>JAOANR010000004.1:13544828-14144828 GCA_030278955.1 Hygrophila difformis
AGTAAATCAATTAAACCCATATTTATTGGTCATTTTTTTATATTTTTAAGGAATATTTTCCATCAAAAAAATATTATACATTGGTAGAACATTTTGCATCTCCTAAAAAATTATAGTATTTTTGTATATTAAACTTAACCGCAATTCACCCATCACGTTTTTCTACAAACAATTTTTTTTGGACACTAAAGCCAAAGGGGTATGTAAAATCTTGAGATCAATGGTGCAATGGCTCAATTAAGGTGCAGAAATGATGGTCATTCTCTTATAAATGATGTTGATACCTTTACCTTCATCACACCCCCAAAGCCGTTTGAAAAAAAAAAGAAGCAATAAATATGATCTCTTAATCTAGAAAAACTAGTAAACTGTCCATTATATGTGGATTTGGATTAATTAGAATTTAATTGCTGAAAAACAAAACCACCCACTAAAAACGGTAGATTGACATTAGTATAATCATCTTGAAAAACCCGTCTTCTTCCTCATCGACCGTTGCCATCCTCTTTTCTTGAAAACCCATCTTCTTCTCATCACGCTGCCATCCCTCTTTCTTAAAAACCCATTCTTCTCCTCATCACGCGCCCATCCTCTTTCTAACCCTGTCAGTTTCTTCATTGCACTGGTTATCTAGCACAAATTTCGGATAATCATCAAAGAGTAAGCGCTTTGCTGCCATCCTCTTTCTATACACTGTCAGTTTTCGTCATTGCACTGGTTAGCGCACAAATTCTGGATAACAACAAATAGTAAGGCTCTTTGCATGCTAAGACGTTAGAATTTGAATAAAAACTCTTTCGTTGGATTGCGCATTCAAAAAAAGTTTTAGAAAACAATGAACAGGGAACTGCCCACATCATTACAAGAACTATTTTCTAAAATACTAAGAACAACCAACTACGTACTACTCGACTGCTAAAACTAAGATAAAACAAAAGAGTAGCTTTTGCTATGGGTGTTTGATTGTGTGTCCCTTCCTCTGCTTCCTTGCTTGGTATTTAATAGGAGGTGATGCAACTGCCTTGTGGAGAACTGCCAACTCCATTTCCGCCTTGGGAGAACCGTCATTCCCATGACCTAGGCCCTTTAAAAAACCATCTTTTAGTGACGAGCTAGTTCTACAGATTTTTAGCGTCTTAGCCTACTAATGTGACTGCTCATTGCCTGGCCAGGACCAGTTTGCACTTGTCTCCCAGAGGTCTATTGAAGTCATCATTTTGCTACCTGTCTTTGTTACCATCACTTGGCAACTGCTCATGGTCAACCATCTCATTATACTCTTTTCCATCACTTGCCAGTGCTCATGGTATCATTTTTTATTCCTGTGGTTGGCAAGGCTTATGGGTGCCAATTTGCTCCTATCACATGGTGAGGCTCATAGACTTCATTGATCCATCACTTGGCATGACTCATAGTGTAATTTTTCCTTTTATTAAAAAAAATTTATCGTCAGCCACTATCTTGCCACGACCAAATATTTTATTTTATTAATATTTTTTATCAACCCATTTGGTTTATTTTTGGTGATAAAATTTGCCCCCCATTCAAATTTTCAAAGAGCAAACAAAAGCTTATTGAATGTTAGAATAGTAAAAGTCAAGACCATTTGACTTGGTCATCTGTAGAGTTTTTTTTATCATGTCTCTATCTGGATTCCGTCGACAGAACCCCTCTTTTAAGAATCCATCATTTCTCTACCCCTTGGTCAACATCCTTCTCCACTCTTTGAAGGACCCGTCGACTGGCGTAGATCCATGAAGCAAAGATCCGTCAGGATCCGTCGACAAGCATTGTAATACCCGGGAAATTCGATTAATTCGAGAACAAAAGAATATAAAGTCCGAGAACCCGTGGAGTCGAAAATAATTTAATAAATTATTACACGGGAGTGTTACGAACATTAACCCGAGTTCATAAAAAATTTAAGATAGGAATTTCGATCCAGAAACGACCCGAAAAGTCGAACCGAAAACGTAGAGGATAGAAACCCGACAGAGAAAAGAAGAAAAGACGCGACGGACCACACGAACCGCTCGAACCGGCCAAACCGGACGCCGCGTGCACTTCGCGCGGTCACGCGCGGCCACCGCGCGAGCAGAGGGCGACGCGACCAACGCTAGCTCGCGCGCACGTCGCGCAACCAAAGCAAAATGAGTGCGTCACCACCGCGCCAGAGTAGCAGGAGGTGTAAACTTTCCTTCCATGACGATTTTCTTGCCAAAAATTCGATTCCTATCGATGGCAAGCGGATCACAGCCTTAGGAAAGGCTTAAGGATGGGATTGGACGTCCTTTTCCCCATTTTTACAGAAAACTCAAACTCCCCTTCCCTCATTCTTCCTCTCCAAGCCAAAAACCCTTCGAGTTCACTTTCTGGCAAGGATTCCGACGAAGACGAGACGATCGGAACGAAGCGTCTGCCTTCTAGGACTTTGGTAAGTTGCAGTATACTTTTTAATTCGTCCATAGATCCCAAAAACTCAAAATCTAACACTCTATTCCTTGTTGCAATTTTATGTCGGGGGGCGAACAAGAAGAGATCGGAGAAGTTGGTCGTTCGTCGTGACCTTAGGACATTCGAAAAGCCCCTACACGATCTCATTCTCTAAATATGTAAGTCAAGACCTTACTCTACAATTTTTGTGGTTTCTTGTTGTTTAAAATACAAGAACTAAACTCGAAACTAAAATCGGATTTCAAAAACCCTCTTTTCGACCCATTTCAGTAATTCGACTAAAACCTTATCTTCAGGAATTCAAACCAAAAACTTTTCAACATAGATTTTGTTCATAAGACCGTTGTCTACCTTGTGTCAAAAGTTCAGCCATTTCCATAAAGATTTGATACCCCAAATCGCGACGTAAAGTTTCTATGTAAGAACCGAACGTTCGAAACCTTGACAGTTTTAATGGTCTAACTTGATGCATGTTTTTCACCCTTTTATAGACCGAACCAAACTTGCATTTGTAGACAAAAGTTGTAGATATTTATGTCTAAATCATGCATACAAAATTTCATAAATTTTGGAGTTCATCTGATATGTTAAAACAGACGAATTTTAAAACTGTGTTGAACCGATATTTGAAACCATGCGTTGACAGTGTGTTGAGGGCGATTTTTGAACACATGACTCTCATTATTTCCAAAAACTTAAAACACGAAAGTTGTTCATTAAGGTGTCTTCTACAACCTGTAGAAATTTCAGACCAATTGGACTTGAATTGAATTTTTAATCTGTGTTGGACTAAACTAAGTCAAAATTGGCCTTTCTAGTAGAAAACCCTTCTTGTAATAAACTCGAATTTCGACCAACTTCGAAACCTTATTTGGAGAAACTTGAAACATGAAAGTTGTTCGTAAAGGTGTTTTTAAGCTATTGGGGGAACTTTAGAATTTTTAACTGTAAGATGAATTTTTAAATTAAAAGGGCGTAACCTGTGGCGAATTGGATTTTTCGAACATGAGAAAACTCAACTATGAAGTGCGATTCCGAATCTTTTTATACGACAAACATAAATTTTCGAAAAATCCCATTCACTAGGCTGAGCCGATCTTCATACAATTATCTTTGAGACTGCCTCGTTAGTGGTCTCCCTACTATCTGAGATTGCCTCGTTAGTGATCTCGCGCTGTGTTTATTTGGACTGCCTCGTTAGTGGTCCTACGATTATTGAGACTGCCTCGTTAGTGGTCTCCCTTTATTTGGACTGCCTCGTTAGTGTTCCTACGATTTGAGATTGCCTCGTTAGTGATCTCCCTTGTGTGGTGTCCTCTTCTTAGTTAGCGGGATAATATTAAAAGACTTGTGTGTGTATTTAATTAAGCTGTATTTATTTATCATGCTTTTAAATTACGCTTTTTTTATGCCTTTAAATTTTGTATTCTAGTCTCGTGTAATTAATTATTCTTTACCGCTGCAAGTTAAATTATGAATTTTTAATATTTTCATTGAAGCTATGAAATATCTATTTTTAATTAAACACATGTAACCCCTTAATTGTTTTGTTAGGAATTGACTTACTCGGTATATTTTTATACTGATAATCCCGTTGTAATTTTTCTTCTACAGAGTACGTCGAGTGATGCATGCCCATGCATTTGGGGGGACTATTTCATGAACAATTTCATTTCCTGCATTTTTAATACTGTCTAATCGGGCCTGTTAAACCCGAGTTTTGACCGTGTTGGTCGCGATTACTATCCGCTGCATTACTTACTCTATTGTGTGCATGAATGATTACTATCTCGTATTTTAAATTTAAGTATTATTATTCCAGACTCGTTATTTAAAATGTTTTAAATTCTTTCGAGTACCCATAGCCTTGCTTCTCTTTAGCAAGCTCGAATTGACGTGTCTTGCTAGGGAGATGTGGCAGTGACATCCCGGCCTGGGTTACAACATCCGGGGTGTTACAAAAGATCCCCCTACCTCCCTAGGTAATTTCCCTCTCAATTCCAGGCTTTTTTAAAACCTCCAGAACCTCTCCCTTCACCAAATCCCAATATCGCTTGAAAAAGCCATGTTGTAGCCATTGGGTCCAGGAGCCCTATTCCCGTCGCAATTCCACATTACCGACCGAACTTCTTCTTCCGTAAATCCCCGCGTCAGCCAGCTTCTTTCCTTGTCACCAATCTGTGCCATTCCAACATTGTCAACCTGGAAGATAATATCTTTTTCTTTTTAAACACTTCCTGGAAGTAAGATACAGCCCTCTGCTTTATTTCCCTCGGGTCGTCAATTATTGTCCCATCCACTGTAATCGAACCAGTGAAACCTCGACGCCTATTAATCGATGTTACCGTGTGGAAAAATCGTGTATTATGATCACCCTCCTTAAGCCATCGAATACGCGACTTTTGACACCACCTCCTTTCTTCCGCTAGTAACGCCATCTTTAACTCTTTTTTCTTCTCACCGATTTCGCCTTAGCCTCTTCTTCCACTGTTTCCACCTGGAATGTCCCCTCAATTTCTCTAATTTCTAACACAAACGCTGCAGCCGATCTTCCAAAACACCTGCACTATACCCGTCCCAATTCCGAATCCTCGACTTCAGCTCTCTAAGCTTCCCAAAAATCGCACACCCTCTATGCTGCCCGCCAACCCCCCAAGCCTTTTTAACTAACTCCGAAAAGTTTTTTTCTTCCATCCAATACTTGTAGAATCTGAACGGCTTAGGCCCCAAGCATTTTCCCCCCATTCAATTCCAACAGGGTAATGATCCGATGAGATGGAATCATACTTCCTTTGGACAATCGATCCCCTTAAACATAACCATCCTGGTGAGAGTAGCACCCTATCCAGCCTGCTCCCCGCATTGCCTCCCTTTCCAAACCATGTAAAATTCCCACCCTCCATAGGTAAATCTATGACCCCCAACCGATCTATAAACCCACGGAATTCTCCAATAGATCCCATGTCATCACTCGACCCAAATCTCTCTCCTGCCCTTGCAACTGCGTTAAAATCTCCAACAAAACACCATAACTCACCGTTATTAGTTTCGCATTTTTGCACCAGTAAATCCCAAAACTCAGCCCTAAGTCTTCTGTCGTTTGGCGCATGAATGCACAACAGATTGATCACCCCATTCACACCTTTTACACTGCCCTTAACCCAAATATAATGATGCTCCTTTTCAACTTCTGTGAAAACCCCATTATTCCCATCCCAAACTATGAGTAAGCCTCCCGTATTCCCAATTGCATTCTGGATGCTAAAGACTCCTCCCCGAGACCCCCAGATCCTATGGACTAATCCCTCTCGAATAGCACTCATCTTAGTTTTTTGACAACAGAGGATCGAAGGCCTTTCCTTTTTGCATAACCTCATAACACCCCGCCGCCTAACCCCCCCGTTCAAACCCCTTAGGTTACAAGTAATAATCTTCATGCGTAACTTTGCCCTCCAAACTCAACCACCTCCATCTACTGTAACTCCTTTACTAACTCTCCCCTGATCCTCTCTACTACACTCTCCCTATCCACCGACCACCTAAGCCCCAGCATCCCTGCCAGACGCAAAATTTCCTCTGCCTTCGATAGATCCACAAGTTTCACCCCCTCCTTAAATCTCATCGTGGTGAATTGCAACTGCGCGAACCCGTCACTCACCTTTCCCTTCAACTTCTGATTTTTCGGTTTGTATCCGCTCAATTTTACTCCTACCCTCCTACTGCTCTTACAGCTCCTCCTACCCTTCCCTCTCTTCTCTGCCATCACCTGGGCCAGGGCTTTCTCCACCAAACATAACTCATCCCCTCTTGTGGATACTAGTTCCTCTCTAGCCTGCCAACACAACCCTTGGTAGTCTGCCTCCCTATCCTCCTCTCCGCAATTTTGTCTCGCTAGGACCCTTACCATCATGTGTTCATGAGCATCAATCACCCCCTCCTTCAAAACTATCTCGATCCCGGTCACCGGCCCTTTCTCCGAATCTCCTGCTATCCCTATCTTCATATCCCCCCTTCCACCGACCTTGCATCCTCGTCCAAGTTCCTGAAATCCCTCCACCACCGCCAGAGCATCCTATATTCTTTCTCGAAATGTCTGATTTCGTTCCATAGTTTTCCTTGTCCATATTTTCATTAGTGGCCCAATTTAAATTATTATTAGGACAACTAGGCCCACCAACCTCCAGTATTTCTATATCTGAAATATTTGCCCCACCCTTTTCTTCGGCCCACACTTTTTTGGATCCACTATCCTGCGGCCCATCACCAGTAGTCGTATTGTCTCCCTTTTGATCCTCCATCCTCACCATAGCATGTTGGCAGATTTCTTGGGACTCAGGAGCCGCCTCCTTGTTGATAGTTTCTAGGGATTTTTCAGACGAATTTGAATGTTTCGTCCCCCCACGCATCTTTCTAATGATGTTTTCCACTTCCCCATGTCCTGTGGTCCAGGCCTTCTCTTCCGTATCCCTCACCAGCTGATCGTCCATCTTCCACATCTCCGGCACCCTGGTATCCCACTCTACCGGCTGATCCTCCCAGGTTTCATTCGATTCAACTACTGTATCGGAGAAATTTGCCATAATTCGGATCTTCATCGAGCCTGCACCGTTTTGGATTATCATCTCTGATGGAACAAACATATCTTCATTCAATTCTACCAACAATCTTGCTCGATCCAATCTAATCTTCTCCTTTGTCTCTCTATCAATATTAATAACCTTACTCCATCCTTTCACGATCCTCAGTAGATTATCCACACTCCATACATTGAAAGGAAGACCGAATATATAGATCCATACAAGATTCTTCCGAATCATCTTTCCATCCGACCACTGCCTCTTCCATGCAATTAGATGATGATCTCTACAATCGGAAATGAATCTGTCTCTATCCTCTGCTTGATCGAAGGTCGCGATCACCATGTGTCCTCCTGCATAGCAGATCTCTTTACAGTCTTTATACTCATTGTACACCCATTCCTGAAATCCCGTCAATGCTTCTAGGGTTTTTAACTCCACCACTGCCGATTTATGCAGCCAATCTATTTCTTTTTTATCGACCTCCAGTTTTACCGCGTTAGGCTTCCAACCCTGACAACCACCTGAATTGCGATCCCCACTTCCCTTAGTCACTTCAGCGTATGTGCGTTCGTCTCTCCATGCATCCTTTCCGAATGGAATTTTACTATCTGGACTCCTATCCCCCAACCCCTCCAGCCTTTTCAGCCAAAATCTGCCATTTCCCCGGTCCTCTCCTACCTTGTTCCCGAACCTTTTTCTTTGGAACGCCCAATTGGCCCTCAGTTGATTTCCCCTCCATCTCCTCCCATTCATCATCTTTATGACCCTCTCCGCCTCATGCATTGTCATGAATCTAAAAAACCCAAATTTAGATCCATTTTCTGGCCACACCCTCGCTGGAAAGAACCATTCCCTAACCCTTGCCGCCTTCTTTATCTCATTGTAAAGCTCCCTGATCTCAGCCTTCACCGGAATGTTTCCAACAAAAACTCCAAACAGATTGGGTTTTCTCTGCCTAGCTCTATTTTCATGGTCGTACCACTCTACCCCTTCTTCTCCACCCTCTGCCTTTCATTTTTAGGAATTTTTTGGCCTACCGTCCTCCCCCATATCTTCCAGCCATCTTCCTTGTCAGCTACTACCGATCTCTCCGACCTCTCTTGCCCTCTCCATCCAGCCATCTTCTTGCAAGATTTCATACAAACCCTCTTGTCTGTTCTCAATGTAAACCCTAGGCTTTTATAAGCCCAAAATTTGAAGAAAAAGGCAAGCCCTTCCTTCCTATTCCCACGTCTTGAGTTCTTTTCCCATTCGTGATTCTCGTTCTAAGTCATACCAATCGGCGGCGATTTTCACATCCGCACGTCGTAGTCGGCTCACCGAGAGTTGTTATTCACTTGTCGAGTGCCGCTCTGCGCAGGTGGCATTTTCTTCCCTTTTTCTTCTCAATTTGTTCTTGCGTTGTAGCATCGGCGGTCGCCAATTTTTTAAATAAAACTAGCATGTTGTTCCTCTATATTAGAATCTCATTTGCTAGAATTTAAATTTATTGTCTTTCCATTGCGTGGCCTATTTATGTGGAAAGCTCTAAGTTACTTGAACTCACCAAGCTGCCATCTTTGTCCACTGGCCATAAAATTAGACAATTGTTCCTTTCTTGATAATATGATAGACAAGAATTTGATTTAGTGGAAGACCTTTTACTAAATTTTGACTGCTCATCGGTTATGATGCAGGCCTTCATCTTAATTTTTACATTTCTACTCAATCATCCTCGTCTTCATCATCAGGCTCCTTTTGGCACTCTCCATTGTTGTCTGATTCCGTTGTCGAGGTCACAATCATTGAACGCCACTGCTATTCCAAGTATGAGCAGTCCCTTCCTTTTTTTTATATTATATATATGCTTTTGTGGATGAATCATGGCCAGTCGGTGACCATTTTCAATAAGATATTCCTTGGTTCATTATTTTATAAATATGCCATAGATTGGCATTTTATTATTATGATTGTTGCAAGGCCTTTCTATGCCCATTTGAGCAAAGCATTGTGAGTGCCATCGATTGGCTATTAAAATAGTGGGTAAGATACCATCAGTTGCTCAAGATTGTAAGGTCTCTTTTGTTTATTATACCTTCTGGCTATTAATGAATTCCTTGCCATGTCGTGGATTGGCATTTTATTATTGAATCATTTCATTACATTACTCCAACTCATGGAAGCTCATCAATTAAGCTTTATTTTTTGCTTGGTCACTTACTTTCTTGTTTTAGCCATAATGTGATACTAAATTACAAGCATCCTTCTTCAGTGAGAATACAGCAGTCTATGGGGAACCATTGATTACAACATTTTCCTTCAGGTCATCAATTACTTATGGACTTTTGCCTATGCTCGTTGGTTTCGATTTTCCTATGTCTGCTCTTGATGGCTAGCAAAGAAAATCATATTTCTTTTATTCAATTGGTCGATCGGCCAAATGGTGGTGCATAAGGAAAAAGTTTCTTTCATTCCGTCGATTGAGCCATAGGTAGTGTAAAAAGAAATTCCCTTTGTTTGTTGTCCCGTCGGTTGGGCCATTGGTAGTGTAAAAGAACGAAAGAGAAATTCCCTTCCTTTGCTTTTGGTCGGTTGGAGTGTGGTTAGGGGATGAAATTTTCCAATTTATCACCACCAAGATTTTTGCCTGTAAAGCTCCTCTTAACCCGTAGATTGACCATCTATGATCCAGGGTGGAATTTCTTATATATAGCTAATGTGGATTTAATATGGCATGTGTTCTCCCTTGCCATACAATTGAATTACTTTCCATTCAATACCCAACCATTCCATGGTGATAATTAGTAAGATGTTTGTATCTGCAACTCAAGGCAATATGAATTTTAATTTAAGGACAGGTGGTCGATTGGCTAGCATCTCAACAATATTTTGTTTTCCTAAAACTGCCATTCACTGGCATGGGTATAAGGCAAGCATATTTATATTCCTTCAATTAAGATGTGCCCATTGACTTGGAGATATGTCATTTTTTCCTGGCATGCCCCTCGGTTGGGATGTTGGCTTTTGGATGCTTTGTCTTTTTTCTATCAATGCCATCAATTGGCTTGTTGCTCACATTTTATTTTATTATTTTTGTAGGCATATGTTTTCCTTGGACAAATTTGGCCATGTCATTGGCTTATTCCTTAAGGCCCCAAGGATGCCCATATATCAGAAGCATGTGTTGCTCAATTTGCTTGGTGAGACAACAACACTAACGTATTATCGCCATCTTATTTTTTAAACAAAGTTTCCAAACGTATGGCCTTTGATGCAAGAGCCGAAAAGTCTGGAATCTCATGGCCAATTAACAGATCTTTGTACTTAGATGACATATTCCTGACCACCATCTTAGTCAGTTCGCACTCATCAAGGGCAGTTGAGCATCGCGACTTTAACCGCCGTACACGTTCTATGAACACTATGACTGGCTCTTTATGCAACTGTTTGGTGTCCACTATGTCAGTAACTGACACCGATGGGACTGGGTTAAAGAAGCGAGTGTGGAATGCCCTCTCCATATCTTCCCACGTTCTGAAGTGGCCAGGAGTTAAGTTGGCAAACCACGAAAATATAGTCTTAGTTAGTGATAAGGAAAATAACTTCATATTGTAGTAGGGGTTTCTCGCATTTTCTCCTAATTAGGCTGTAAACCTGTGATACCCCGTAATAAAGTAGTTGCATTATTTTAGTTTGGCTCGACAATATGTATCCCAAATAAATTTTGAACTACGTTATGGCTTGATCCCTTCATAGGGTACGTAGGCAGCTTAGAAGTTTTAATTCTAAGTTCAGTCACAAAATAATAAAACAAACAAAAGACCTTAGTACGAGAAAAGCCGAAACACAACTTCGAGGACGAAGTTGATTCTGAAGGAGGGTAGACTGTAATACCCGAGAATTTTGCAACATAAAATAAATAAATAAATAATAAAGAGAACATAATAAATAAATAAAGTATCATAAAAGATGAGAAATGGAATTTAAATTAAAAAGGAAACAAAATTCCGAGAACCCGAGAAGCCGAAGACAATTTAATCGAATAAATGGTTACACGGAAACCCAACATCGATGGACTCAATAACTCGAGTCCACATGTGAACTTAGACCCGAATAAAATGATGATAGGAAATAGGAGCCCGAAGATATCCCGGAAATCCGAATCCGAGAGCATAGAGGGATAGAAGTCCGAAAGAGAGGAGGAAACGCCCGACGGATCGCACGACCGGCCCAGACCGCAGCCTGGACCGAGGCCGCGTGGTGGTCGCGCGCCCATAAGGGGATGACCGCGCCACGAGCGCGCCGGCAGAGCAGTTGCGGCGTTCCGCGATTTTCTCACCCGATTCCGGATTTTTCGACTTCGGTTGCTTTCCTTTCGGCTCAAGACACCCTAGGCAGACTTTGGACGTCCCCTAGGGCTTGTCCATCTATAAATAACCCGTTAGTTTGATCCCAATCACTTTTGGAAACCCTACGAAATCTCTCTACACGTCGAAACCCTAATCCCGGAGTCGTCGGGGGCACGAAGGCATTCGAAGATTGAGTTGGACGAAAATTTGGAGACCCTTGCTTTCGTGGTAAGATCTTGTTCATTCCTTTCCATTCAAGATTCGAAAACGAATCCTAATTAAACCTCTTTTCTATTCTAAACCCCGATCCGGACGCGTTGAGGAAAAACGAAGGATCTCGGAGGGAGAACGAAGAACGTGGAAGCCACGCCTCCGAAACATCGAGCCGAGACATCCGTAAATCTGTAAGTTAACTCTTACATGGTTTTGGGCGAAATTAAAATACGTTAGATTTAAAGATTCGAATCAAGGACATGAAATCTGCCAACGTAAATCTTTTAACGGCGCAACAGTGTTGTCTAATTTTTCCGAACCTTAAAACGACACAAACGGAAAAACTTAAAACACGAAAAACGTTCCTAAGACATAGATCCATCTACTGTAAAATTTTCATAATTTTTCATTGTGTTTTGATATCCGAAAACGACCACGAACAGACCTGCCTTGGGTTTAGATCTTGAAACGGTGGTAGATTCTTAGTCCGAACTTGAGGTTGATGTTTGACTTAGATCTGGACCGATTCAGGATTGGTGCCAAACATAGGAGTTGTAGATCTATACGTTAAGAACACCACCGTAACTTTTCAGAATTTTTCGTGACAATTTGATATGTGAAAACCAACCAAAACCGAACTGCTTGGAATTAGATCTTGAATTTCTTGACAGAACTTAGGTCTGATCTTGATTGCGTTTTTGACATTAGCTCTAGACTGAATTAGATCTTTTGCCGAACATGAAAGTTGTAGATAAACGTCTTAAAATGGTCTCTGTAAAATTTCATAAAATTTAAAGTTGATTTTCTATGGTAGAACTCGATATCTTTAAACTGTGGTATGAAAAATTCGGACAGATTTGTGTTTCTGCGAAAATTGATGTTTTTGACATGGTTTGGTATCTCGGATTGAAAAAGTTAAAACATGAAAGTTGTTCATCTCGACGTTTCGGAGTCATTAGTGAAATTTCGGAATTTTTGGAATTAAATCTGAATTTAGACGAATTTTAGAGTAAACAGTGGTTTACCGGAAGTCAAATCTTGAAATCTTGTTGAAACATGAAATTAGCCTTTAAGGTTTAAATGATTGGGAATTCCTTTGAAATAAAATACACATGAAATACGATGCTTGCCGAAAGGCAATTGAGATATAATGCTTGCCGAAAGGCAATTGAAATATAATGCTTGCCGAAAGGCAATTGAGATATAATGCTTGCCGAAAGGCAATTGAGATATAATGCTTGCCGGAAGGCAATTGATAAATAAAGCTTGCCGAATGGCAATTGAGATATAAACTTGAAACATGTGACATGAGATATGAAACTAGAAGACTCGAAAATTGTTCCTTTTAGATTATGCTTTTAAATTATGTCCTACCGTTACATTACTTTGCAAATTATATTTATGATCTTATGAAATCTCTATCTTTTAAATTATGCCATTTAATTATTGTTAGATAAATAAGCTGAATGATGTGGTGTTGTGTACATGTTCTCTCAAAATCTAAATAACGGCTTTGAAACCTCATAATCATGTCTGTGTTAACTTACTCAGCAAATCTTTGCTGACCAAACCATACTTTTTCCCCTGTTTCTTTCAGAGCTGAAGAATATGCATCATCATATGCATTCATGGGAATGTCGGGGAACACTTTATTCTTAAATTTTGTTTAGACTAGACCTTGCATGAACGGGCCTGTTTAACCCGTGATTAGGCCATGTTGGCCCTATTTTTATATTCCGCTGCATTATATATATGTAAATATTATTTTCCGCTGCAACTTTGATGTATTATTTTTTTAAATTATATATGAATGGGCTGTTTGAATATTTTAAATTTTGAAAAACCATAGCCTTGCATCTCTTTAGTAAGCTCGGAGAAACCGTGTCTTGCTAGGGAGGTGTGGCGGTGACATCCCGACCTGGGTGACCAAAAACCGGGGTGTTACAAAACCGCCCAATATGCTCGATGGAAAACGAGTCATCCTCACCTGAGAATGTGGAAAAATCGGGCACTCTAAAGCCCCTAGGAAGAGGATGATTACGAGTGATGACTTCAGGGTATAGCTTTTGGTAAATCATTCGAGCAGTTGGCCTCACATTCAGCCAAATTGATCTCGTAACATATCCGCCAAGACATCTAGATCAACCACAGGGCCCTGCTGAGGGGCTGGTCGATAGGGGTTCGGATTTACGCCATCAAGTGGCGGTCCTAGGTTTTGCATGTCTGGAGGATGAACATGCATCATTGGTGGGGTGAATTGGACGTTAGGAGCAATTGGGTTGACCACTGGTGGCCTCCAAGGCTCCTGAGTCGCCCCTAAATTACCCATCGGCCTGATTGGGGATGTATCCATCGGATGGTGATTCGCATCCGTGGGACAAAGGTAGGCTGCCCCCTACTAGGATGTTGTTCGGGTATATTGCGACAGGCCTCCAAGGCCTAGCATTGCTAGACTCAGGCCTATTAAAATTTTGGGAATACGTATCCCCTCCACCAAAGGATGGTGTAAGGCTAGGTGAGGGTGGTATGGATGGAACTTGTCCCGTAGGGATTAGTTGCCTAACTCGGGAAACTGCCCGTGCCAAATGCATACGACCCAGGGGCATAAAAGCCCTGATTTAGGGATGCGAGTGCGGAAAGTTCATTCCTCGTGGCCTGGAAGTGGCTATTTACACGTCTATCCAGCATATCCCCAAGTTGGGTCATTAAGATTGCAGGTATTAAGTCCATTTATGGATTTAAACCAGTATGCCCTGTTTTGGGCACTGCTGGAGTTACAGATGCAGGCGAATTGGTGGTGTTTTGAGGAGTAGACATGTTTGTCTGTGTTATAATTCGTGATCTTAACACCAATTGATCCAATTGATTTAAATCTTCTAATTGATATATCGGGGTTGATAGTTCAATCTCCCACTGTGGCCGCCAATTTGTTATCGCACAAATTCGGATAACAATAAATAGTAAGACCTTTGCAGGCTAAGACAATAGAATTTGAATAAAAACTCTTTCGTTGGATTGCGCCTTCAAAAATGTTTTAGAAAACAACGAACAGGAACTGCCCACTGTCGATTACAAAAAATATTTTCTAACAACTAAGAACTACCAACTACGTACTACGCTACTGATAAAACTAAGATAAAACAAAGAGCAGCTTTTGCTGTGGTGTTGATTGTGTGTCCCTACCTCTGCTTCCTTGCTTGGTATTTATTGGAGGTGGTGCAACTGCCTTGGAAGAACTACCAAATCCATGACCGCCTTGGGAGAACCGTCATTCTCACGACCTCTGCCCTTTAAAAACCATCTTTTAGTGACGTGCTAGTTCAACGGTTTTTAGCGTCTTAGCCTGCTCCGTGTGACTGCTCGTTGTCTGTCCGACCACTTTGCACTTCTCACCCAGAGGTCCGTTGGAGTCATCAGTTTTGCTACCATCTTTGTTACCATCACTTGGCACTCCTCATGGTCAACCATCACATTATACTCTTTTCCATCACTTGCCAGTGCTCATGGTGTCATTTTTTATTCCTTTGGTTGGCAAGGCTTATGGGTGCCATTTTTGCTCCTATCACTTGGTGAGGCTCATAGACTTCATTGATCCATCACTTGGCATGAATCATAGTGTCATTTTTCCTTTTATTAAAAAAACCATTGTCAGCCACTGTCTTGCCACGACCAAATATTTTATTTTATTTTTATTTTTTATCAATCCATTTGGTTTATTTTTGGTGATAACATTTGCCCCCTTCAAATATTTCAAGAGCAAACAAAAGCTTATTGAATGTTTAGAATAGTTGCGCAATCAGTCGGTACAAGTCAGTTGGTCGGTCAAGTAGCCAACCATTCATTCTGTCAAGTTGGATCTTTGTTTTTTTTTTTATTTTCCACGTCGATTGGGTCTGGTCCATTGGCAAATTGGGCTTCCAATTTAAAAATCTCATTTCTGCTCACTTTGTCATGTATTAAGACCATTTGACTTGGTCATCTGTAGAGTCTTTTTTATCATGTCTTGATTTGGATTACGTCGACAGAACCCCTCTTTCAAGAATCCATCATTTCTCTACCCCTTGGTCAACATCCTTCTCCACTCTTTGAAGGACCCGTCGACTGGCATAGATCCATGAAGCAAAGATCCATCAGGATCCGTCGACAAGCATACACCCATGAAGAAAAGATCCGTCGACAGTTTAGTTTTCACATATCCGTCGACAGCAACCTCCCTACATATTCCCGGAAATATAGGATCCAATACTCCTCCATATCTTTTTCATCGACAAACAAGGGCCCCGCTTCTATTCCTTTCACTCATCGATCGCACTACTCCTTCAATCTCATCGTTCTTGTCTTCTCTTTGCGACACTCATCGACTAGCATCCTCTAGAGAACCATTCCCTTGTTCTTTTGTCGATCGATGTACTGACGCCTCCCTTTCTTGTGGCTTTCCTCTGGTAACTTAGGCCTGGAAAATTCTGTAAACCCTAGGCTTTTATAAGCCCAAAATTTGAAGAAAAAGGCAAGCCCTTCCTTTCTATTCCCACGTCTTTATTTCTTTTCGCATTCGTGATTCTCGTTCTAAGTCATATCCAATCGGCGGCGATTTTCATATCCGCACGTCATAGTCGGCTCGCCGGGAGTTGTTATTCACTTGTCGATTGCCGCTCTGGCAGGTGACGTTTTCTTCCCTTTTTCTTCTCTATCTGTTCTTGCGTTGTAGCATCGGCAGTTGCCAACTTTTTAAATAAAACTAGCAGGTTGTTCCTCTGTATTAGAATCTCATTTGCTAGAATTGAACTTCATTGTCTTTCCATTGCGTGGCCTATTTATGTGGAAAGCTCTAAGTTACTTGAACTCACCAAGCTGCCTTCTTTGTCCACTGGCCATAAAATTAGAAAATTGTTCCTTTCTTGATAATAGGAAAGACAAGAATTTGATTTAGGGGAAGACCTTTTCCTAAATTTTGACTGCTCATCGGTTATGATGCAGGCCTTCATCTTATTTTTTGCATTTCTACTCAATCATCCTTGTCTTCATCATCAGGCTCCTTTTGGCACTCTCCATTGCTGTCCCACTTCGGTTGTCGAGGTCACAGTCATTGAACGCCACTGCTATTCCAAGTATGAGCAGTCCCTTTCTTTTTTTTTATATTATATGTATGCTTTTGTTGATGAATCATGGCCATTCGGTGACCATTGTAATACCCGAGAATTTTGCAACATAAATAAATAAATATAATAAATAAATAAACATAATAAATAGATATAGAAACATAAGAAATGAGAAATGGAATTTAATTCAAGAAGGAATTAAATATCCAAGAACCCGTGAAGTCTAAAATAATTTAATTAAGTAAATTATTGCACGGGAACCAAATATAGATGGACTTAATATTTCGAACCCGAAATTAATTCGAGATCCCAAATAAATTTAAAATAGGATTTAAAGTCCAAGAGATAGCCCAAGAAAATAGAAGAAAATGCCCAAAGAGAAGACGAAGGCCCAAAAGAAAGGAGGAAGAGGAAAGGCCCAAAGGACAGCACGGCCCGGCCCAGGACAAAGCCCATTCCGGGTCCGTGCGGTGTTTCCACAAACTCCACGCCAACTCCACGCCACTCAACAAAAACGCCCGTTGCGAGATTCACTCGCCCGAATCCGGATTTTTCGACTTCGGTTGCTTTCCTTTCGGTTCAAGACACTTAGGGGTAGCCTTTGGACGTCCCCTAGGTCTTACACATCTATAAATAACCCTCTTAATCAATCCCGAACACTTTTCAAAAACCCTACGAATCTCTCTACACATCGAACCCTAATCCCGAAGTCGTCGGAGGCACAAAACCAAGGAGAAGGACTGACTTGGACGAAAATTGGGAGTCTTCTATCATCGTGGTAAGATCCGATCTATTCCTTTTTCCATTCTTGATTCGAAAACGAATCCTAACCTCATCCTCTTTCCTTTCTACACCCCGAATCGGATCGAGAACGAAGAACCCGACGAACGAAGAAGATAAACGGTGGACTGGAAGCCACGCCTCCGAATCGACGATCCCGGACGCTCAACAATCTGTAAGTTAACCTTACTATGGTTTTGAGCGAATTAAAATACACCTAACGTAAAGATCTAATCAAGAAACTAAAAATCTGTCTATATGAAAAACCCTACGGCGCAGCATTTGTGCGTGAATTTTTCGAACCCTTAAAACTATTCAAACGAGAAAGCTTTAAACACGAAAAACGTTTCTAACACATTATTCTAGGTTGTGTAAAAATTTTGGAATTTTTCATGTTGTTTTGAGACCTGAAACTGACCCAAAACCGAACTGCATTAAATCTGGATCTTGGAATTCTTGACAGAAATTTAGTTCGAACTTGTTGGTGATTTTTACCTTAGATCTAGACCGATCTAGGATTGGCGTTGAACATAAGAATTTTATATCTATGAGTTTAGAACATCCCTGTAAATGTTAAAAACTTTTCGTTGAGATTTGGACCTCCGAACCTGAGCCGATCCGATCTGCATTCGTACTGAAATCAAGAACCTTGACAGAAATTAGTTTCGAACTTGATCTAAAGATTAACCTCTGATCCGATGAGAATTGGGCTTTGTGTTCTAAATGAAAGTTGTAGATAATCGTCTTAGGTATCTCTTTGTAAAGTTTCATCAAATTTTGGAGTTAGTTTGCTATGGTAGATCTTGAAATCTTGAAACTGGTGTCAGAATTTTCGGACAAATTATCATCATGTTAAAGATTGACGTTTTCACCTACTTCCGTATCTCGGATTGAAAAAGTTAAAACATGAAACTTGTTCACCTATGTGTTTTAGAGTCATTGGTCAAATTTCAGAATTTTTGGAATTAAACTCGATTTTTAATGAATTTTAAAGTGAACTGTGGTTGACCGAGTCAAATCTTGAAATCTTGTTGAAACTTGTGAAATTTGCGAAACTTGTTTTGACCTTGCGGGTTCGATTCCCCAAGGGCGTCTGTGTCCCTGCGGGTTCGATTCCTCAGGATGTCCGTGTCAAACCTTGCGGGTTCGATTCCCCAGGGTGTATGTTTTCCTGCGGGTTCGATTCCCCAGGATGTTTGTGTCAAACCTTGCGGGTTCGATTCCCCAGGGTGTGTTTGAGTTCTTGTGGGTTCGATTCCCCAAGGGCGATTGTCTGTCTTCCTGCGGGTTCGATTCCCCAGGACGTGTGTTGATTCCTATGGGTTCGATTCCCTAGGATGCGTTTAACTTCTTGCGGGTTCGATTCCCCAAGAACAAATTATACTAGATCATATTGAACAAAAGTGGAAGAATGAAATCCTGAAATACTTGAATATTTTCCTTATTTAAATTATGCCTTTAAAATATGTCTTGCGATTATTTTATCATGTTGTTGAATTATGATCTTATGGAAATCCTTGTCTTTTAAGTTATGCAATTAAATTATTATTAGATGGATAAAATTAAATCATGTCTTGTATGCACATGTTTTCTTTAAATTTAATTAAAGGCTTTGAAACCTCATAATCATGTCTGTGTTAACTTACTCAGCAAGTTTTTACTGACCAAACCATATTTTTTTCCCTGTTTCTTTCAGAGCTGAAGAATATGCATCATCATATGCATTCATGGGAATTTTGGGGAAATACTTTATTTTTAAATGTTACGTTAGACTATAAATTGCATGAACGGGCCTGTTTAACCCGTATTTTGGCCATGTTGGCCCCATATTTAAATTCCGCTGCATTATACATATGTAAATATTATTTTCCGCTGCAACTTTGATACATTATTTTTAAATTATATAAATGGGTTGTTTGAATGTTTTAAATTCTGAAAAACCATAGCCTTGCATCTCTTTAGCAAGCTCGGAGAAACCATGTCTTGATAGGGAGGTGTGGCGGTGACATCCCGACCTGGGTGACCAAAAACCGGGGTGTTACAAGTTGGTATCAGAGCCCGGACTATTTTTAAACTATTATTATTATTATTATTATTTTTAAACTATTGTTTTTAAAACCATTATTATTTTTAAATTATTATTTTAGACAAGCCCAAATTATTATTTTTGAAATTTCCTAGCCGCAAATATTTTTGAGCCCAAGTGTTAATTATTTTTGACCCAATATAAAGGTCCAAGGATTTTAAATTTTTAAGCAATATTCCCATGGAGACGAATTTTTATTTTTAAACCCATGGAAAAAAAATACATAGTGCATGAATTATTTTTGGGGGGGAAATCATCATTTGCATTTGCATATTGCATCTCCTTTATTTAAAGAACTTGGAATCTTGGCGAATATTAACTTAGACCTTTTGCTTGCACTAGATGATTTAGACGCTTGCCATCAAATTAGAAACGCTCACTAGAGACTGATCTTGCATTAGTTCTAGATCGCGTTCATCTAAGCGCACACCTACGAATGTTGACCTTAGTCATTCCTATCCTTGTACGAATTAAAAAAAAAATTCCCTTATGTGGAACAAAAAAAAAAAATCTTGACAGCCCCTGTCCGACCAAAAAAAAAAAAGAAAAGAAAAAAAAAGAGCAAATTTCTTGTTCAAGCGATCTATCTAAACTCTGATAAGCTAATCTATACACGTTATAACAGAAAATGGCGCCTAGGAGAAAACCAAGGAAGGTGAGTCCAAACGGCACTGACGCTAACCTTTCCAACACGCCCAACAACAGTGAAAGTCCTCAGAACCTAGGAGAGCCAGTGCCTCAAGCGCCCAATAATATGGAAGCACGTTTAAAAACGATAGAGGAAATCCTAGTAGCATTAGGAAATGCGGAGGTGCATAGGACACCTGCAACAGTACCTCCGCCCGTAGCTCAAACCAACTATCTAGCGTTGGTGAATCCCTATCAACCACCACGCTATGATGGGCAGGAGGATCCCGCCAAACTAGAGGGGTGGATCCGCACATTTGATAAGCTCTTGGATGCTATCAAATGTCCTGATGAAGCAAAGACACGAGTAGCAACCTACTACTTAGGAGGCGAAGCCGATGAGTGGTGGCAAAACCTCCAGAGGAATTTAGAGGAAGCTGAAGAAACTTATTCGTGGAATGAACTTAAGGAGGGCCTAAGGGACCGATTCTACCCCATGAGCACCAAGGCGGCAATGTACGAAGAGTTTTTATCACTGAAGCAAGAGGGACGGACGGTGCAGGAGTATTACACCCTGTTTAAGGAATTGGTACGATTTGCTACGAGGATAGTACCAACCGACTCTGACAAGGCTCAGAAATTCGAGATGGGTCTGAACCTTAGTATCCGGGAGATACTTGCAGTAGGACAATTCACGAACCTGCAAATGGTATATGACCGCGCTGTAGCAATTGATCGAGTCCAGCAACTGAAGCGTAAGGAAAATGGGGAGTCGAGCAAGGACTCGCAAGGATTTGAGAAGAAGAATCGGAGCAATAACGATGGACGAGATAGGAACGAGAATAAGGACTTCTATAATGGAAGAAATGGCATACGTAGTACAGTCGTACCACATTGCCCACAGTGCCATCAAGCCCATCTGGTGCGCGAATGCCCAACGCGCGGGACTTGTTATAGATGTGGTGGGGAAGACCACATGATTAGAAAATGTAATGTTCGTGAGGAGGAGATTGAGAAGTGGCTAGACTTCGTAAATCCGCAACATGGAGATCAAGGAAGAGCTGTGGGATGATTGAATGACGACGATCAAGCTGACGTGCCAGCTCAATGAGGTCGAAGGCAGTGATACCCGAACCTTTTGAGAATAATAAGTAGGCAGTTATGGGGACATAACTGAAGTCCTAAGGGGGAGAGGATGTAATACCCCGTAAGATAGACATTTATTTTTGACAATATGTATTCCGAATAAATAAATAAACATATTCAAATTGTTTTGAACTACGTTATGGCTTGATCCCTTCACAGGGTACGTAGGCAGCTTAGAAGTTTTAATTCTAAGTTCAGTCACAAAATAATAAAACAAACAAAAGACCTTAGTACGAGAAAAGCCGAAACACAACTTCGAGGACGAAGTTGATTCTTAAGGGGGGTAGACTGTAATACCCGAGAATTTTGCAACATAACATAAATAAATAAATAAATAAACAATAAATAAATAAACATAATATATAGATATAGAATCATAAGAAATGAGAAATGGAATTTAATTCAAGAAGGAATTAAATATCCAAGAACCCGTGAAGTATAAAATAATTTAATTAAATAAATTATTGCACGGGAACCAAATATGGATGGACTTAATATTTCGAACCCGAAATTAATTCGAGATCCCAAATAAATTTAAAATAGGATTTAAAGTCCAAGAGATAGCCCAAGAAAATATAAGAAGAAAAAGCCCAAAGAGAAGACAAAGGCCCAAAAGAAAGGAGGAAGAGGAAAGGCCCAAAGGACAGCACGGCCCGACCCAGGACAAAGCCCATTCCAGGTCCGCGCGGTCTCCGCACGTTGTTTCCACAAACTCCACGCCAACTCCGCGCCACTCAACAGAAACGCCCGTTGCGAGATTCACTCGCCCGAATCCGGATTTTTCGACTTCGGTTGCTTTCCTTTCGGTTCAAGACACTTAGGGGCAGCCTTTGGACATCCCCTAGGTCTTACACATCTATAAATAACCCTCTTAATCAATCCCGAACACTTTTCAGGAACCCTACGAATCTCTCTACACATCGAACCCTAATCCCGGAGTCGTCGGAGGCACAAAACCAAGGAGAAGGACTGACTTGGACGAAAATTGGGAGTCTTCTATCGTCATGGTAAGATCCGATCTATTCCTTTTTCCATTCTCGATTCGAAAACGAATCCTAACCTCATCCTCTTTCCTTTCTACACCCCGAATCGGATCGAGAACGAAGAACCCGACGAACGAAGAAGATAAACGGTGGACTGGAAGCCACGCCTCCGAATCGACGATCCCGGACGCTCAACAATCTGTAAGTTAACCTTACTATGGTTTTGGGCGAATTAAAATACACCTAACGTAAAGATCTAATCAAGAAACTAAAAATCTGTCTATATGAAAAATCCTACGGCGCAGCATTTGTGCGTGAAATTTTCGAACCCTTAAAACTATTCAAACGAGAAAGCTTAAAACATGAAAAACGTTTCTAACACATTAATCTAGGTTTTGTAAAAAGTTTGGAATTTTTCATGTTGTTTTGAGACCTGAAACTGACCCAAAACTGAACTACATTAAATTTTGATCTTGGAATTCTTGACAGAACTTTAGTTCGAACTTGTTGGTGATTTTTACCTTAGATCTAGACCGATCTAGGATTGGCGTTGAACATAAGAATTGTATATCTATGAGTTTAGAACATCCCTGTAAATGTTTAGAACTTTTCGTTGAGATTTGAACCTCCGAACGTGAGCCGATCCGATCTGCGTTCGTACCGAAATCAAGAACCTTTACAGAAATTAGTTTCGAACTTGATCTAAAGATTAACCTCTGATCCGATGAGAATTGGGCTTTGCGTTCTAAATGAAAGTTGTAGATAATCGTCTTAGGTATCTCTTTGTAAAAATTCATCAAATTTGGAGTTAGTTTGCTATGGTAGATCTTGAAATCTTGAAACTGGTGTCAGAATTTTCGGACAGATTATCATCCTGTTAAAGATTGACGTTTTTCACCTACTTCCGTATCTTGGATTGAAAAGGTTAAAACATAAAACTTGTTCACCTATGTGTTTTAGAGTCATTGGTCAAATTTCAGAATTTTTGGAATTAAACTCGATTTTTAATGAATTTTGAAGTGAACTGTGGTTGACCGAGTCAAATCTTGAAATCTTGTTGAAACTTGTGAAATTTGCTAAACTTGTTTTGACCTTGCGGGTTCGATTCCCCAAGGGCGTCTGTGTCCCTGCGGGTTCGATTCCCCAGGATGTCCGTGTCAAACCTTGTGGGTTCGATTCCCCAGGGTGTATGTTTTCCTGCGGGTTCAATTCCCCAGGATGTCTGTGTCAAACCTTGCGGGTTCGATTCCCAAGGGTGTGTTTGAGTTCTTGCGGGTTCAATTCCCCAAGGGCGATTGTCTGTCTTCCTGCGGGTTCGATTCCCCAGGACGTGTGTTGATTCCTACAGGTTCGATTCCCTAGGATGCGTTTAACTTCTTGCGGGTTCGATTCCCCAAGAACAAATTATACTAGATCATATTGAACAAAAGTGGAAGAATGAAATCCTGAAATACTTGAATATTTTCCTTATTTAAATTATGCCTTTAAAATATGTCTTGCGATTATTTTATCATGTTGTTGAATTATGATCTTATGGAAATCCTTGTCTTTTAAGTTATGCAATTAAATTATTATTAGATGGATAAAATTAAATCATGTCTTGTATGCACATGTTTTCTTTAAATTTAATTAAAGGCTTTGAAACTCATAATCATGTCTATGTTAACTTACTCAGCAAGTTTTTGCTGACCAAACCATATTTTTTTCCTTATTTCTTTCAGAGCTGAATAATATGCATCATCATATGCATTCATGGGAATTTTGGGGAAATACTTTATTTTTAAATGTTACGTTAGACTAGAAATTGCATGAACGGGCCTGTTTAACCCGTATTTTGGCCATGTTGGCCCCATATTTAAATTCCGCTGCATTATACATATGTAAATATTATTTTCCACTGCAACTTTGATACATTATTTTTAAATTATATAAATGGGCTGTTTGAATGTTTTAAATTCTGAAAAACCATAGCCTTGCATCTCTTTAGCAAGCTCGGAGAAACCGTGTCTTGCTAGGGAGGTGTGGCGGTGACATCCCGACCTGGGTGACCAAAAACTGGGGTGTTACAACCATTTTCAATAAGATATTCCTTGGTTTATTATTTTATAAATATGCCATAGATTGGCATTTTATTATTATAATTGTTGCAAGGCCTTTCTATGCCCATTTGAGCAAAGCATTGTGAGTGCCATCGATTGGCTGTTAAAATAGTGGGTAAGATACCATCAGTTGCTCAAGATTGTAAGGTCTCTTTTGTTTATTATACCTTCTGGCTAATAATGAATTCCTTGCCATGTCGTGGATTGGCATTTTATTATTGAATCACTTCATTAAATTACTCCAACTGATGGAAGCTCATCAATTAAGCTTTATTTTTTGCTTGGTCACTTACTTTCTTGTTTGAGCCATAATGTGACACTAAATTACAGTAGGCATCCTCCTTCAGTGAGAATACAGTAGTTTAGGGGGAACCATTGATTACAACATTTTCCTTCTGGTCATCAATTACTTATGGACTGTTGCCTATGCTCGTTGGTTTCGATTTTCCTCTGCCTGCTCTTGATGGCTAGCAAAGAAAATCATATTTCTTTTATTCAATTGGTCGATTGGCCAAGTGGTGGTGCATAAGGAAAAAATTGCCTTCATGCCGTCGATTGAGCCATAGGTAGTGTAAAAAGAAATTTCCTTTGTTTGTTGTCACTGTCGGTTGGGCCATTGGCTAGCATCTCAATAATATTTTATTTTCCTAAAACTGCCATTCACTGGCATGGGTATAAGGCAAGCATATTTATATTACTTCAATTAAGTTGTGCCCATTGACTTGGAGATATGTCCTTTTTTTCTGGTATGCCCCTCGGTTGGGTTGTTGGCTTTTGGATGCTTTGTCTTTTTTCTATCAATGCCATCAATTGGCTTGTTGTTCACATTTTATTTTATTATTTTTGTAGGCATATGTTTTCCTTGGACAAATTTGGCCATGTCATTGGCTTATTCCTTAAGGCCCCAAGGATGCCCATATATCAGAAGCATGTGTTGCTCAATCTGGTTGGTGAGACAACAACACTAACGTATTATCGCCATCTTGTTCTTTAAACAAAGTTTCCAAACGTATGGCCTTTGATGCAAAAGCCGACAAGTCTGGAATCTCATGGGTAATTAACAGTTCCTTGTACTTATATGACATATTCCTGACCACCATCTTAGTCAGTTCACACTCATCAAGGGCAGTTGAGCATCGCGACTTTAACCGTCGTACACGTTCTATGAACGCTATGACTGGCTCTTTATGCAACTGTTTGGTGTCCACTATGTCAATAACTGACACCGATGGGACTGGGTTAAGAAGCGAGTGTGGAATGCCCTCTCCATATCTTCCCACGTTCTGAAGTGGCCAGGAGTTAAGTTGGCAAACCACGAAAATGCAGTCTTAGTTAGTGATAAGGAAAATAACTGCAACTTGTAGTAGGGGTTTCTCGCATTTTCTCCTAATTGGGCTGTAAACCGCCCAATATTCTCAATGGTAGAAGAGTCATCCTCACCTGAGAATATGGAAAAATCGGGCACTCTAAAGCCACAGGGAAGAGGATGATCATGAGTGATGACTTCAGGGTATGGCTTTTGGTAAGTCATTCGACCAGTTGGCCTCACATTCAGGCCAAATTGATCTCGTAACATATCCGCCAAGACATCTAGATCAACTACAGGGCCCTGCTGAGGGGCTGGTCGATTGGGTTTGGATTTACGCCATCAAGTGGCGGTCCTTGGTTTTGCACGTCTGGAGGATGCACATGCATCATTGGTGGGGTGAATTGGACGTTAGGAGCAATTGGGTTGACCACTAGTGGCCTCCAAGGCTCCTGAGTCGCCCCTAAATCACCCATCGGCCTGATTGGGGATGTATCCATCGGATGGTGATTCGCATTCGTGTGGACAAAGGCAGGCTGCCCCCTACAAGGATGTTCTTCGGGTATGTTGCGACAGGCCTCCAAGGCCTAGCATTGCTAGACTCAGGCCTATTAAAATTTTAGGAATACGTATCCCCTCCACCAAAGGATGGTGTAAGGCTAGGTGGGAGTGGTATGGATGGAACTTGTCCCATAGGGGCATTAGTTGTTCAACTCGGGAAACTGCCCGTGTCAAATGCATACGACCCAGGGGCATAAAAGCCCTGATTTAGAGATGCCAGTGCGGAAAGTTCATTCCTCATAGCTTGGAAGTGGCTATTTACGCGTCTATCCAGCATTTTCCCAAGTTGGGTCATTAAGTTCGCAGGTATTAAGTCCATTGGTGGATTTAAACCAGCATTTTGCCCTGTTGTGGGCACTGCTGGAGTTACAGATGCAGGCGAATTGGTGGTGTTTTGAGGAGTAGACATGTATGTCCGTGTTATAATTTGTGATCTTAACACCAATTGATCCAATTGAATTAAATCTGCTAATTGATCTATCGTGGTTGATAGTTCAATCTCCCACTGTCATCGTCAATTTGTTATCACACAATTTCGGATAACAACAAATAGTAAGCCCTTTGCAGGCTAAGACGATAGAATTTGAATAAAAACTTTTTCTTGGATTGCGCCTTCAAAAAAGTTTTAGAAAACAATGAACAGGAACTATCCACTGTCGATTACATGAAATATTTTCTAACAACTAAGAACTACCAACTACGTACTACGCTACTGCTAAAACTAAGATAAAACAAAGAGCAGCTTTTGTTGTGGTGTTGATTCTGTGTCCCTGCCTCTGCTTCCTTGCTTGGTATTTATAGGAGGTGATGCAACTGCCTGGGGAGAACTGCCAACTCCATTACCGCCTTGGGAGAACCTTCATTCCCATGACCTAGGCCCTTTAAAAACCGTCTTTTAGTGACGTGCTAGTTCTATGGTTTTTAGCGTCTTAGCATGCTCCGTGTGACTGCTCGTTGCCTGGTCGACCACTTTGCACTTCTCACCCAGAGGTCCGTCGGAGTCATCAGTTTTGCTACCATCTTTGATACCATCACTTGGCACTGCTCATGGTCAATCATCTCATTATACTCTTTTCCATCACTTGCCAGTGCTCATGGTATCATTCTTTTATTCATTTGATTGGCAAGGCTTATGGGTGTCATCTTTGCTCCTATCACTTGGTGAGGCTCATAGACTTCATTGAATCACTTGGCATGACTCGTAGTGTCATTTTTCCTTTTATTTAAAAAAATCATTGTCAGCCACTGTCTTGCCACGACCAGATATTTTATTTTATTATTATTTTTTATCAACCAATTTGGTTTATTTTGGTGATAACAGCACTGCAATCTTCTTCCTTGTGATGCCCTCTTCATCACACTGGCAATGGTGCTGGTGGATTTGTGGACTGCGAACTTGTAGGTTTTAAGATCACGCTTACATAGACACGGTGTGGATGATAGGCCACCGGACATGGTCCCTCGTCGATCAACAATACAGGTCCAAACACATACCACTTTTGTAATGGTTGAAACCAACAAATAATAATGTTGCAGAAGACGCAACATATATAGGTGATGTCTACAGCCATGAAAGTGATATACACAATATGATATATGATGCCTGACATACCATTTGGATGCAAAAATTTTCAAAGACGCAAAATTTGGATGCCTACAGCCAAGTGGTCGGGCATTCTTGTTTATGTTGAAAATCGTCCCCAATACCGCAGAATCCCCAAAGGCTGCATATTCTATCCTTATATGCGAGTTCCAAGCAAGTACTTGAAAAAAATATAATGATGGCATGACCGTCAGTAACTCTTCTCCACTAGAACAAAGTCGATACACCCTACAACCAAAAGCAAAGGAGACCGGACAGAGGAGGCAACGGGAAACAATGTATATTACACCTCGCATATGGAGATGATGGCAAAGTGGTATAAAATGATGTGTAAAGCATTTATAGTGATGTTTGCGTCTTCATATGTGATGTAACCAAACATGATTAATTAGCTATTTTGTCATTATTTCTTCCAAATATGTTTTCTACATGCTCATGTATTTTTGTTTTGTAAATATTCAAATTATATTCATTTATGGCAATTTAACGTAAATGTGTATGAGTTTGAGCGATAACCTATAACTTGAAGTCTAAATAGGAAGAAAAAAAAAAAGTGGAACTATTGATCAATTTTTCAGGCATTATAAATAGCAACAAATGGTATGGGTTCATGGGAAATTGCAAATACCTGATTGTTTTGATCTTTAATCACTGCATCGATAAAATGACTTGTCAATCAAAGAAATAAATAAATTTGCATGATTATAAAAAAAATTGCAGATTAGAAATCCTACTTAGAGTATTTTGGCCCCACACAATCGGCGGATTTTTAGAGATATGGGACGGAACTATCAAAATTATATATATGGACAATGACTTATCAATTCCAATCGGCGGATTTATTTGAAAATGTTTAACCATCAATTTTCAATACTTGTGCATCATTCCGTCCTTATCCATCATTATTTGGTGTCCAACCATCACAGTTGTATGTACTATTGCACATGCCAGCACCCAACCCTCTCCCGCTATGGCTAAACTGTATCAATAAATAAGATATACTAGTATTTCCTTTTTTTTTGAACTATGAAAATTAAAAAGAAATATATATATATATATATATATATGTGTGTGTGTGTGTGCATATGGTAAATTATTATTAAAATTAGATTTTTGGAAATATTATTATACATTCTCTCCGTCGCAAAAAATATAATTTTTTATTTGGCCGGGGGCTGTTCTGCACGCAATATTTAGAAGTTTTTGGGAACTCTAGATTTTATATCAAAGCAATAGTTCTGCACACTAGCTTTAAAGGTTTTAGATGAAACATTTCTATAAATGACAAAATTTTATTTCCTCTGTCCCATTTCAAATGTCCTAAAACTTTTGGACACGCAGTCAAATATATTTATTTAGCAATTAATATCGTAAAATGTAGAGAAGTAAAATTTATAAATATATATATATATATACTTCCTCCGTTTGTTTATATTTGCTCCATTGAGCAAACTGCTACTATTCACATAATGACTTTGATTTAAAGTTTTATCATAGTTATACAAGTTAAAATATAGTCAAGTGGGATCTTGTTAGATTCGTTTCGTATTGTAGTTTTTAAATATCGGACTTTTATAATTTTTACCTGTACCGAATTTGAGTTATTAATGGTTTAAAATGTACATTGGACTGCGTGCTGAGTGGGTCCGTGGCAAAAATTTAAAAACAGAGGAAGAATATTCTAAAACTATGCGAAAAGACGAATCCAGCATATTTCAGTTGACTATATTTTTCTTATATAACTGCAACAAAACTTTAAGTCTAACATGCATAATGGACAGTGGAAAAAGTTCAAATGGGATGGAGGAAGTAACTCTTAAACCCACTACCATAAATAAATACTCCCTCTGTACCGTTAGTACAGTCCCAAAACTTTGGGGCACGGTATATTATGTAAAATTAGTTATTATATTAAAGTAGATTAATTATTGATATGATATTTATTTGAATTGAAAAAAAATAAAGTAATTAGTTGATGTGATGTTTTATTTATTGTTTATAGAGTAAAAACTTTCTAAAAAGGAAAATATGACAATTGTAATGGGACGGACCAAAAAGGAAAGTGAAACAGAATTATGGGGCGGAGGGAGTACAAATTTATCACCGTCACATTCTATCAAAAAATATATTAATTAAAATTCCAAATATATCATCAGCAATAAATTCAAATGAGCAACTATCGTATCACATCAATAAATAAATTAATTAACTTTCAAACTCACCACCATTGCATCACATAAACCCCTACGTTAAATTCATAATCCTTTATTCGGATACCGTGTCATATTCGTTGGAATGGATGGAATCGAATAAATAAAAGGATATTCATATACTACTCCATTTTAACCCCTACGTTAAAAGTATATTAATTATAAGTATATTATTTATAAAACATGTATCAGGATGTGCTCAAGAATGCATGAACCACACGAATTAGGGTGATTAAAATATTCAAACCGATTCGCTGAATTGTTAAATCTAATTAAAATCGAACTGAATTCTTATTTAATTGGGGACTCATTTCAAATATAAATACAAATATTCTATTTTTTTCGATTAACCGAATCGAACCGAATATTATTATTGTATTTTAAAAAAAAAATTGTAATATGCACATATTATTTTTGCAACTAACAAAACTCATTACTAAAATGTCACTACAAGAATGTGTTATTGATTTTTTTACCTCAAATAATCTTGTAGTAACCTACATTGTTAATCATGTCAAAATCAAAATAATTATCAAGAGGCATGTTTTGAAACACTACAAGATTCCATAGCTAAATTTTTTGTACTTCTGTAGTTAAATACAAGAGTTAAACCACCAAATTCAATAATTGTATGACTTTTTCTTGTAGTGCAATAACATCAAGAGTAAAACCTACGGAAGTTAAAAGTTAGGAAATGAAAAAGTGTACGCACTTTTATATAGAGTGGGCAAAATATTTGAACTGGTTTGTTGGACCAGTAAATCGAATTATAATTGAACTTCCAATTAACTGATGACCCCGGTTCAAATACGTATATTTTATTTAAGTATTTGTCCGTTTAAATATAAATATAAATATCTAAAAAAAACATGCCCACCTCTATTTAGAACAATATACGAAGGTAGCATATATAGACTCAATGGAGAACACAAGTGCACATGTACGGCATTCCAATTCACACTCCAACAAAATTAGGGTATCTGTTGCTGATGTTTGGCTGAATTATGCTTCACATAATACTGTATGTATGTCATGGTACTCAGTGACAGCCATAACTTAGGGTATGTTTGGGAAATAATTAGAATTTAGCGTCTGGAGTTTGGAGTTCAGAGTCTGGAGTTTGAAATTAATGGTGAAAAATAATTTTCAATTTGAATAATGGTGTTTGGTAATGCAATTTTAAATTAGAGTTTAGAATCTGGAGTTTGGAAAGCTAAAAGCTGGGGGAGAGGAACGTTCAGAGTTTAGAGATTAGAGATTAAAATTTGGCAGTTACTTTAATTATTGTTTACTATATATAGGATTTTAGACTATTTTTAGTATGTATTTTAAAAGCTAAACGCTAATCGCTAGCGTTTTTTTCCCAAATGCAGCCTTAAAGTGAAAACATTACATAGTATTTGCTTTTACATTATTTCCACAAATATAATATCTTCGATCACTTGAACACCACGAAAGTCAGTACACAAGTGCTACACTTAAGAGACTCATAGCACAGTCGCATCAGAACTCAAAACAAGTGAATTTTCAGAGTATAGAAACATATGGTTTAGAAGCCTTCTTAGTTAGGAGTTACTACACATTAAAACATCCAAACCCGAAAATCCAAATCACAGAATCAACTGGCTTTCAACGTAGTTCTTCGAAATAAACGAAACGAAACCAGCGATAAATACAGGTAGTCCTCAATTTAACTGGATACAGCACATGCGAATTTGAACTTTTTACAACATAATGTAACTAGTATAGAATGTACCACGTTGTCTTGTGAAAGAGAGGTTTACCTTATTATACCAATTACCAGCTTACCGCCCACTGTCACTTTTATGGAGGATTCCTTTCGGAAGAACAGAAACTACTCACAAAGAACAATCAATGCTTCTGATAGTTCCTGTCCTGGTAATATCAAAGCACACTCCCCGGGATATAAACTAGCATCCTTCTTTGTTAAACATTTCATAATATCAATAAATGGAACTACAAATATAGCCTGCAAAGTCAACTGAACTGAAAGCGAACAATACAAGAAACCACCGGCAAGAATGGCCAATAAATTCAATCTGTGCATACTGCAATTAGGAAGATACTAGCTATCCTAATACATGAAGAAATGCTCTTTGTTCCTAAAAAATTCATCAAGTATGTCAAAGCTTCACCTAACAGAATAAATCAGCGTACCATTTCACCAATGACTTCCTAATTTAGTGGGCAATACTTACATTCAGGTTGAAAAGAGATCACAAGTTGAGAACCCATAAAGCAGTTACCGTAGCTATTATGTAAAGGTTTCAATTTCGAAGCTACCAAGTATGTAGAGCATAAATTTGAGTTGGTGATTTTCCTCTATACTTGGACTCTTGTATCCATAAACAGTCTATTCACTGTAAGTGATGGAATAATCAGTTATTCACTACCGACAAGAAGACATCATCGCTACAATCCAATCAGGAAATTCTATAATGAGAATTACAATCTAGAAAAGTTACATGTTAAACTAAAACCAATGCACAGCAAAAAGGAAACACACAGGATTCTACTACCTGTCGTCCAGTGCAGTCCATCCATGAAATAACTTAGGAGTTAAGAACATGTTGAGTGACTCACTGGCAAACTCAAGCTTTTCACACACACATCTATGGCCCTGATCAATCACTGCCACATCTTGGTTCAACGGTCTCTCAAGGTGCCAACTTTTCCTCCAAGTTGGTCATTTTCAGCGTTCACTTCTGTTATTGACTACTCTTTTCATACTTTTTTACATGTATTTTACCTTCCACATCTTCATTTCTCCATTTTGCTAATGATGATTCATCCTGTCCATAAGACATTTTTAGGCCTCCAACATTGAGTGTTCTACCATCCATGCCCTATTAATCACTTCACTGATAAGTCCAGATTTCAGATCATTTCTTTAATTAGTTTGTCCTTCATCTGATGCTCTGCTGCATCAAGAGTCTCGTTAACTTGGCAGCAATGCAGTCAATAACTCCAGCTTTTTCAATCTGATTCTCCATCTTGGCTTCAAGGAATATTTCCATTTGATCATACTTTTGTTTCAACATTTTTTCCATTACCTTAGCGATACGGTCAAGATGTCATGAAAATGTTAATACTTATAGTAGTTAAATGAATATTTTATCAAATAAATAAAGTAATAAGTTTCTTTATAATTATTTTTTCATTTAAATTATTTATAAAATAAAAAATTTAATGGTATAGTAGAAAGAAATTTAAATGTGGAGCAAGCAACCCATACCAATTTCTTTTCTTCATCTTTTTATTCCCCGAGATCACAAACCAAATGCATACAGTGCAAAGCAGCAGTGTACAACAGTGGTTGTGACAGACTGTTACTCTGTTAGTTAAACTACAAGCAGTCCCTTCCCTACCCAACATCAACATGATGGTCAAAAATTACACTTTATGATCATACCCTTTCATTTGTCTCAATGTTACCATCCAGCCTGCGCCTAGCAACCTTGGACCTGTAGCACCACACCTCAAACGCCTCTGTCAGATCTGGATATCGAATTTGCTTACATTGCAGCCACTCTGTCAAGATTTCTGCTTGCTCCGCAGAAGGCAATGTAAGGATAATTGAAACAAATGCCGATTCCAGGGTTTGCCATAACTCATTGTCAGGTTTCAAGATGGGATCCTTGTCATCCTTGTCAAGAGCGACTGTACTGTCGACTGCAGACTTCATTTGTCTGACAAATGGAAGCCAGACTCTGATTGCATGAAGTCGTTTCACCGTAGGTAAGATGACAGTACCATACCCTATTGCTTCCAGGACTTTAGAAGTCACCTCAAGAACTTTCAGTTTCACCATGGTTACTAAACTTTCCGGAAATGCTTTCTCGACTAAGTTCACTACGTTTACTGATGTATCCACCCAGGAGTGAACAAAGCTGCTAGAGGTTTCCAATTTCATCAGTATCTGAGAAGCCCATGATAAATCGTTTAAGTAGGATTGCAATGACTCCAATTTGCCCCATTCAGATTGATTCACACCACCGAGATAGGAATTCACGAGCTTTACAAATCTCCCCATCAAATCATTGATGCATTTCCTTGCTTCGAATTTGATTTTATCATCAGCACTTAGCAAAGGAGCATCATCATCCTCTGTCAACATGTACTCAATCTGCTCCTGAGCCGATGTTTTTAGATCGTTCATTGAAGATGAGGGCGATGATGTGGCAAATCGGATGGCTGACAAGAATATCTTGAATACAGCCATTGGATTGACAGGTTGGAGACGAGCAAGCACTGGCTCTGTTTGTGATCCCATTCTTGGTATAATCTTCAAAATTTCTTCCTCCTCTGATTCCTCCCAGGGGACAGCTTCCAAATAACCTACACAAGCAGAAATAATTTGTGGGCAGCCTAACTCAACAGCTACTCGAAGCATACCTAGGGCATTTTTAACGCTGCATAAGTCAGCCATTGTTACTTCTGAGTTGACATAAAAGAGTCTCAGAACATTAATGTGATGGTCAAAATCAGATTCTTCGCTATAAACCTCCACACAGTTACGTGAGTCGAGAATCTGGCACGTTGGCCAAGTGACAGAAAGTCGGTCTGCAAAATACTTGCTTTTCTTTACCAGGATGTGTGAATGGCCATAAACCCATTCATCACGTCCTCCATGTGTTCTTATCCTTACAACAACATCACTTGTAGGTCTATCGCCAATTCGGCTTGGCTTCCCTGGTTCATCATCTGGTAATTCCATCAGCTAGTTGTGTTCTGCAAAGTGCTTTACGCATTAATATGCCATCACCAAACCTAGAGCAAGGAATCAACAATGAAGAACAAATGAATGGATAAATTTCAAAACCCCTCGCTAGTTTTTCAGGCCCCTAACTCCCTAAAAGAGTAAAACATTAATATCTTCTATCGCTGAAATTATAATATGCAAACAAAAACAGAAATAAATTAAGAAAAAAATAAAAGTGGAACTCCTTTTTCCCCTTGCATAACATAGATTTCTTATTACATTAACCTTATTTGAGGGGGAAAAAAATCATCAAAAGATTTGTCATAAATAATGCGTTTTAATGAGTGAATAAAGATCATTAGCTCACACCAATATCAGCAAATTTTTGTATCATATGAAAGTATCACACAAAATGAACAGAGGGTATTAGGTATTCATATGATCAATTGCAAATTTGAATCCAAAACACCTAAAGCTATAATCCATTGTTTGATTTTTTCTTCACGGTGCTAAAGTCTTGACACATTACAATCTTAGCATTTAACAATTTTTAACTTCACACATCATTGAACATAAAAATTTAGCTATTCAGTAATTAACTGACTTCATCATTTTCACTTTACATTACAAGTTAATTTACTTTTTGCAAGTAGATGACTGATGACCAAGATTTGACAGGGCAAAAAAATGTAGTAATAGGAAATATTTATTGTGCTCGTGCTGTCCTGCATATGTTCCAATCATGTGTGTCTTTTCTTGAAGAAGGTAATGCGTATTTTGAATAGGTTTTGCTTCTTTGTTCAACCAGTATGAAATTACAAGTTTGATTTGATATTAAGCCTTACAACTATCTATATCAAAGCAGTTAAAAGTTGGAATGGAAAAGCAACAGACTAAACAAACTATAAATGATTTTAGTACAGTATACAGTACATGATGTCAGGAAATTACCTAAAAGGTAAAGTGAAAATCAAACTGAAATTAGCATACGATGTTTCGGAACACTAAACTAGTCATAGTTTATAATCAATGAGAGTTAGCAGTCCACCCGAAATACTAATCTACACTCAACTGAAAACGTGCAAACAGGGAATGAACAGTAGTTTCTTGTTCACATTTTATGAGATTTGTTTGTGCAACTCATAATTGGAAAGATAGCATGCCAAATATCTGAACTTTGCAAAAATCAATTTCATATCATCATCATCATATGGATAATAGGCATATGAGAGTATAACACCAAGCAGTAGATCAAAAATAAATCCAGAAATTACATTAGCCAAGAAGTAAAGACGGCAATAACACAAAATAAACTTCATTCTGAAGCAGCCAAAAAAGGGATATTCACTAGACAGTTCAAAAACTGAATTTTCAGAATTGGCTAGAAAACATACTCAGATGTAAAAACTATGGGAATGGAATGAGTTGATGATGTTCCCGAAGCCAGGGGTGATTTGGTGGCAACAACAAGTGGTAGATCATATAGATCAGCTAAGACCCAAAATTCTACAGCTTAAAAGGAATACTGCACCCCGAATTCCCAATTCCCAAATCCCGAACCCAAACACACATGAAACATTACAGAAGTTTGCAGCTACTACTCTGCCTCTTGCCATAGCCTTAATTATCTCTAGGTTTTAGAATTGGGATTGGAGCCACGGGCTAAGGGTACCATAACTTTCTTTATTAAAGCTGAAATTGTTCCGATGGTTTCTCTTATGGGGAGTGGCTAAGTAAAGACAACAAAAGCCTTATAAACAATGCCTTTTTTTCTAGGAATGATCTCTCCTCAATAACATATAGTAGTACATTGTTTAATCGTCCTCAAACACACCCATTCCATTTCCCACCCATGTGCTCCCATTCCTTTTAAGACAAACCGTAAGGTTCCCAGACAGCACTGGTGTTCAATCAAAGCCAGTCCCAAATTTGCACAAGCCATTCAGTCCAGTCATCTCCACCAGCACTTCTTCTGGTTTTCGTTTCTGAAAGCCATCCACAGCACAGATTCGTGGCATTTCCCTTTTTATAGTATTTTGATAATGAGAAATACTAAAATTACTGTGTTCATTTAGTTAAATTCAGTGATTGATAATTAGCTCATTGTTATTGGTGAATATAATTTTAGCCATCATATTTGTTGTATGTGTTGACAAATATAGTAGCCATCACATTATCTTCCATGTATTGATAAAGAATAGGGAAAGGACATGAGGTCAAACAAATAGACAACGGCAATGAACAGAAAATTCGACCCACCCCTAAAGAGCAATTGAAGCAGAATACAGAAACACAGTTAGACAGGAGCACACAAACACAAAAATACTGGAACAAAAAAAAGAAGCAACACAGAAGCACAAATTGGCACACCAGCCGAAATTGACACAAGGGCAAATGGAGCATAATCCACTGCATTCAATAATAAATAAAGTGGCACACAGGACAAAATTGATACACAGAAACACGGGCAATTGGGGCATAATGCACTGCATTCAATCTACACACAGATATATAAAGCGGCACACAGGTCAAATTCAAGAGATACAGAAAGATGGCGGAAAACGTACCTATAGATAGCGAATGGAAAACGAGCTGCTCAAGCTGAACCAGAGGCGCAGACAGTGACGGCGCCAAAATCGGATGGACGATGACAGTGTGCGCCGACGGAGGTGAATGCCGGAAATGGACGAGCTCGAGCGGTGGGGAGAGGTGAGGAATCTGCGATTGAGGATTTTGGTTTTCTATATACTGTATTACTGTTGGGCAAGTGTAACTAGGATTGAGGAGTAGGTATCAATTTGGACAAGGACACCAAAAGACAAATTACACTGACACGATAAATTTCAAGTTTAGGTTTAGTCATTTTAAATTTTTTTCAAATGGGATGGACCTGATGCCCTGAAATATTATACCACCTGCTCAACCTGACCTGAACATGACCCGAAATTTGAAATTATGTCAATTTTGGCCTATAGCCCGAAAAAACGAAAATGAACGATACGAAAAATTTCAGGTTTGGGTTTCGTCAGGTTTTTTCCTTAATCAGGTCGACCCGAAACCCAACCTGACATATTATACATCCTGATCAACCCGACACGAACACGACTCGAAACCTGAAATACTAACCAGATGTAATTAGTAGTTGAGAACTATTATGCAATGGCCTGATTTACTGGCTAACATAACATAACCCCCACTACACCAAAACAAACATCACCCGTCTCAATTTTACTATCCAGATTCCAGAATGTCCCTTGTTTAAGAAAAAATAAAAAAAATAAATAGATGTTGCACGGCCAGGCGTGTCAAACACTCCCCTAAACCCCGAACCGCTCTTCACGGTGTGCCGCCATGGTGCCCCAAAGAAATTTATAACAATTTTTTTCATTTTTTTTCATTTTTTTTTTAAAAATAAGATACTAATTTTTATGTTTTTAAACGCATAATTTTCCTTCATTTTCGACAAAGCACTTTACCACACATAAAGAATCCCATCGATAATGAGTTGAACACGAACATCATCATCGATTACGCAGACATATTCACAGCTAATGCTTGATTTAACAGTGGATTCTATTATTATAATATGTTATACATCATTGTGATAAATAAATCCAAGTGTTTTGCAAAAAAAATAAATCCAATTGTATGAAAAACATTTTAAGGCATCTCATTATCCAAAAATACATGAGCTCTCTTTAGAATCAATCAATTGTAGAACTCTGTTGGATTGGGGTATATATCCGCAACACACAAAAACATCTAAAACATGCATACTTCAAAAATATTTATACTCTTCTATACTATACTAGTTGAAAAGCTGTGCAAATTCACAGCGAACTGAGGGGGCACAACCGCCCGTGCGGAAAAAGAAATAGTGCAATTTTATGCAATTCAAATAATACTAATTTAAGGTCATCAATTTGAGTTCGGCAGTTCAAGCTATCTGTTTTTACCTCAATTAGCACATGGAAAAAATATTAGAAACTGTCTGTTTTTCAATGCTTCTGGGATCACAAGAATTCAAGCTGAAGGATCTAAAAAGAAATTTAGGCTTAAAGAATTGCTAAACTGTTTCAAAAAAAGTATCGAAATGGCAAGGATATTTCAACTTACATGGATAGGAAAGAAAGGAATGCTGAAATTACGAGCATCCACTAATAAACTGATATGTCCACTAATTTGCCAGTAAGCATCTTGGCGTCTGCCAACATCTGCAAGTTGAATTACCAGTCTCAGTCCATCGAAATTCATGTTAGCTCCGCTGGTCACTGCTACCACAATAGCACCCTTGAGTCCATAATACTTGCAGTATGCTCCAGCTCCAGATAAGGCAAGCGCACCTGTAGGTTCTAAAATGCTCCTTTTGTCCTCAAACATATCCTAGCATGAGAAGAAATCAACGTGAGTAGTTAACATTCACATTTCAAAGTTGCTGAAAGTTGCACCAGTTCACATCTTGCTCACAAGATTTTAAGAAGAAAAAAAGAAGTAGCAATTAAATCACATGGTAGTTGGGTTTGCTACATTATCTATTATAGTTTCTACTGAACTATAAAAGCCATCATAAGCGGAAGAAAAAAGAAATGCCACTGGATTAATTGGAATCTACTCAAGATCAAAGCACGTAAACTTACAAAATATGTACAAAATTACAAATGCATAAAAGAGATGAGAAGGAAGTGAACCTTAATTGTGGCACAAATTGCATCACAGTTGACAAGAACTATCGCATCTACCAGTTCTCTGTATAGACAGAAGGTCTCTTTACCAACCTCTTTGACAGCTACACAGGACACACACCATCAGCAAAACCTCCTACTTGATCTGACATCTCTCGTTGGCCAAGGTGTAATGATCAGGCCATTCCATTGGCATCATAGGGTTCCTCGCCAATAATTTTCACATCTGGAGAAACCTTTTTCACATAGGCAGCAATGCCAGCTATTAGCCCACCACTACCAGCAGGCACAAATATTGCTTCCAATGGGTTCTTTAGATGAGCCATCGGTGTATTGCTAATTAATGGAAATGTTTCTAGTCCTGGATGAAAAAGATCACTTGGAATTTTTGCAACTTGCAAGGTCTTGAGCCTTGAGAAAATATGATTGCTCAAATTGTTGAGACACCATTGTCGCCCAGGCTGCCCCAGAAATACCATAATTGAAAACCCTGCATAACACAATGTCACCAAGGCCATTAATAGCACTTCCAGCTGCCAAAGCGTTTAACGGTCCCCATGTGTAACACCCCGGTTTTTCCGACTCGCGAGTGTTACCGCCACACCTCCTAAATAAGACTCGATCTGACACATCGGCTTATTTAGGAGATGCTAAGGCTAGAATGAGTATATCAAATATCCATTTCAAACAACCACGCTTACACATAAAAGATATAATATTTCATATAATCGAAGACCGTTTCTCAAAACATCTTACAGAGAGGAATAACAACTAACTATAATATTATACATGTGATAGCAAAATCATAATACACATTGACAAAAAGTCTGACATTTTCAAAAACTAATGAAACTACTTTATGCAGAAAACATGTAAGTGCAGTGTTCCCCTCCCTTGTCAGTCTTTAGTCTTACCCTGGAAGGAAAAAGAAATAAAGAAGAAAGATTATCAACGATGGATTCGCTGGTAAGTTCCCTATACTCGGAATCAACAAAAATCCAAATAACTATAGACAGAACAAGGCTGCTTTTAGATCAATAAGCCAAAGCTTAACAATAGGGGTAACATGATAATGGTACTCTCAAATCAGCAACCGGCGATTCAACAATATATATTATTAATTTCGGGATCAACCCGAAATCCTCAACAAGGGCAAATGCCAAGAAATGAATAACCATCTCAATGGTTGCATGCATGTTAGAGGGATTCAGAATGAACCTCACAATACCGGTATCCTGACTAAATCTCGGGTTTCACCCGATCTCATTTAGATCAGGGGTCACTCTATATGGCATTTTCCAGCGCCAACTGAACACGGGCCGTCACACGGCAAGTCAACCTCAATCATGCTTGTTATCTATTAATCAATAGATAATTATCCTTTAAGGGCGCCCGCAGGCCAAAGAGTCAACAACAAGATGGATTACCTCACCAGGTTCAACAAAGATCAACAATGAATTGGTCTCACTCATAATATGCCATTAAACCCCTCGGCGGGATGGCTATAACCTATATTGCCGTACTTAGGGCATATAATCAAAGGATTAATTATACAGCGAGTGTCTACGTATATCAAAGGCAATCGGAACGAAATCAAAAGGAATTATGCGACGGAAGCAAGTGCAACAAGAATAACAAGGCTAGCAAATAAAAACAATATTCAATAAACGAACAAGCGATAGCGGACATTGTAGGCCAATAAGAAACAATAAAAGCCTACTACTAGTAGGGCAAGAACGAAACATAATGCCAACTACTAAAGCAGGAATAAAAATAAAGGCCTACTACTAAGGCAAAGGCACACTAAATAATTAAGGAAAGCGACTAAAGGAAAGCCAAACAAAGACAACTAAATAAATAGGGAAAGCGGATAAAGAAAGCGAATAAAAATAATAAAGACGGAAAGCATAGGAAACTTACTCTACTGCAAAATTTATACTAAGATCGACACCTAGCAGGTCCTTAGTGCCTCCTCGGCTACTATTCTGCTACAAAAACAAAATTATTAAAGTCCCTCTTTTAAAAGAAAGACCGGGGCAACGCGAAGGCATTACCCCACTAGGCCGGGGCGACGCAAAAGCATCACCCCATTAATAATAATAATAATAATAATAATAATAATAATAATAATAATAATAATAATAATAATAATAATAATAAAATGATATTTTAACTAAACAAGCTTACCAAGCTTGGTAAGCTTTTGTAACTTTGATAAATGGATATGAATTCATTCGTGCCCACCCCCACGTTATATATAGACAATTGACAAGGCAAAAATGTTGTAGTCCGCCGATGTGGGATCAAAACCATACACTATATTTTTATATTAACATACTAATACTAATATATTAATATCTATGTATGCCTAATAAGAAGCTTACCGATTGATGATCCCCTTTTTTTTAAAAATAAAATAAAATAAAATACGTACATATCCCCCACTTTTTCCCTAATAAGACAAAAATTTTGTTTCTTCAATTTTTTTTTTAAATTTAAATTTAAATATAATAGTATAAAATTAAAAAAGGATGCAAATGTTTAAAACTCATAGCTATTATTAATCATCGAAATAATTTTTTTAAAAGAAAAATAATTTAAACCGCAACAATAACCTTTTAGTAAAATTTTAATAACCTCAAAAAAAATAATAATAATAATCTCCCAAAAATATAATAATATGAATATAACCCCATAAAAATAATAATAGTATTAGTAATAATTTCGGATAGAATATAATTTTGGGGTTACAATCTACCCCACTTAAGAAATGACTTCGTCCCCGAAGTCAATATTTCTTTCTTTTAAAAGAAAGGCAAGTAGTTATAGAAGCCAAAATAAAATTTGGCTAAAATTAAAATCGTACCATGTTAAGAGAAACGTGGTAACTTTGGTGGGGTGTCACATCATCCCCCACTTAAGATTCTAGTTATGTCCTCATAACTATATCGTTTTCGGCGAAAAGTTCTGGATACTTCTGTCGCATCTCAGCTTCTGTTTCCCACGTTTGCTCTTCAGTGCCGTGATTCGACCAAATTACTCTAACTAGGCGTATAGTCCTATTTCTCGTCTTTCGTTCCTTTGTGTCGACGATTCGAAGTGGTTTCTCTTCATAAGAAAGATTTTCGTCTAAATTTATTGTTTCCGGCTGGAGAACATGTGCGGGATCGTGAACGTACTTCCGCAGTTGTGAGATGTGGAATACATCATATACCGCACTCAATGCTGGTGGTAGAGCAAGTTTGTAGGCGAGACTACCTACACGTTCCAAAATCTCATATGGCCCAATGAATCGAGGGCTCAGTTTCCCCTTTCTCCCAAAACGCATCACGCCCCGCATGGGAGAAATCTTTAACATCACCTTATCACCAACTTGAAATTCAGCATCTTGTCGTTTGGGGTCCGCGTAGTGCTTTTGGCGATCTTGAGCTGCTTTCAATTTCTGTCTGATGAGTTCGATTGCCTTTACCGTTTCTTCCAACATATCGGGTCCTACCACCACTCTATCTCCATCCTTACTCCAACATAGTGGGCTTCGACAGCTTCGTCCATACAGAGCTTCAAATGGGGACATACCGATACTGGTATGATAGCTATTATTATAAGAGAACTCAATTAGAGGTAAATGAGTCTCCCAACTACCTTTGAACTCCAATATGCAGGCTCTGAGCATATCTTCCAAAGTTTGGATAGTTCTCTCTGTTTGACCATCTGTCATTGGGTGGAAGGCAGTACTCATCTTGATCTTTGTACCCAATGCTGTTTGTAGTTTCTGCCAAAAGTTGGAGATGAATCGACTATCGCGATCCGACACTATGTCGTGTGGAATTCCATGTCTTCGAACAACATTGTCAATGTAGGCCCTAGCCATCTGATCCATTGACCATGTGTTCTTCATGGGAATAAAGATAGCAGTTTTAGTCAAACGGTCGACTATCACCCATATTTTGTTCATACCCCGTGGGGTCGTGGGTAACCCAGAGACGAAATCCATAGATATACTATCCCACTTCCATGTGGGTATCTCTAGGGGTTGTACCAATCCGAGTGGTTTCTTTCTTTCTACTTTGACCTTCTGGCAAGTCAAGCACCTTGCCACAAATTCAGCTACTTCGCGCTTCATCCTCGGCCACCAAAATGTCTTCTTCAAATCCTTGTATAACTTATCTCCTCCAGGATGCACTGAATAAGGTGTATCATGTCCTTCTTCCATTATCCTCTTCTTTAAATCCCCACACTTCTGCGGGACACACCATCTTCCTTTATATCTAATACTTCCATCGTCATGGACCTTAAATTCAATGGCTTTTCCTTCGTTTATCTTCTGCTTGATACGGTCCAGCTTGACGTCTCCTGGTTGGTTTTCACGTATCTCATCGAACCAATTAGGCTGGATTGTCATAGCATTCAGTATAGTATGGACAGTACCCTGGTGGACAAGTTCGATGTCTAAACGCATCAAGTCCATGTAAAGCTCTGGTGGCACAATCCTTGTATTCATTAGGTGCGTCGACTTTCGACTTAAAGCATCTGCAACTACATTCGCCTTCCCTTCATGATAGGCGATGTCGAGGTCATAATCTTTAATCAATTCGAGCCATCTTCTTTGGCGCATATTCAACTCCTTCTGAGTGAATATATATTTTAAACTTTTATGATCCGTGAAGATCTTGCAAGTTCGTCCATATAAGTAATGGCGCCAAATCTTCAATGCAAAAACGACCGCAGCTAACTCGAGGTCATGCGTTGGGTAATTTTCCTCATGAGGTCGCAACTGCCTTGATGCGTATGAAATGACTTTGCCTTGTTGCATTAAAACGCAACCTAAGCCACTCTTCGAGGCATCAGTATATATCTCGAAGTTATCTCCTTCCGTAGGTAAGGTCAAAACCGGTGCAGTTGTCAATTTTCGTTTCAGCTCATGAAATGCAGTCTCGCATTCGGGAGTCCAATCATATTTCAGTCCCTTCTTCAACATCTGTGTCAACGGCCTCGCAATCTTCGAGAAATCTTTAACGAAACGCCTGTAATAGCCAGCTAGGCCAAGAAAGCTTCGTATCTCCGTTTGATTGGTTGGCCTTGGCCATTCAGACACCGCGGAAATCTTTAAAGGATCTACCGCTACTCCGTCAGCTGACACCACATGCCCTAAAAAGGCTACTTTATCTAGCCAAAACTCACATTTAGAAAGTTTGGCATAAAGTTGGTGCTCTCTTAATATTTGCAACACTTCTCATAGGTGTCGTGCATGTTCCTCTTCGTCCTTCGAGTAGACTAATATGTCATCTATAAATACGACAACACACGTATCCAACAACTTCCTAAAAACGTTATTCATGAGGCCCATAAATACTGCAGGCGCGTTTGTCAACCCAAAAGACATCACTGTGAACTCATAATGTCCATAACGGGTTCGAAAGGCGGTCTTCGGTATATCTTTCTCAGCAACCCTCAATTGGTGATATCCAGACCTAAGATCTATTTTTGAAAACACTTTCGCGCCTCGAAGTTGATCGAACAAATCTTCTATCCTTGGCAAGGGATATTTGTTCTTAATAGTCACTTGATTTAGGCCTCTATAATCGATACATAACCTCAATCCGCCATCTTTCTTCTTGACGAAAAGAACTGGTGCACCCCACGGAGATGTACTAGGGCGGATGTAGCCCTTCTTGAGCATGTCTTCTAACTGCTCCTTTAACTCTTTCATCTCAGCTGGGGCCATACGATAAGGAGCTTTGGAAATGGGCTCTGTTCCAGGCACTAAATCAATAGTAAACTCTACTTCCCGAGCTGGAGGCAAGCCAGGAATTTCTTCTGGAAAGACATCTGGATATTCCCTTACTATCAGTATTGTATTGATCTCTTTTTCTTCAACTTGCATGTTATGTACATAACATGCATACAATGGGTAACCCTTTTTCAGTAAAGTCCCCAATTGTAGGGCTGATACTATTTTTATGCACGGCTTCATAGGTTGTGCATAATAGAACACCTTATCACCCTTTGGGCTCCGGAGTACGACTTTCTGCTTCTGGCACTCAATCTTCGCCTTATATAGTGCCAACCAATCCATTCCCAGAATTACATCGAAATTCGATAAAGGGAACTCAGTTAAGTTAGATGGGAACTCAATGTTGTTAATCAACAAAGGGACCTGAGAGTACTGTTTAGAACAAGGGACTATTCCTCCAGATGGTAGAGAGATTCCAAACGAAATTATGCTAGGTTCAGAGAGTCCTAGTTGGGATACTATGTTCGAGGATATAAAAGAACAACTAGCTCCTGAATCAAATAATGCCTTAATAGGAGTGCTGGAAATTGTAAGCGTACCGGTCATCACGTTTCCATGCTCAGGCACATCAGCTTGGTTTAGCACATTAAGTCGTCCCACTGGCTGTTGTTGCGGCTGTGTAGGGTTGTTACGGTTCCCATTACGTCCAACTCCTGTATCTCGTGTATTCTGCCTCTGGATTCCATTTCCACGATCATTCCTCGGGCGATCTCCCCTGTTATTGCCTTGATTACTTTCCAGGTCATCCCTTTTTGTAATCCTGTCAAGACGAGTAAAGCAAGTGACTCGTTGATGACCTTCCCGACCACATCTATAGCAAGAATTTCTTCCAGGGCATGCTTGGCATAAATGGCGTCTTTGGCATTTGGGGCATGGAGAAGGAAGTGGCTCATTCCTGCTAACAGGTGGACGAGTGTCGATGCCACGATCATTTCTCCTACCATCTCGATCTCTTCCTCGGTTTCTGTTGTCGTCCCTTCGACCAAAATATCCTCGTTTATTTTGGTTAGACTCTTGCTGCTGGAACTTGTTGCTGGCTTCTGCTCCACTAAACTTTCTCTTTTGCTGCAGAATTCGAGACATAGTGACTGCTCGATCATAGACCTTTTGAAGGCTTGTAAACTGTTTTCCTCCAAATGCTTCACGGATTGAAAAATTCAATCCTAGCTCAAACCTCTGAGCTCTCGCTTCGTCAGTGGAAGCCAAGTCAGGTGCAAACCTCAACAGTTCTAAGAATTTTGCATGATACTCTTGCACACTCAAGTTCCCTTGTCGCAAAGTCATGAATTCTTCATATTTGGCTTGCTTCACACTTGAAGGATAGAATCGATTCCATAAGTCGGCCACGAACTGTTCCCAGTAGTAAGTATCTTTCTCATTGTCTATTAATTCCTCATGGGTCCGCCACCATGCATCAGCTTCACCTCTCAGATAGTATGAGGCAATATGGACATCTTGTTCCTCAGGACATTGTGTAGCATTCAAAAGTTTCTCGAAGGTCCTAACCCAGTCCTCTAGTCGTGTTGGATCCTCTTGTCCCTCATATATAGGTGGATTGTAATGTGCCACTAAGCTCAAATAATTGGTAGGTTGGGTGGGTAGAGGAGTGGCCTGATTCTGGACGGAAGCTCCCAAAGTAGCCAACAGTTGTTGCATCATTGCCATAGGGTCTGCCTGTGGAGGGGGTGCCACATTGTCTCCTTCTGGTGGGACTTGGTCGGGCTGTCCTTGGGCCTGATTGACGTTTTCGTTAAGTCCATTTGGGTTCTCAGGAGGTTGGGCATCCATTGGAAGCTCAGCTGGAAGCAGAGGTGGTTGATCGTTTATTTGGTTCATCCTATTTTCTTCAGTTGGGACCACTGGTCGCCTCTTTCGGTAATTCCTGGTGTTTCTAGATATCGAGTCTTCGGGGACGGAATTAATCCTATCACCGCGTACCATTCTGCGGAGAATAACGATTAGTACTAACTTCTTAGGTGAGTTAAAGGCAAAAAGATATAAGAACAAAGTCCTGGGCCCGAAGGCTGCCTACGTACCCTTTTTAGGGGGATCAAGGACTAACGTAGTTCTGATTTATATACAAAAGTCACCTAGATCTATATAAGTTTAGCAAAATAGTGGCCAGATACAAGCAAAATATGGCCTATGGCAAAACTATACAGGAGTGTCAGAACATCTAGTAGTCGAGCTAAACACTGTGCGGAGTAGGGCCAACCAGGACGCAGATCGGAGAGCCTGGGGGCGTGGGTGTGCGCGCTGAACCAACACTCTCATCCGGGTCCTCCTCTCCTGGATCCTCAGGGTCTTCCTCGTGATGAGTGGGGCTCCCACTGTGATGTCGCTCTGGCTGGGGCTGAGGGCCGCAATGAGGGGGCCAGTCTCGTCGCGCTGAAGGTCGGACGGCTGCCAACGGGGCTGCAATCACAGGTGGGGGCGGTATAGCTGGAGCAACGGGTCTCGCCGGTGTACTGGGTCCTGCCATATGCCTCTCGTAGGGTAGCTGGCCATGTAACGCAGTATAAAGTTGATGCTCGGCATCAACCCGTCGGAACCTCTCCCGTCGCGCTTCTTCTTCAGCCCTACGCAGTCTGTCCCTCAACTCTCGAATTTCATACCTTAAGTCCGCGTTCTCAGATATCAGTGTAGTCAGTGCAGCGACCGTCCGGTGCGGATCGTTTGGAGAAGTCATTTCTACAATAGTTAAATACTGAGTATAGAGCTACTTGCCTAGATAGAAATACTTATGTGTCCCCAAATGACCCCAGTGTCATGCATTGCAATGTAATGCAAAATTTGAAAGGGTAAAATCCCTAAAAAATGTCGTAAGTTAAATATACTTTTATAGAAAATATTCTGAAAGTAATTGGACGCTCTGATACCACTCTGTAACACCCCGGTTTTTCCGACTCGCGAGTGTTACCGCCACACCTCCTAAATAAGACTCGATCTGACACATCGGCTTATTTAGGAGATGCTAAGGCTAGAATGAGTATATCAAATATCCATTTCAAACAACCACGCTTACACATAAAAGATATAATATTTCATATAATCGAAGACCGTTTCTCAAAACATCTTACAGAGAGGAATAACAACTAACTATAATATTATACATGTGATAGCAAAATCATAATACACATTGACAAAAAGTCTGACATTTTCAAAAACTAATGAAACTACTTTATGCAGAAAACATGTAAGTGCAGTGTTCCCCTCCCTTGTCAGTCTTTAGTCTTACCCTGGAAGGAAAAAGAAATAAAGAAGAAAGATTATCAACGATGGATTCGCTGGTAAGTTCCCTATACTCGGAATCAACAAAAATCCAAATAACTATAGACAGAACAAGGCTGCTTTTAGATCAATAAGCCAAAGCTTAACAATAGGGGTAACATGATAATGGTACTCTCAAATCAGCAACCGGCGATTCAACAATATATATTATTAATTTCGGGATCAACCCGAAATCCTCAACAAGGGCAAATGCCAAGAAATGAATAACCATCTCAATGGTTGCATGCATGTTAGAGGGATTCAGAATGAACCTCACAATACCGGTATCCTGACTAAATCTCGGGTTTCACCCGATCTCATTTAGATCAGGGGTCACTCTATATGGCATTTTCCAGCGCCAACTGAACACGGGCCGTCACACGGCAAGTCAACCTCAATCATGCTTGTTATCTATTAATCAATAGATAATTATCCTTTAAGGGCGCCCGCAGGCCAAAGAGTCAACAACAAGATGGATTACCTCACCAGGTTCAACAAAGATCAACAATGAATTGGTCTCACTCATAATATGCCATTAAACCCCTCGGCGGGATGGCTATAACCTATATTGCCGTACTTAGGGCATATAATCAAAGGATTAATTATACAGCGAGTGTCTACGTATATCAAAGGCAATCGGAACGAAATCAAAAGGAATTATGCGACGGAAGCAAGTGCAACAAGAATAACAAGGCTAGCAAATAAAAACAATATTCAATAAACGAACAAGCGATAGCGGACATTGTAGGCCAATAAGAAACAATAAAAGCCTACTACTAGTAGGGCAAGAACGAAACATAATGCCAACTACTAAAGCAGGAATAAAAATAAAGGCCTACTACTAAGGCAAAGGCACACTAAATAATTAAGGAAAGCGACTAAAGGAAAGCCAAACAAAGACAACTAAATAAATAGGGAAAGCGGATAAAGAAAGCGAATAAAAATAATAAAGACGGAAAGCATAGGAAACTTACTCTACAGCAAAATTTATACTAAGATCGACACCTAGCAGGTCCTTAGTGCCTCCTCGGCTACTATTCTGCTACAAAAACAAAATTATTAAAGTCCCTCTTTTAAAAGAAAGACCGGGGCAACGCGAAGGCATTACCCCACTAGGCCGGGGCGACGCAAAAGCATCACCCCATTAATAATAATAATAATAATAATAATAATAATAATAATAATAATAATAATAATAATAAAATGATATTTTAACTAAACAAGCTTACCAAGCTTGGTAAGCTTTTGTAACTTTGATAAATGGATATGAATTCATTCGTGCCCACCCCCACGTTATATATAGACAATTGACAAGGCAAAAATGTTGTAGTCCGCCGATGTGGGATCAAAACCATACACTATATTTTTATATTAACATACTAATACTAATATATTAATATCTATGTATGCCTAATAAGAAGCTTACCGATTGATGATCCCCTTTTTTTTAAAAATAAAATAAAATAAAATACGTACATATCCCCCACTTTTCCCTAATAAGACAAAAATTTTGTTTCTTCAATTTTTTTTTTCAAATTTAAATTTAAATATAATAGTATAAAATTAAAAAAGGATGCAAATGTTTAAAACTCATAGCTATTATTAATCATCGAAATAATTTTTTTAAAAGAAAAATAATTTAAACCGCAACAATAACCTTTTAGTAAAATTTTAATAACCTCAAAAAAAATAATAATAATAATCTCCCAAAAATATAATAATATGAATATAACCCCATAAAAATAATAATAGTATTAGTAATAATTTCGGATAGAATATAATTTTGGGGTTACAATCTACCCCACTTAAGAAATGACTTCGTCCCCGAAGTCAATATTTCTTTCTTTTAAAAGAAAGGCAAGTAGTTATAGAAGCCAAAATAAAATTTGGCTAAAATTAAAATCGTACCATGTTAAGAGAAACGTGGTAACTTTGGTGGGGTGTCACATCATCCCCCACTTAAGATTCTAGTTATGTCCTCATAACTATATCGTTTTCGGCGAAAAGTTCTGGATACTTCTGTCGCATCTCAGCTTCTGTTTCCCACGTTTGCTCTTCAGTGCCGTGATTCGACCAAATTACTCTAACTAGGCGTATAGTCCTATTTCTCGTCTTTCGTTCCTTTGTGTCGACGATTCGAAGTGGTTTCTCTTCATAAGAAAGATTTTCGTCTAAATTTATTGTTTCCGGCTGGAGAACATGTGCGGGATCGTGAACGTACTTCCGCAGTTGTGAGATGTGGAATACATCATATACCGCACTCAATGCTGGTGGTAGAGCAAGTTTGTAGGCGAGACTACCTACACGTTCCAAAATCTCATATGGCCCAATGAATCGAGGGCTCAGTTTCCCCTTTCTCCCAAAACGCATCACGCCCCGCATGGGAGAAATCTTTAACATCACCTTATCACCAACTTGAAATTCAGCATCTTGTCGTTTGGGGTCCGCGTAGTGCTTTTGGCGATCTTGAGCTGCTTTCAATTTCTGTCTGATGAGTTCGATTGCCTTTACCGTTTCTTCCAACATATCGGGTCCTACCACCACTCCATCTCCATCCTTACTCCAACATAGTGGGCTTCGACAGCTTCGTCCATACAGAGCTTCAAATGGGGACATACCGATACTGGTATGATAGCTATTATTATAAGAGAACTCAATTAGAGGTAAATGAGTCTCCCAACTACCTTTGAACTCCAATATGCAGGCTCTGAGCATATCTTCCAAAGTTTGGATAGTTCTCTCTGTTTGACCATCTGTCATTGGGTGGAAGGCAGTACTCATCTTGATCTTTGTACCCAATGCTGTTTGTAGTTTCTGCCAAAAGTTGGAGATGAATCGACTATCGCGATCCGACACTATGTCGTGTGGAATTCCATGTCTTCGAACAACATTGTCAATGTAGGCCCTAGCCATCTGATCCATTGACCATGTGTTCTTCATGGGAATAAAGATAGCAGTTTTAGTCAAACGGTCGACTATCACCCATATTTTGTTCATACCCCGTGGGGTCGTGGGTAACCCAGAGACGAAATCCATAGATATACTATCCCACTTCCATGTGGGTATCTCTAGGGGTTGTACCAATCCGAGTGGTTTCTTTCTTTCTACTTTGACCTTCTGGCAAGTCAAGCACCTTGCCACAAATTCAGCTACTTCGCGCTTCATCCTTGGCCACCAAAATGTCTTCTTCAAATCCTTGTATAACTTATCTCCTCCAGGATGCACTGAATAAGGTGTATCATGTCCTTCTTCCATTATCCTCTTCTTTAAATCCCCACACTTCTGCGGGACACACCATCTTCCTTTATATCTAATACTTCCATCGTCATGGACCTTAAATTCAATGGCTTTTCCTTCGTTTATCTTCTGCTTGATACGGTCCAGCTTGACGTCTCCTGGTTGGTTTTCACGTATCTCATCGAACCAATTAGGCTGGATTGTCATAGCATTCAGTATAGTATGGACAGTACCCTGGTGGACAAGTTCGATGTCTAAACGCATCAAGTCCATGTAAAGCTCTGGTGGCACAATCCTTGTATTCATTAGGTGCGTCGACTTTCGACTTAAAGCATCTGCAACTACATTCGCCTTCCCTTCATGATAGGCGATGTCGAGGTCATAATCTTTAATCAATTCGAGCCATCTTCTTTGGCGCATATTCAACTCCTTCTGAGTGAATATATATTTTAAACTTTTATGATCCGTGAAGATCTTGCAAGTTCGTCCATATAAGTAATGGCGCCAAATCTTCAATGCAAAAACGACCGCAGCTAACTCGAGGTCATGCGTTGGGTAATTTTCCTCATGAGGTCGCAACTGCCTTGATGCGTATGAAATGACTTTGCCTTGTTGCATTAAAACGCAACCTAAGCCACTCTTCGAGGCATCAGTATATATCTCGAAGTTATCTCCTTCCGTAGGTAAGGTCAAAACCGGTGCAGTTGTCAATTTTCGTTTCAGCTCATGAAATGCAGTCTCGCATTCGGGAGTCCAATCATATTTCAGTCCCTTCTTCAACATCTGTGTCAACGGCCTCGCAATCTTCGAGAAATCTTTAACGAAACGCCTGTAATAGCCAGCTAGGCCAAGAAAGCTTCGTATCTCCGTTTGATTGGTTGGCCTTGGCCATTCAGACACCGCGGAAATCTTTAAAGGATCTACCGCTACTCCGTCAGCTGACACCACATGCCCTAAAAAGGCTACTTTATCTAGCCAAAACTCACATTTAGAAAGTTTGGCATAAAGTTGGTGCTCTCTTAATATTTGCAACACTTCTCATAGGTGTCGTGCATGTTCCTCTTCGTCCTTCGAGTAGACTAATATGTCATCTATAAATACGACAACACACGTATCCAACAACTTCCTAAAAACGTTATTCATGAGGCCCATAAATACTGCAGGCGCGTTTGTCAACCCAAAAGACATCACTGTGAACTCATAATGTCCATAACGGGTTCGAAAGGCGGTCTTCGGTATATCTTTCTCAGCAACCCTCAATTGGTGATATCCAGACCTAAGATCTATTTTTGAAAACACTTTCGCGCCTCGAAGTTGATCGAACAAATCTTCTATCCTTGGCAAGGGATATTTGTTCTTAATAGTCACTTGATTTAGGCCTCTATAATCGATACATAACCTCAATCCGCCATCTTTCTTCTTGACGAAAAGAACTGGTGCACCCCACGGAGATGTACTAGGGCGGATGTAGCCCTTCTTGAGCATGTCTTCTAACTGCTCCTTTAACTCTTTCATCTCAGCTGGGGCCATACGATAAGGAGCTTTGGAAATGGGCTCTGTTCCAGGCACTAAATCAATAGTAAACTCTACTTCCCGAGCTGGAGGCAAGCCAGGAATTTCTTCTGGAAAGACATCTGGATATTCCCTTACTATCAGTATTGTATTGATCTCTTTTTCTTCAACTTGCATGTTATGTACATAACATGCATACAATGGGTAACCCTTTTTCAGTAAAGTCCCCAATTGTAGGGCTGATACTATTTTTATGCACGGCTTCATAGGTTGTGCATAATAGAACACCTTATCACCCTTTGGGCTCCGGAGTACGACTTTCTGCTTCTGGCACTCAATCTTCGCCTTATATAGTGCCAACCAATCCATTCCCAGAATTACATCGAAATTCGATAAAGGGAACTCAGTTAAGTTAGATGGGAACTCAATGTTGTTAATCAACAAAGGGACCTGAGAGTACTGTTTAGAACAAGGGACTATTCCTCCAGATGGTAGAGAGATTCCAAACGAAATTATGCTAGGTTCAGAGAGTCCTAGTTGGGATACTATGTTCGAGGATATAAAAGAACAACTAGCTCCTGAATCAAATAATGCCTTAATAGGAGTGCTGGAAATTGTAAGCGTACCGGTCATCACGTTTCCATGCTCAGGCACATCAGCTTGGTTTAGCACATTAAGTCGTCCCACTGGCTGTTGTTGCGGCTGTGTAGGGTTGTTACGGTTCCCATTACGTCCAACTCCTGTATCTCGTGTATTCTGCCTCTGGATTCCATTTCCACGATCATTCCTCGGGCGATCTCCCCTGTTATTGCCTTGATTACTTTCCAGGTCATCCCTTTTTGTAATCCTGTCAAGACGAGTAAAGCAAGTGACTCGTTGATGACCTTCCCGACCACATCTATAGCAAGAATTTCTTCCAGGGCATGCTTGGCATAAATGGCGTCTTTGGCATTTGGGGCATGGAGAAGGAAGTGGCTCATTCCTGCTAACAGGTGGACGAGTGTCGATGCCACGATCATTTCTCCTACCATCTCGATCTCTTCCTCGGTTTCTGTTGTCGTCCCTTCGACCAAAATATCCTCGTTTATTTTGGTTAGACTCTTGCTGCTGGAACTTGTTGCTGGCTTCTGCTCCACTAAACTTTCTCTTTTGCTGCAGAATTCGAGACATAGTGACTGCTCGATCATAGACCTTTTGAAGGCTTGTAAACTGTTTTCCTCCAAATGCTTCACGGATTGAAAAATTCAATCCTAGCTCAAACCTCTGAGCTCTCGCTTCGTCAGTGGAAGCCAAGTCAGGTGCAAACCTCAACAGTTCTAAGAATTTTGCATGATACTCTTGCACACTCAAGTTCCCTTGTCGCAAAGTCATGAATTCTTCATATTTGGCTTGCTTCACACTTGAAGGATAGAATCGATTCCATAAGTCGGCCACGAACTGTTCCCAGTAGTAAGTATCTTTCTCATTGTCTATTAATTCCTCATGGGTCCGCCACCATGCATCAGCTTCACCTCTCAGATAGTATGAGGCAATATGGACATCTTGTTCCTCAGGACATTGTGTAGCATTCAAAAGTTTCTCGAAGGTCCTAACCCAGTCCTCTAGTCGTGTTGGATCCTCTTGTCCCTCATATATAGGTGGATTGTAATGTGCCACTAAGCTCAAATAATTGGTAGGTTGGGTGGGTAGAGGAGTGGCCTGATTCTGGACGGAAGCTCCCAAAGTAGCCAACAGTTGTTGCATCATTGCCATAGGGTCTGCCTGTGGAGGGGGTGCCACATTGTCTCCTTCTGGTGGGACTTGGTCGGGCTGTCCTTGGGCCTGATTGACGTTTTCGTTAAGTCCATTTGGGTTCTCAGGAGGTTGGGCATCCATTGGAAGCTCAGCTGGAAGCAGAGGTGGTTGATCGTTTATTTGGTTCATCCTATTTTCTTCAGTTGGGACCACTGGTCGCCTCTTTCGGTAATTCCTGGTGTTTCTAGATATCGAGTCTTCGGGGACGGAATTAATCCTATCACCGCGTACCATTCTGCGGAGAATAACGATTAGTACTAACTTCTTAGGTGAGTTAAAGGCAAAAAGATATAAGAACAAAGTCCTGGGCCCGAAGGCTGCCTACGTACCCTTTTTAGGGGGATCAAGGACTAACGTAGTTCTGATTTATATACAAAAGTCACCTAGATCTATATAAGTTTAGCAAAATAGTGGCCAGATACAAGCAAAATATGGCCTATGGCAAAACTATACAGGAGTGTCAGAACATCTAGTAGTCGAGCTAAACACTGTGCGGAGTAGGGCCAACCAGGACGCAGATCGGAGAGCCTGGGGGCGTGGGTGTGCGCGCTGAACCAACACTCTCATCCGGGTCCTCCTCTCCTGGATCCTCAGGGTCTTCCTCGTGATGAGTGGGGCTCCCACTGTGATGTCGCTCTGGCTGGGGCTGAGGGCCGCAATGAGGGGGCCAGTCTCGTCGCGCTGAAGGTCGGACGGCTGCCAACGGGGCTGCAATCACAGGTGGGGGCGGTATAGCTGGAGCAACGGGTCTCGCCGGTGTACTGGGTCCTGCCATATGCCTCTCGTAGGGTAGCTGGCCATGTAACGCAGTATAAAGTTGATGCTCGGCATCAACCCGTCGGAACCTCTCCCGTCGCGCTTCTTCTTCAGCCCTACGCAGTCTGTCCCTCAACTCTCGAATTTCATACCTTAAGTCCGCGTTCTCAGATATCAGTGTAGTCAGTGCAGCGACCGTCCGGTGCGGATCGTTTGGAGAAGTCATTTCTACAATAGTTAAATACTGAGTATAGAGCTACTTGCCTAGATAGAAATACTTATGTGTCCCCAAATGACCCCAGTGTCATGCATTGCAATGTAATGCAAAATTTGAAAGGGTAAAATCCCTAAAAAATGTCGTAAGTTAAATATACTTTTATAGAAAATATTCTGAAAGTAATTGGACGCTCTGATACCACTCTGTAACACCCCGGTTTTTCCGACTCGCGAGTGTTACCGCCACACCTCCTAAATAAGACTCGATCTGACACATCGGCTTATTTAGGAGATGCTAAGGCTAGAATGAGTATATCAAATATCCATTTCAAACAACCACGCTTACACATAAAAGATATAATATTTCATATAATCGAAGACCGTTTCTCAAAACATCTTACAGAGAGGAATAACAACTAACTATAATATTATACATGTGATAGCAAAATCATAATACACATTGACAAAAAGTCTGACATTTTCAAAAACTAATGAAACTACTTTATGCAGAAAACATGTAAGTGCAGTGTTCCCCTCCCTTGTCAGTCTTTAGTCTTACCCTGGAAGGAAAAAGAAATAAAGAAGAAAGATTATCAACGATGGATTCGCTGGTAAGTTCCCTATACTCGGAATCAACAAAAATCCAAATAACTATAGACAGAACAAGGCTGCTTTTAGATCAATAAGCCAAAGCTTAACAATAGGGGTAACATGATAATGGTACTCTCAAATCAGCAACCGGCGATTCAACAATATATATTATTAATTTCGGGATCAACCCGAAATCCTCAACAAGGGCAAATGCCAAGAAATGAATAACCATCTCAATGGTTGCATGCATGTTAGAGGGATTCAGAATGAACCTCACAATACCGGTATCCTGACTAAATCTCGGGTTTCACCCGATCTCATTTAGATCAGGGGTCACTCTATATGGCATTTTCCAGCGCCAACTGAACACGGGCCGTCACACGGCAAGTCAACCTCAATCATGCTTGTTATCTATTAATCAATAGATAATTATCCTTTAAGGGCGCCCGCAGGCCAAAGAGTCAACAACAAGATGGATTACCTCACCAGGTTCAACAAAGATCAACAATGAATTGGTCTCACTCATAATATGCCATTAAACCCCTCGGCGGGATGGCTATAACCTATATTGCCGTACTTAGGGCATATAATCAAAGGATTAATTATACAGCGAGTGTCTACGTATATCAAAGGCAATCGGAACGAAATCAAAAGGAATTATGCGACGGAAGCAAGTGCAACAAGAATAACAAGGCTAGCAAATAAAAACAATATTCAATAAACGAACAAGCGATAGCGGACATTGTAGGCCAATAAGAAACAATAAAAGCCTACTACTAGTAGGGCAAGAACGAAACATAATGCCAACTACTAAAGCAGGAATAAAAATAAAGGCCTACTACTAAGGCAAAGGCACACTAAATAATTAAGGAAAGCGACTAAAGGAAAGCCAAACAAAGACAACTAAATAAATAGGGAAAGCGGATAAAGAAAGCGAATAAAAATAATAAAGACGGAAAGCATAGGAAACTTATTCTACTGCAAAATTTATACTAAGATCGACACCTAGCAGGTCCTTAGTGCCTCCTCGGCTACTATTCTGCTACAAAAACAAAATTATTAAAGTCCCTCTTTTAAAAGAAAGACCGGGGCAACGCGAAGGCATTACCCCACTAGGCCGGGGCGACGCAAAAGCATCACCCCATTAATAATAATAATAATAATAATAATAATAATAATAATAATAATAAAATGATATTTTAACTAAACAAGCTTACCAAGCTTGGTAAGCTTTTGTAACTTTGATAAATGGATATGAATTCATTCGTGCCCACCCCCACATTATATATAGACAATTGACAAGGCAAAAATGTTGTAGTCCGCCGATGTGGGATCAAAACCATACACTATATTTTTATATTAACATACTAATACTAATATATTAATATCTATGTATGCCTAATAAGAAGCTTACCGATTGATGATCCCCTTTTTTTTAAAAATAAAATAAAATAAAATACGTACATATCCCCCACTTTTTCCCTAATAAGACAAAAATTTTGTTTCTTCAATTTTTTTTTTCAAATTTAAATTTAAATATAATAGTATAAAATTAAAAAAGGATGCAAATGTTTAAAACTCATAGCTATTATTAATCATCGAAATAATTTTTTTAAAAGAAAAATAATTTAAACCGCAACAATAACCTTTTAGTAAAATTTTAATAACCTCAAAAAAAATAATAATAATAATCTCCCAAAAATATAATAATATGAATATAACCCCATAAAAATAATAATAGTATTAGTAATAATTTCGGATAGAATATAATTTTGGGGTGTTACACCATGCATCTTTCATTCTTAAGCTGTGCAGTAAGAAAAGAGCTCCACTTTGGGTTCCACATATAACCTTTCTTCCATTCTGACAATAAAACATTAAAAAGTAGTTAGGTCCAAGTTAGAGTAATATTGTCTTCTCTTCCCAAATTAAAGTATTGTTAACAAGCAAACTTCCACTGAAGAATGCAGTAAAAGAACAAAAGCACAATCAAAAAGTGTCGCCAAGGTACAACCTTTCTATTTACAAATGCAGTTAACAAAAAAAAAAAGCATTTCAAATAGAAGTTATATAACGTTCATAACAAAGCAGAAAGCAGTTCATCCTCAGAGAATTCTGATCGAGTTTGCACCTGAAATACAGTAAAGAAAGACATTCATTGGCTAAACTGTTTGACAGCCATACAAGCAAATAGGCTAAATGCCAACAAAGATATTAATAGGGTACCTTATTGCTTCTTTAACTGCAAACAGATAAAGTGCCATCCCCGCTGTAGAAAAATATTAAAACAAGGTGTAGTTTTACTCAGTAATTGAATATATTATTCTTCATAAGTGAAGTCCCGAACCAATGGAGGCACCTATCAAAAGATACTCCGAAGACTTCGAGATCGAGGTCTCATTAGCCGAAGAAAATTTGTTTCAGCAGGTCATGAAACATTCCCACACAATTGCACAAAATATAATTTAGGAAAACCACATGTATGGGAAACTTATTAAAAAGAATTGCTCGAAAAAGATTAAAAGCAAAGCAAATACATTGTAATGTGTATAAGCCCTTCCAAAGAGGCTGCTTGCCCAGAACTTTAGGATTTCCCAATATAACAATAACATAACGAGCAAGTGTAAGGACAACGTTAAGCCGACACGGATCATTCAGGAAACCAATTCCCTGAATATTGCAGAATATTTAGTCAAAAAAATCTGCTAAAAAGGATATTATTGAATACCGGACCAAGCATAGTTGCCTCGGCTTTAATGCCTCCAACTCCCCATCCAGCAACACCCAATCCATCAATCATGGTTGTATGAGAATCAGTCCCAACACTATCAGGATACAAAATTCTATTGTTGTTGAAAAGAACTTGTCCAAGATATTCCAAGTTGACCTAAAATTTTAGCACATGTTATAAAAAATGAATTCGTTTTCCATAACCACCTAAAAATATATGATAAACCCACCTGAAGATATTTACCAGGTATACCTGATGCACAATACCAGTGATGCACAATACCAGAACCAGGAGGAACAACCAGCATATTGTTAAAGGTTTTAGACCCCCATTTGAGAAAAGCAAATCTTTCTTTGTTTCTCTTGAATTCAAGGTCCATATTGGCCTGTACTGCATTTTTTGGTCTGGTAACATCAACTTCAACAGAATGGTCGATGACAAGGTCTACAAGAACCTGGACAAGTGTGTAGCCAAACTAAATATCAGGATACCACATGAAGATATAATGGCAATGAGGTAATGAGGCAATGAGCTATACACGTGTGAGAGCTTACACTAACATAAATATAAGGCAGAAGCACAATTGTATAAATTATGGTTTCTCAGCAATACAACAACATGAATTCAACACTATGACCACATGTTGCAAACCTAAGGAGGAAAAAAAAAATGGGAGTACATCTATGACTCTATGTCTTATTGAACAGTGAAGAGATAGGAAAACGATGCTTGAGGAGGAGTGTACCAAAGGGTTGATTTTATATGGGTCACTGCCAAGGTCCTTGATAGCCTCATTCATAGAAGCAAGGTCAACAACTGCAGGAGTTCCAGTAAAATCCTATTTACAAATAAATAAATAATAAAGAGAGCTTTACAGGAAGATTTAAATACAAAAGTTAGTACTAACAAAACTTATCCATCGCTTGTCTGAACAGGACACGAGCTGGCTTAAAAGGAATCTCAACTTGCTTAGGGGCAGAAATTTCCCAGTCAATAATTTTTTCAACATCTTCCTTGGTGACTTGGAAGTTATCGCAATTTCGTATAGCAGATTCTAACAGTATTTTAACAGAACATGGTAGCTTATCTGCAGAAAATCGTGAAGAGTGTAAGGAAAACGAATAATTATATTTGGCGATAAACAATATCCATGATGCAGAAGCTTATTACCCAATATGCCAAGGGATTTTTTTAAAATATTAGAAACACAAATACAATTGCTTCAGGTACCAACTGGAAACTAAGTTTGTAATGATATCAACTATGTGTGTCCTAATACATGCATGATATAAGTTTCACAAGTTATAATATAAGCCTTATATGAAACATGGAAATAAACAAAAATACTGAAATCATTTGCTCTAAAAAAACAAACACATACCAATTCTGGAATCATTCAGGGCTGGAAGGCTATAGAACTTTCCATAATCACATCCTCCAGGCATTGGGAGACCAGATAAAATTCCACTGAATGGGTTTTCAGAAGCTGAGTGAAAAGGTTAAACCCATTACTTCATAAAATAAAACCAGAACAACTAAAAAAACTGTTGTGTAAGAGAGACAGTGAAATGCTAATCCAGCAGTCATTGATGATGAGGAAAATGATCTCACCAAGAAAAATAATAGTGTATTTTCAAGGTACAGTTTCATTATCAAACTTTGCTTCCCATGAGAGGTCATATGTTGACTTGAAAAGACAGAGAGCCCTTTCACAATCAAAGCACGCACCACTAACTCAAGAGCAATAAAATAAGGAAAAGAAACTCAATAGCAATCCAAAACAAGAGATTTAGATGGAAAATTGCTAGACAAATGTACTGGAGCTTAAGGTGCTAGAGTCCAGATATCTTAATAACCTTCATCTCATTTAGAAGAAGCAGAAATCAATTGAACACGAGTGGCACGCCTATCATCATAACTATAGTTATTAGGAGTAAATCCAAACGAGTTCCATACATTCACATGTCATCGACTTTCGTCATGAAGTATTGGCTAATTTCAAGACTAACAAAGTCAAAACAAGTGGCATATGGATTATACTATTAAGAAACTCCAAAATGCACCAATTGCATAAACTAAAAGAGCATGAATGATGCTTTAAAACATAATCCGCACACCACTCTGAGAACAGTATTAACTATTGTAAAGTCGTCAAAACAGGTCCGTTTCAAGTGGTTCCTTTCATGTTCCTAGGTTTCGCACCACAGGAAGATTTGAATGAGGAAAAAGCAAAATAAAGTTATAAAAAATGAGGAAAACACAAATAATACAGTTGCAGAAAAGTTAAGAAATGAGAGCATGCGTACCATCATAAGTTTGTTTGTAAATATCGACCAATCGAGAGCCAGTTCCTTTTCTGTAATATACTCCCAATCTATGGGTTCTGGCTCCTTATGAAAAAGAATGAATAAAAGGGCATTGTTTAATACTCATCTTTAACAAGAAAAGAAAACTGAGGGCATTTTTTACGCATTGGCAGGATGACGATGAGATGATGTGGCAGAAAAACCAGTTGGTCTCTTGCATTTTGACAACCCAAGTCTGGCAAGTTCAGTGAACAAGCCACGCATCTGGAATGATTGCTAAAAAGGAAGATGTTATGTGATAGTATGTAATCTGAATTATAATGCATAATAAATTATTTAACCTAATATGTTGAAGCCCATGCCTAAGCCTAAACTTGTATCAAACACATGGAAGTCGATTTCAAGTGGCTTGAGCTCAGTCATACATACAGAAGCTCAACTCTAATAGTTCTCAACTCAAATCCATTTTGAGTTCGACCCTAATCAGAACATACTCTCACAGAGCAGAGAAGAATTGAAAATCCATTCCAATTGAACAATTTCGGAAAACACTTGGACATTTTCCTACATATATATACACCAAGGGAGTCAGCACCAAATGATATGACAAGATAATCTTAGTTGATATAAATGTTCGCTGGAATACATGGCTCCATAAGAGATTCCAAAAATGCCCATGAATGGTAACCATTTTAACATACCATACAATGATAAGAATCTCCATTATTCTTTCCCATTGTTCTATCGAATCGAATGTAAACTATGCTCAGCTCAACGATTTGTTGGGGAATTTATGATTTCATTCTTATACTACTGTGATACAATCATTCACTTCCAAGTGATTTTATAACGCTCCAGTAGCCTGTCATACTCGCATAAGGAATATTCTAGTTTGGCTATTCCTGTCCTAATGAAATTACCCTTGTTTGCTAGGCTAGGTAGATTGGCACATTGGCATCGAAATCCATCAGAATCCAACCTGTAAAAACAAACAGGTTCAAGTCTACCAATATCAAAAACGAAAGAAGGGAAATTAACTGCAATGAAACAATGAATTTCCAGGATTTTGCATGCACCACTTTTCAACTTTATAATGACAATAACAAAAATAAGAACTTAAAAAATAAAAAAATTAATAATAATAATAATAATAATAATAATAATAATAATAATAATAATAATAATAATAATAATAATAATAATAATAATAATAATAACGACAACGATTAATAAAAGCAACTAAGCATGCCTTTACTGTTCAGGTTCAAATTCGATAGGAATTTAAAATATTACTACTAATCAGAAGTTACCCCACAAAAAAAAAAAAAAATAATAATAATAATAATAATAATAATAATAATAATAATAATAATAATAATAATAATAATAATAATAATAATAATAATAATAATAATAATAATGATGATGATGATTATCATAAAACTCACACACATGCATGAAAAAAAGAAGCTGATCCACAATGGTAAGAGTTAGGACAACATAACTCAAAGAAGGAAGGGACGGACTAAAATAAAGATACATTTTTCAGTACAGAAATAATCAAAGCGCTTCAAGCAGAGCAATATCAAGAATGCAAAATTATGAACCTGGATTGGATTCAGCTGAATTGCTATTCAAGTATCAGGTCACCTACAAGAAATAGTGCATCAGCAAGAATGCTAAAACACAAAAGCGATTTTGCTTCACCCGTATTGATGTTCCAAGACACGGATACGCCAATAAGACTGAAATTTATACCTTTACAGCCATGGAAATAGCAGCACCACATCCACATATCAACTCCCAGAACCCTGTAACAGTAAAATCTCAAAAGAGAACAACATAATGCAATTTCCTCCGTGCTCTCTCCCAAAGTACCATGCAGCAGAGCCAGAATGCAAGCACAACAAAACAATCGATACGTGAAATACTTTGAGAATAATATTGATTGAAGAGATGCAGATGGGGAAGCCTTTCATAGCTTGACCTATCTTAACAACCATCAAGGTAGGGCATAGAGAATGCTGCACAAAACAGGTTAATCTTTAAAAAAAATTACAGTTTCCACAGCAAAGCTACATTTATATGTGCAGCTTTTGCCATGAAGATCAGCATTGCCCACTTAAGCACACTAACACCTAAAACATCAAGACTTAAAAATAGCAAATATTTAGCAATGGTAACTGACAACATCCAGTCTACTGAAAATCTGAATGTCATTACAATCTCAGTCAAAGTGTAGCCTATGCCCTCGGCCTTCAAGCGATCATTCTTCAACACTATACAAATTTTGAGTGATGCCAGATCAAAGGATCTAAAACTGCTTAATGCCTAAAAGCATTTAGACACCACAGCAATCTAGAGCATAGGCCTCTTATATAATTAAATACATTAATGGTAAGAATATGCATACATCAAATTGGTGATCAAGACAATGAATCTGCTTGGCCACAAACAAAGAGATGATCCATATCCTGAAATTGAGAAGATAAGTAGGCATTTCCTCACGGCACAATGAAGAAGAGACTTCACCCCCTTCACAACTCTTTATCTTCAACAAAACCATGATGCCTCATGATACAGTTCTCCCATAACACATAGACGCAATGTAAAGATTCTTTTCCCATTTTTCCTACAGGTCACAATGACAAGCACACTTAACACCACAGCTAAAACAAAAGATAAACTATCACTCACTTTAATATCCTAATACTTGGAAACGTATGGTGGCCGCCTTGTACAGCAACATGAGTAGGGATTTGTGATCAATGTAAATTGAATTGATCACAATGATCTTATTGTAAGAACTCAAATAACATTCAATCTCGGATGCAAAGCAATATGAAGCTATAGCAGATGAACTTACTGTTTGGATTAGAACATAAATTTGTGCATTATATGCTCCAAGAATAACTGTAACTTTTGATCAATCTTAATGCTAGAAGATGAACTTACACAAAAGACAAAATAGATATTGAGTTGAACCTCCAGGATTTAAACCCATAGCAACTTTCTTTAGAATATTCAAACCGTAAAGCGTGCAAGAGTTCCTGAAAGAGCGAAGGATAAAGTAGAGAAGATAATCAGAACTATTTACCTGAAGAATAACAATTATTAAACATAAGTAACGTTCATATAAAGAAACTTTACTGAATAAAGTTGACCTAAACTTTAGTAAGGAGCAGAAATCGAGTCAAAGGACATGAAACACAAGTAACACTATCAATAAACGAGTAAATCGGTACAAAACAATTCATACATCCAAATCCGGAAACTGACCAATTATGAGACTTCAATTAACATTCTATAATTAAAAAAACCTTAAACCAGCTGCCTTTTCAAATGTAACATCTTGTGTACAAAATCAAAAGCCGAGAATACCTGAAATACATTAATACAACTTCAGTACATAATTAGGAATGGAAAAATAAACCGTAAGCAGTAGACAAATATATTACTGGCAATGCTAAGCCACGCCTAAAGTGCAACCTTGATCAGAACTTCAATTTACTGAAGCAGGACAAAACAAATTTCACGATTCCATGGCTCCCATCAAGCCAAAAAATTCCACACCAAGTGAATCACATCAATGCTAACATCACCAGCATCAACACCCTCGTGGTAGCAAGCAAGACATTGCCAGGAACATCTCCCTGGGTTTCTCGAATTGCTGAAGGGATCCAAGATACACTTCCAATACTTTGAGCTTTATCTTCAATTACTCAAGCAAATTGCAAGAATGGAATAGAAAACAAAACACATCATATACTATGTTTTAACATAAAACTATCTGTCTATCTCTCATTATCCCAAAAGTAACTTAAAGCTTAAGTGATCAAAGTGGCAAAACAAAACAAAAAAAAAAATACCAATGGCTAATAACAGGATTAGAAAACAAAAAGAAAATGGTTCAATATGATAGGAATAAGGAAAGCAAACAAGAAAAGAACACTGACAAATGTAGGAAAAAGCACAATCTGACTAAAATTGTGGTGCAGACATGGGTGTCTTCAGCCATCCTCAACTCTTGTGCGTAACTGCCCAAAGTCAATAAAATCCTCCAAATCATCGGCATTAAATTAACCTAGAGTGAATGAAAACCATATAGCTATTCGCAAAAATGGCCAGAGATACAGAAGAAACAAGGTATCATTTGGGAAATAAGGAAAAAAGGGCGAACAAATGATTTACTTGAATGAGCGTTGTGGTGGCCCGATCATTGAGCACTGCCCATTGGAAGGCGTAATAACCAAGGGTGTGAGTCTCGGCAGCAAAACAAGCTTAGGACTCAAGATATAATACATGCCACTGCACTGGTAATATAGAAATCCCTTTCCAAGGAAACTGTAAAAACACAAAAAAAAAAAAGTTGCATATAAAGATTCGTCAACACAATAAATCATGTTTATTTATCAACAATATAAACACAAAAGGTATTCCAAGAACGTCATATTGATACATCTTTTTATGATAGAGAAATTTTATATTAACATTATCTCTTTTAAGGAAGTAGGATGACAAGAAACTTACCCAACCAGGAAACCACTATGGTACAGAAAATATTTTGGCTTAAACAATGGACCCGGATCACATTGAAGCCAGCCGTCAACAGATCCTATGCAATTATGCAATTACATAGTATAAAGGAAGTACTAAAAAAATAAAAACAAAACAAAATAGGCAATACTAAAGTAACAGAGGGGAAAAAAGAAAAAATGCGCACCAAACTAATCAACTAACAACCTCAAGCAAAAATGTCAAGCTCACCGACAAGCGCGCGCTACCACTGATATCAACAACAGCCAACAACAATCTGGGACGGCAGCGGTTCAAATAGAGGAGTCGACGTGGCTAAGGCGAAGGTCCCGAGCTGGGGAAACCGGACGGAGGCAGCCCACAGAGGGGGGCCAGGTCAAATAACCGAGCCCGGCACTTACATGTGTTCTAAAGAACAGTGATCGGGATGTGCGTGGCTGTAATACCCGAGAATTTTGCAACATAAAATAAATAAATAAAATAAATAAATAAATATAATAAACATGATAAATGAATAAAGAATCATAAAAGATGAGAAATGGAATTTAAATTAAAAAGGAAATAAAATTCCGAGAACCCGGGAAGCCGGAGACAATTTAATTGAATAAACGGTCACACGGGGACCCGACATCGATGGACTCAATAACTCGAGTCCAAACATAAATTTAGGTCCGAATAAAATTAAGATAGGAAATCGGAGCCCGAAGATACCCCGGAAATCGGAATTCGGGAGCATAGAGGGATAGAAACCCGAAAGAGAGGCGGAAAAGCACGACGGATCGCACGACCCGCCCGGACCGAAGTCCAGGCGAAGTCGGTGCGGTGGCCGCGCGGTGAAGGGGCTTTAGCGCGCCACGACCGCGCCACTTCCCAGATTCGTTTGTTGCGTGAATCTTTCGCCCGAACGCGGATTTTTCGACTTTCGGTTGAACACCTCTCGACTCAAGACCTTTGGGTCGGTTGTGGACGCCCTAGGGATTGAGAATTCTATAAATAAGCCCCTTGGGAGCCCCAAACAAGTTTACAAAACCCTACAATCTTCTATACGTTCGAAACCCTAAATTCGGAGTCGACGGAAAGCACCAAACGGAGGCAGCAGCTTTGGACGAAAATCCAAGGTCTCCAAACGTTGTGGTAAGCTCTAGTCCGATAAATCTTTTCACGTTTCAATCCGAAAATGGATTCTAACTTCGATTCTTTTCTTTATACCACCCCGTATCGAATCTAGATCGTAGAACCCGACGAACGGAGAGGAGAAACGGTGATCTGGAAGCCACGCCTCCGAACTAGACATCCCCGACGTTCATAGACACTGTAAGTTAACCTTACATGGTTTTGGGAGATTTTAAAACATTCGAAACCTAAAAGATTCAACAAGAACCATAAATCTGTCCACTTTTGTTTTTCTACCGGCGCAACAGATTTGTTGAATTTTTCCGACCCTTAAAACGAACTCAAACGGAAAAACTTAAAACACAAAAAACGTTCCTAAGGCTTAGACCTAGCTACTGTAAAAATTTGGGAATTTTTGGAGTTGATTTGATATGTGAAAACCCGTTGAAACCGAGCTATTTGAATCTAGATCTCGAAATCTTGGACAGAACGTAGGAATGATCTTGATCACGTTTTTGACATAGGATCTAGGCTGTTTTAGATCTTTGGCCGAACATGAAAGTTGTAGATAAATGTCTTAAAATGATCCCTGTCAAATTTCATTAAATTTGGAGTTGAATTGCTATGGTAGAATTCGAAATCTTTAAACTGTGGTGCATTGAACTCGGACAGATTTGTTCTTATGCGAAAATTGGCGATTTTGACCTACTTAGGTATCTCGGATTGAAAAAGCTAAAAAAAAGAAAGTTGTAGATCTTGATGTTTCCGAGTCAGATAAGAAATTTTGGAATTTTTGGAATTAAATCTGATTTTAGACGAATTTTGGAGTAAACTGTGATTTACCGAAACGAAATCTTGAAATCTTGTTGAAACATGGAATTAACCTTTAGGGTTGAAATAAGTTGAGATATAACCGAGTCAAATCTTGGAATGTTGTTGAAATCTTTGAAATAAAATACACATGAAATATCTTGCTTGCCGAAAGGCAATTGAAATATCCTGCTTGCCGAAAGGCAATTGAAATATCTTGCTTGCCGAAAGGCAATTGAAATATACTGCTTGCCGGGAGGCAATTGAAATATAAAGCTTGCCGAATGGTAATTGAAACATAAACTTGAAACTTGAAACATGAGACATGAAATATGAAACTAGGAGACTCGAAAATTATTCCTTTTTGGATTATGCTTTTAAATTATGTCCTACCGTTACATTACTTTGCAAGTTATATTCGTGATCTTATGAAACCCCAGTCTTTTAAATTATGCAAATAAATTGTTATTAGATAAATGAGTTAAATTATGTGGTGTTGTGCACATGTTTTCTCAAAATCTAAATAATGGCTTTGAAACCCCATAGTTGTGTATGTGTTAACTTACTCAGCACGTAGTGCTGACCAAAACCATATTTTCTTTTTCTTTTTCTTCCAGAGTTGAGAATTATGGATCGTCATATGCATACACGGGAAGCTTGGGATGATATATTATTTTGAATTTTGTATTAGACTATATCATGAACGGGCCTGTTTAACCCGTGTTTTGGCCATGTCGGCCCTTTTTATATTTTCCGCTGCGATACTGTACTAAACTAAATATTTCCGCTGCGCTATGCTATTATTATTTTCGAATTATGTTGTATGGGCTATTTTGAATGCTTTAAATGATTTAAATACTGCAATACCTAGCCTTGCATCTCTTTAGTAAGCTCGGAGAAACCGTGTCTTACTAGGGAGATGTGGCGGTGACATCCCGACCTGGGTGACCAAAAACCGGGGTGTTACAAGTTGGTATCAGAGCCCAGAATATTTTAAAGCTATTTATTTTAAAGAAAATATCTGATACCAAAGTTGGTATCAGAGCCCGGCTATTTTTAAACTATTATTTTTAAACCATTATTATTTTTGAACTATTATTAATATTTTGACTATTATTTTAAATTTTAAAGTATTATTTCCATGGAGAAATTTTTATTTTAAAACCCATGGAAAAAAAATATATATATAGTGCATGAATTATTTTTGGGGGGAAATCATCATTTGCATGTGCATATTGCATTGCCTAAACTTAGAGAACTTAGAAGCGATATATTCTAACTTAGATCTCTTTCTACACCTAGATAACTTAGAGGCTTGACATCGAATTAGAAACGCTCACTAGAGACTGATCTTGCCGTAGTTCTAGATCTCATTCATCTATGCGCTCGCATAAGCATAACAATCCTCGGCCTTAGCCATTCCTACCCGTGTACGAATTAGAAAATTTCCTTATTTGGAACAATAAAAATCAAGTTGTTATTAAAACATTCTTTATTCAAAAAAAATCTTGGTGGATTCCCAAACAACAAATCCATTTCAAACGCACGGCTCATTTAAACCTTGACTCGAACCTTCTTGAGAATAATGAATAGGAAGTTATGGGGACATAACTAAAGTCCTAAGGGGGAGAGGGTGTGATACCCCGTAATAATTTATTTTTGGAGTTCGACTCGATACGGTGTATCCTAAATCATAAATAAACAAATTCAAATTGTTTTGAACTACGTTATGGCTTCATAGGGTACGTAGGCAACTTAGAAGTTTTAATTTTAAGTTCAGTCACAAAATAATAAAACAAACAAAAGACTTTAGCACGAGAAAAGCCGAAACACAACTTCGAGGACGAAGTTGATTCTTAAGGAGGGTAGACTGTAATACCCGAGAATTTTGCAACATAAAATAAATAAATAAATATAATAAACATGATAAATGAATAAAGAATCATAAAAGATGAGAAATGGAATTTAAATTAAAAAGGAAACAAAATTCCGAGAACCCGGGAAGCCGGAGACAATTTAATTGAATAAACGGTAACACGGGGACCCGACATCGATGGACTCAATAACTCGAGTCCAAACATAAATTTAGGTCCGAATAAAATTAAGATAGGAAATCGGAGCCCGAAGATACCCCGGAAATCGGAATTCGGGAGCATAGAGGGATAGAAACCCGAAAGAGAGGCGGAAAAGCACGACGGATCGCACGACCCGCCCGGACCGAAGTCCAGGCGAAGTCGGCGCGGTGGCCGCGCGGTGAAGGGGCTTTAGCGCGCCACGACCGCGCCACTTCCCAGATTCGTTTGTTGCGTGAATCTTTCGCCCGAACGCGGATTTTTCGACTTTCGGTTGAACACCTCTCGACTCAAGACCTTTGGGTCGGTTGTGGACGCCCTAGGGATTGAGAATTCTATAAATAAGCCCCTTGGGAGCCCCAAACAAGTTTACAAAACCCTACAATCTTCTATACGTTCGAAACCCTAAATTCGGAGTCGACGGAAAGCACCAAACGGAGGCAGCAGCTTTGGACGAAAATCCAAGGTCTCCAAACATTGTGGTAAGCTCTAGTCCGATAAATCTTTTCACGTTTCAATCCGAAAACGGATTCTAACTTCGATTCTTTTCTTTATACCACCCCGTATCGAATCTAGATCGTAGAACCCGACGAACGGAGAGGAGAAACGGTGATCTGGAAGCCACGCCTCCGAACTAGACATCCCCGACGTTCATAGACACTGTAAGTTAACCTTACATGGTTTTGGGAGATTTTAAAACATTCGAAACCTAAACGATTCAACAAGAACCATAAATCTGTCCACTTTTGTTTTTCTACCGGCGCAACAGATTTGTTGAATTTTTCCGACCCTTAAAACGAACTCAAACGGAAAAACTTAAAACACGAAAAACGTTTCTAAGGCTTAGACCTAGCTACTGTAAAAATTTGGGAATTTTTGGAGTTGATTTGTTATGTGAAAACCCGTTGAAACCGAGCTGTTTGAATCTAGATCTCGAAATCTTGGACAGAACGTAGGAATGATCTTGATCACGTTTTTGACATAGGATCTAGGCTGTTTTAGATCTTTGGCCGAACATGAAAGTTGTAGATAAATGTCTTACGATGATCCCTGTCAAATTTCATTAAATCTGGAGTTGAATTGCTATGGTAGAATTCGAAATCTTTAAACTGTGGTGCATTGAACTCGGACAGATTTGTTCTTATGCGAAAATTGGCGATTTTGACCTACTTAGGTATCTCGGATTGAAAACGTTAAAACACGAAAGTTGTAGATCTTGATGTTTCCGAGTCAGATATGAAATTTTGGAATTTTTGGAATTAAATCTGATTTTAGACGAATTTTGGAGTAAACTGTGATTTACCGAAACGAAATCTTGAAATCTTGTTGAAACATGGAATTAACCTTTAGGGTTGAAATAAGTTGAGATATAACCGAGTCAAATCTTGGAATGTTGTTGAAATCTTTAAAATAAAATACACATGAAATATCTTGCTTGCCGAAAGGCAATTGAAATATCCTGCTTGCCGAAAGGCAATTGAAATATCTTGCTTGCCGAAAGGCAATTGAAATATCTTGCTTGCCGAAAGGCAATTGAAATATACTGCTTGCCGGGAGGCAATTGAAATATAAAGCTTGCCGAATGGTAATTGAAACATAAACTTGAAACTTGAAACATGAGACATGAAATATGAAACTAGGAGACTCGAAAATTATTCCTTTTTGGATTATGCTTTTAAATTATGTCCTACCGTTACATTACTTTGCAAGTTATATTCGTGATCTTATGAAACCCCAGTCTTTTAAATTATGCAAATAAATTGTTATTAGATAAATGAGTTAAATTATGTGGTGTTGTGCACATGTTTTCTCAAAATCTAAATAATGGCTTTGAAACCCCATAGTTGTGTATGTGTTAACTTACTCAGCACGTAGTGCTGACCAAAACCATATTTTCTTTTTCTTTTTCTTCCAGAGTTGAGAATTATGGATCGTCATATGCATACACGGGAAGCTTGGGATGATATATTATTTTGAATTTTGTATTAGACTATATCATGAACGGGCCTGTTTAACCCGTGTTTTGGCCATGTCGGCCCTTTTTATATTTTCCGCTGCGATACTGTACTAAACTAAATATTTCCGCTGCGCTATGCTATTATTATTTTCGAATTATATTGTATGGGCTATTTTGAATGCTTTAAATGATTTAAATACTGCAATACCTAGCCTTGCATCTCTTTAGTAAGCTCGGAGAAACCGTGTCTTACTAGGGAGATGTGGCGGTGACATCCCGACCTGGGTGACCAAAAACCGGGGTGTTACAGCGGCGGACGATTACCTTCACTCTTCAAATTGAAGAATTAGGGCCGAGGCAAAACGAGAAGCAAATAGCAACATAATCGGCGCTTCCCGTAGTCTATTTGGAATTAACCTAAGGCGATTAGGGCAAAATTAAGAAATCCTTGATTCCGAATCCAAGCAATAACCTCAAATTAACTTAAGGAGAAATCCTTACCCGGATTCAAAATGAGCCCCAGTGACTTCGATTGAGCCATCCACGTAACAAGGCAGCATCGGCAAGCAGGTTGGAGGCACAAGTATGGCGACGCGATGGCTGGGCAAGGCAGAGAATACTGCGAGGAAACCATTCGCGCACGGAGACGAAGCCAGGAACTCCTCGAGGGAATTTTAGGGCAAAGGAAACAGCGAGAGTCGAACACAATTGAGATCTATTGGAAAATCAAAGGCCATGATTCAAAGTTACATTCTCATCTGACGGTCGAGATTGAAATTGAGCTTTTGATCCACGGTAGAGAATGAAATTCGGTTTGGAAGAATTTGACCATCTTCTCTTATAATATATAGAGATAATATATATATATATATAAATATATATATTCAAATCCATCTATTGTCACCACATAAAAAATCAAATCATTTCCTAATGTTGGAGATACTGAATATGCTGCTAGAACCGCATAAATTTAGTGTTTCAGCAAGTCCCCCTCCCAAAATTTTGCAACCAGGGTGCCAGCATTGTTGGTTGAGATCGTTCCTCAACCCCTGGATCAAGTGTCTGTTGCATCCATGGAAATAGGTTGGGTGAATGAAAATTAAGAAAATTGAAACATTGCTCCTCTCAACCATGCCATGCCGCATCATTACCAGCATTTGATGTAGAAAAACACACGAAAATATTATCTAAAATTAAAAAAGAAATAAACACTCGTAAGCTAAGAAAGGATTGGATCAAACAACTCAAGTTGAAACTCTAAAATGCAAAAAACAAATATACTCTCAATCATTTATAGCATGTGCAATCATGGGTGTTTCCATTAATTAAATATGGAAGATGTCATTCTCCATAGCATACCTTGAAATGATGACGCCCCAGGATGGATACCATGGCCTTTTCCAGAAATAATGATGGATACATAGGAAAGTAGTCAAAGGCTCAATATCTATTAGCTACTCCCTCCGTGTTGATATAATTGCACAATTTGCATAGTGTGTACTATTTATTGAGTAACTTTGATAATAAAAAAAAGTTAACGTAGTTATATAAAATAAAACATAGTGAAGTGAGATCTTGTTAGATTCGTCTAATAACGAAGTTTTATAATATCAAATTTTTATAATTTTCACTTGTATACAATTTGAGTTATTACGACTTAAATATATGTCTTGATTGCGTGAAATATAGAAATTGAGCAATTATTAAAAAAAAAGTAGTACAAGTTAGAGAACAACCATCAAGACCAAAAGTGAGGATACATTCAAAATTGCGGTGGTCAGGTCAGCCCGTGGTTTGAACTACAATACTTTTTTAATGCCTATGATTTGAAAAATATATGTAAGAGTATATTTTTCTGATCTGACTTTTTATTTTATTTTATTTTATTTTTTACTTTCTGAGTTAAATGGACGACACTTAAACACATGGTTTCAAAAAATTGTGCAAGAAACAATGATAACTCGAGTCTCAAAGCTTATGTTCTTCTTCCATGGACAATTATGCCAAAACCATATACTCACTCACATCTATTGAAAGAAATAGTACTATTGTTTATGAAGCGTTCTCATGTATACTTCGTAAAGGGGAATTAAAGATAATAGCAAGCCTACACGGCCCACCTACAAATTCATACTTCAATCCAAGTATCCAACGTACACAATTTGCGCATTAGAACAAAATATTATGATAAAACATTGTTTAATCATAATAATATTTTTTAAAAATGAAAAATGTTCACTGGATGACAGAGTAAGGCATTGTTAATCTGGATACTACTACTGCACCTCCATCCAACAAATTCTCCAGCATTTGCCACCATGGTTTGATAATAGACCCATTGACACTGTTTGGTGCTCAAAATCGATCTAATTCATTGAATTTAAACAAGGCTGAGATTGCTTGCTTGGATCTCTCAAAAACCTCAGTTGCTAAAAAAATCTCAAGTGAGCTAAAGTCCTTTGCCAATAAGTTGAGTTGCGAGAACTGTTCTTTCCAACTAAGGAAATACGGAGTATATGTTTTTGTGGATATATCACCAAGAAGAATAAAGTTCCTAACCTGCAACATTATAAACATCAACAGAAAACCTGGCAACAAGCCTGAAAATTCATCTTTTAAGTCTAGACCTTTATCTCTATTAGAATTTTGAGGTGATTAATATTAATAATACATGCAATTAATTAAACACGGAGTCGCTTGTCTGTTAGTCCATGAAACAGAAAATGACAAGTATGTTTGAGGCAGGCTTATAAGGATGAAAGATTGTTTGCACTATTAGCATAAATTTATGAACATTGCAGGAATAGGTTAAGCAATAGTAGCTTAGATTCTTGATGTGAAAAAGAACAACAGTAATAAATCTATTTTAGTTTCAGAATCTCTTTCAATCTCAAGGGACAACAAGGAGCCACTATATATGAAAGAAATCAATTGAGAAAAAGCACAAACAAATCCAAATATATAAATATACAGTCAAAGGGCGTTTGGCACCCACTGGTGAACGCAGGGCCGAACGGCCTTCGTCTTCCCCAGCCCTCCGAAACACAAAAACACTCTTCCCCAGCCCCAGATTCAGTTACCCACACACACAAATACAAGTAAAACCTTTTCTAAATCATATGTGATATTTATAACATCTAAATTCAACTTTTACATAAAATCAAAATTCCTAACCTGTAATCCTACCCATTTTTGGTGAGCAAATCTATTCATCGCCTTCAAAACAGCAGATAAAAAGATTCAGAATCTCTCAAAGACTATGCCAAGAGATTGTTGGATCTTGTCAATAAGGTACCACTAGGAACTGACATGAACGATGAGAGAATTGTGCAAAAGTTGTTGGTCTCCTTGCCTGAGAAATTCGACGCAACTATTGCTTCATTAGAGAACACTAAAGATCTGTCGAAAGTTAAATTGACAGAGGTGTTAATGCTTTGCAAGCACAAGAACATAAAACGATAATGAGGAAGGATGAACCCGTTGAAGGGGCTTTGCAAGCAAAAGCAAAGATCAGTGCCGAAGAAAAAGGGAAGAAATCATGGAATCCTCATAAGGGGAAGGGTGAATTTTTCAGGAACTTCGGACAATAGGAAGGTTATTTAAGGTTAATTGGATCCTTGCAAACACTGTGATAAAAGAAGTCATCCTCATTAAAAGTCTTGGAGGAAGTTGAAGTAAGTTAGGCCATGTTGAGATTACCTCTAAAGAAAAAAAGGCACAGCATGGTGGTGAAACACATATAGCAACTCCTGAGAATGAGCAATTGTTCGTGGCACCTAGTTTTTCCTCCAGAGTGATTGATGGCTGGTTAAATAGCAAGTCATTATTGAAGAATTTGGATGAAGCAGTACACTCAAGAGGACGAATTGGCAATGGTGAATACATCTCGATGGAAAGCCAATCAACTGTTGTTATAGCAAGTAAATCTGGAACTAAAGAAATTGTTGATGTTGATAGATCAAAATATTTTGACTGTAAGCCAACTACTTGAAAAGGGGTATAATGTGTTGTTTGAAAGGAAAAGAGTGTCTCATTATGGATCAAAGCAATCAGGAACTGTTCAAAATTCCAATGAAGGGAAAATGTTTTTCCCTAAATCCATACGAGAAAGAGCAGGCAACATTGAAGGCTGAAGCACATCCTACCAAGCCTAACACACAAGAGATTAGGCCATTTTAACTATAAGAGTGTAATCTATATGCAAAAGAAGATTAAGCAGATGGATGATTTCACTAAGATGTGTTGGATTTACTTTCTAAAAGCAAATTCGGCTGTGTTTGATGCTTTCATGAAATTTAAAAGGTTAGCTGAGAATCAATGTCATCGAAGTTAAGATCAGAAAAATGGAGGAGAATATACTTGTCAAAAGTTAATGAATTAAAGTGACAGAGGAGGAAGAGAGCGCTACTTCACTGTGCCCTATTCTCCTCAGCAGTAGTGAGAGGAAAAACAGGAGTATAATGGAGATGGGTAGATGTTTGCTGCATGAGAAGATTTTCCTAAGAAATTCTAGGCAGAGGCGGTAAACATTCTATGATGATGATTTTTAAAAACTGATATGATGGAAGTGCTTGAAATGACTGATTTGGAGAGAACGTCATATTTGTTGGGCTTGGAGGTGGAGAAAAGAGCGCGGGCTATCATATTCTAGCTGTCAGTTTTATTCTGTACAATTAGCTGTAGCTGTCAAAAAAATTGTAAAATGACATAAAAGGACAATTATTCCTTTCATATATAATTAAGTAAATAATAGTTAAAAATAATGCTAGTGGAAAACAAAATGAACCGAATGCAAGCATAATGAACAAAAATAATAATATAATTCAAAATACAAATTCATATAAAATAATAATCATTGTTAAAAAAAAATGATATTCATCGAGTGCGTGCATTCCATATTGAAGATGCAATTTTGTTCCGAGTCTCCTTCATCTCATTTCCTTTTGAGCACTGTTCATTGTTCGTCTCATATGTGTGGATATTGACATATTGTGAAGTTTATATCGTGGTATATAATTTGGATTATGATCCAACGTAACAAAAAGCAAGTCATCTTGAGAATTTTTGTGAATCTAGTTATGCAATGCAAACGTGGCCATGATATCATCAATTTGTGTTTGCACTTTAAACTAGGGCATCCTACTCAATATCTTCCAACGTTTCTTCAACACTAATGGATAATATCAATATAAACAAGATGTGCTGACTCCATGTTAAAATATTAATACATATAAATACTTATTAATGATAAATGTTCACGTGCGCTTCCCTGACTTTAACTTCAATAGTAGTACTAACCATATGCTTTCTCAAATTTAAACCATTGGGTTAGATGGTCAATTATGACATTAAATTTGATACATCCAATAATCTCTATAACCATGAATTTTAAGTCTCATACTTCCTTTGTTTTTTTTTCCCACTTCAAAACATGCAACGAATTTATATTACTTTTATTTCTTTTTATATTTGAAAATAAATACTTATAAACATAATCACAAATTTTATATTTTTAAGTTTATCAAAAGGTCATCAAATGTATTAGTCAATTTTACGTGTCATATGTTGATCTATTGCTAAGAAAAGGTGAAGACACAAAAGGTTAATTATATGATTATCCAACAGAATTCTTCTTTGCATTTAAGCATGCATAGCATTAAAAATATGTATAATACTTATAATGATATGCCAAAAATATATTAGCCGATATATTACTAAGAAAAAGAGGAAGTCCGATGAATTATCATTCTATGATAGTTGAACAGATTGCTAATGTGGTTTAAATATAAGTATAAAAGAGATGGTTACTGTTTTACCGAAATAACTGATTATCATAATTATGGCAATAATCAACAAAATTATTATCCAATAATTTTATATTCAATGATTAATAATATATTTTTTGATTCATTCTCCAATATTAAGAGACTGTTTGTTTTGTCTTTTTTTTTTCTTTCTTTTGACTTTTGCTTTTCCAAAAAGTCATTTTTTATTTTTTTTAGCTGTTTGTTTTGCCTTTTTAAAAAACATAAAGGAGAAGCAAAAGTTGAATCCCCCTTTTTTAATTAAGTATGGGGGTTACTTTTTAGAAGAAAGGATAAGTCATTTTAGGTATAAAAATACAAAAATGTCCTTATCTAATAAGGAAATAAAATAAATGATAAGTATTATGTCCCTTTTAGTAATTTTAATATATAAAAAGTCTTTCTATGCACAATTCATCCAAACATATTTCCGTTGAAAAGCAAGTTTAATAATATTCATCCAAATAATTAGGGCCTATTTGTTTTGACTTTTGAAAAAAAAAGATAAATCAGTAATAAAAGGAGAATGAGAGAGAAAGGAGAATTCAAAAGCAAAAGCAGCTCAAATAATTGTTTGGATTGATATTATTAAAGTTGCTTTTCAACATAAACATGTTTGGATGAATTGTACGTAGAATGACTTTTGATATATTAAAATTACTAAAATGGACATAAATATTGTAAAGATATTTACAATATATTTTATTTCCTTTTTAAATGGGGATATTTTTGTATTTTTTATTCCAAAATGACTTCTTCTTTTAAAAAAAGTAACACCCTATCTATTTTGAAAAAAGTTGAATTTTAACTTTTGCTTATCATTTTCCTTTTAAAATAAGTCAAAACAAACAGTTAAAAAAATTCAAAATGACTTTTGGGTGAATCAAAAGTCAAAAGGAGAAAAAATAAGCCAAAACAAACAGGATCTTATTGGGGCCGTTTTTGCTTTCGAATTCTCCTTCCCTCTAATTCTCTTTTTTATACTGACTTCTCCTTTTTGTAGAAGCCAAAAACAAACAGGACCTAAATCATTATTCAAATTAAAAGAAATAATGTATATAATGAAGTATGATAATTTAGATTCACTCAATAAAACAAATATGATTGAATAATCATTGTAAAGTCATTCATTTACGAAAATTACAGTATATTATGAAATAGATAATTGAAAATCATAGCATGTTATTATTATTGGACGTCAAGATGACAATATAATAATTTCCTACATAATCACATCCACAAAAATAATTTCTATATTACAATATTGATATAATGATTAATATAGCAGTATGATCGGATGCATGTCTTTATATGGTGAAATCATATGCACGCCTTTGTGAATTCTTTTGAAAAATAAAAAATTTACTCTATCAAAATTTTCCCATCAAATCATACGCCAAGAAATTTTTGAAGTGCACAAAGTTTGACAACTAAATATTGATGACAATTATAACAAAGTAGTGCCAACTGCAGATGACCGAACTATGATAAAGATAAATATGCAAAAAACGAAATCCAATGTTTTGACCTACGTTATAAAAATTCGATTAGGGTAGGACCAGCCATCCCCACGGCTGCTTAAGGGGCTTTGAAAGACTTATGAAGTCTCAAGCCTTCATTCTTAAACCTTTAGAGTTATCGAAGCTCCAAACTCAGATTTCTCTAAATTATCCAATAATTGATTGCAACCCGACGACAACCATCTGGTTGGTATATGAACCAAATTTTTTTATAGTTATGAGAGTTATATTTCTATTTAACGTTAAATTTTAAAATATATACTAATAATAACTTAAAAGATTATAGTAAACACTAATTCTTATAATCACTACCAAAAATTTTTCATAATCAATATGAAAAAAAGAAAAATTGGACAGAATATTATGGACCAAAATAATATTTTTGAAACTTAACTTATAATAAAAAATAATTATAATTAAAATTTATTAATTATAAAATTAAAGAGTAGTCTGTTAATACAATGTTTGAACTTTATAACCTGTACTTTTCATTGAGATGTTGACACAGGTGTTGGCACTTTGCTTTGACGACGACAGTTACCAGACTCGACTAGGTTTAATGATTTGTATATATAATTGTTTTGAGTCTGTAATTTGAGTAAGATTGAGTATTCATTGTTTACATCTTTAGTGTATACGTCCTGAGAGATTTTTCATTGTTCTTGAGTCTTCAAGAAAGTTAGTTAAGTTTTTCAAGATAGTTATGCATTGAAGAACTTGAGTTGTATTTGATATGCGCTTATTGTAAAAGTCTGGAGAAGAGGATTCAGGTGGATTAAAGAAGAAGAACGAAGAAGATCATATTCAAGGAGATTCTGGAGATTCGGATCAGGAGGTGTTCCTGCAAGCTGTTGTTGAGGGGGAGTCTCAACAATAGAGTTCATCTAGATAGTTCGTCTAGTGTTGAGTCCGTTTCTAGTTTGAATCTGAGTTGAAGTCTGTAGAGTTTTTGGTTCTTCTTAGTCTAGATCGTCTGGATTGGAATCCCCCAGATGTAGGTCTTACGACCGAACTGGGTCAACAAATTCTTGGTGTTCTTACTGCTTTCCATTAACACAAAGTTACAACACACGGATAACGACGATAACTGAATCTTGGTTAAAAAGGGACATTCAATTTGGTATCAGAGCTGATTCTCAAACGTAGCTGAGAAAAATCCATTCATTTTCAAGATTCAAGAATCATGATTCGAGAAGGAGCATCGAATGCACGACCACCATTGTTCGACGGAAATGACTACGTCTATTGGAAAGCAAGAATGAAGAATTATCTGCTAGCACAAGGAGAAGAGGTCTGGGAGTCTGTTCTTGAGCCATGGACGCATCCAACCAGAGAAGACAAGGCCCCAGAAGGATCGACTGAACCTGCAAAAATTCATCCAGCTAGGAAATCCGAATTGACACAAGAAGAAAAGAATTTACGGCAAGCAAATTACACAGCCCTAAATGCAATTAGCGGTGCCATGGATGAACCCCAATTTCGGATGATCGCCAACTGCACTACCGCCTATGAAGCATGGAATTTTCTAGAAACTGAACATGAAGGTTCGGAGGATGTTAAATCTACCAGGCTACATCGGATTGAGTCTATCTTCGATAGTCTGCGGATGACAAATGATGAAGATGTTAAAACATATTATGGGAGATTCATCGACATTGTAAATCAAGCCACAGCACTTGGAATGACCTTTGAAGGACCAAAATTGGTGAGAAAATTCCTCAGATCTGTTTCAAAGAAGTATTCAGGGAAGGTTTCAGCCCTTGAGGAAGTGGAGAAGATCAAGACCATGTCTCTTAGAGAATTAGTGGGAATCTTGCAAACATATGAGATGAATCATCTTGCAACCGAGAAATCCCAGAAGAACATTGCATTCAAGGCTGAGGAAGATGCTACAGAATTCACTGAAGATGATGTATCTTTTCTTTCCAAGAAGATTGCGAAGATGTTGCAGAACAAATGCTTTCAGAAGTTTCAGTCAAACAGGAATTCGACTAGAAGTTCTGACGCGCCATCAACAACCAAAACGCAGAATTTCAAAAAGGAGAAGAAATTTGATGGGAAATTTCGAAAGCTTAAGAAATCAAGAAATGATGAAGATACTGAGAAAGATAATGAAGTCATATGCTTTGAATGTGGTGGGAAAGGTCATGTCAAAAAAGAGTGTCCTACAGCCAAGAAGAGGAGAGGAAAAGCACTTCAAGCCACACTAAGTGATGATGATGAGTCAGAAGTTGAAGCTTCTAATGAACAATCTAGTGATGAAGAAGAAGTTGTAGCATAAATGATGAGAGAAGCTAGTCCTACTCCTATGGAAGGTAATCCTGAGTCAATACAATTAATTGCTGACATTTCCTCTATTGTTTCAGGTGAATCAGGTAATCTTTATGCTGAGCTTGTTGAAATCTATGAAGATCTTAAGGAAGAGTTTGATGAAACTGTTCTAGAAAAACAGAAGTTGTTGAAACAACTCACAGACATCGAGCTGACACTTAACAAAGCAGAGTCTGAGAAGGTTAAAGCTGTTGATGATCTAAATGCTTTGAGGACAGAGTATGAAGAGGTCAAGGTTCAGAACTCAACATTGTCCAAGGAAAAGGAATCTCTTCAGAAAGAGTTGATTGTTCTGAAAGATCAAATTGCTGATTTGAAGAAGATGGTTAAGAGTAAGGGCAAACTGGATGAAGTACTCTCTATTGGGAAGAGCTATAAAGATATGAGAGGAATTGGTTATAAGAATCAAGGATATACTGGAAAAAGATTATTTGTTAGTGGAGGAAACCTAAATGCCGAGTCAAGTTCATTGTCTCAACAAGATGTTGCCACATCATCTAAACGACACCGAGAGTGTGTTTACTGCAGTCTTCCTGGTCATACAGCTGAAACATGCATGAGAATAGTTCGTGATCTTATGAACGGACGTCCAGTGGTTTGGCCTAATGATGATTTGAAGAAGAAGATCATTATTCAGAAAGAATGGGTGCCAAAGAGAAAAGTATCTCAATGTCTTGTAGTTCTGAATTCACAGCAACAACTTCGAAGTAAGAGATGGTACTTTGATTCAGGCTGTTCAAGACATATGACTGGAGATAAAGTGATTCTGAGCAATTTCACTGCTAGAGATCGTGGAGATGTTTTTGGTGATGGTGCAAAGAGTAAGATTACAGGTTTTGGTAATATAGAGAGTGGAGATTTATCTCAACTTTCTAAGGTTTATCATGTAGAAGGGCTTACTACTAATCTCATTTCTATAAGTCGATTATGTGATGAAGATGCTCTTGTTATCTTTACTAAGAACTTTTGTGAAGTTTTTTATTGCAGGAGAAATAATATTTTGACAGGGAAACGCTCTAAGAATAATTGCTTTACTTTGGAAGTGAATCTGGCCAAGGCACTAGTTAGCAAAGATGATCTTACAAACTTGTGGCACAAAAGGCTAGGACATATCAACTACCAAACTTTGTACAAGCTGAGCTGTTCAAAAGCTGTCAGAGGGTTGCCAAAACTTCATAACAACAAAGATCTTACCTGTGTTGATTGTTCTAAAGGGAAGCAGACACGAACCAAACACAAGAAGACTGATGGAATCTCAACAAGTCACTGCTTAGAACTTGTTCACATGGATCTTATGGGTCCTACAGAAACCGAAAGCCTAAATGGAAAGAGGTACACTTTAGTTCTTGTAGATGATTTTTCGAGATTTACTTGGGTCTGTTTTCTCAGGAGTAAAGATGAAGCATTCCAGCAATTTGAGAAATTGAGCCTAAAGCTAATGAATGAGAAGCAAGTCAAAATTAAGAGAATAAGGACTGATCATGGACGTGAGTTCGAAAACCAGGAGTTCGAACATTTCTGTAACAACCATGGAATTTCTCATGAGTTTTCTGCACCAAAAACGCCTCAACAAAATGGGATTGCTGAAAGAAAGAATAGGACTCTTCAAGAGATGGCACGTTCTATGCTGCATGCTAGCACACTTGGCAAGTCATTTTGGGCCGAAGCAGTTCACACAGCTTGCCACATCATCAATCGCGTGTTGTTACGACCTCACACCAACGACACACCCTACAAAATCTGGAATAGTAACACTCCTACTCTTAAATATTTTCACATTTTTGGATCAAAATGTTTTGTCTACAGGGACAGGGAACATCTTAAAAAGTTTGATGCAAGATCTGAAGAAGGATGGTTTTTGGGTTACTCAAACAACTCAAGAGCTTTTCGGGTCTATCTAACTCAAGCTAAGAAGGTTACTGAATCAGTCAATGTATTGTTTAAAGATCAGTATAATCTACCATCTAGAGAGTTGGATGATCCAGTACCTAGTGTTCCTACTTCCAGCATTTCAGAAGCACCTGTAGTTGAGATATCAGATCAACATCAGTTTGAAGGAGTTGATATTGATGATGATGAAGGAGATCAATCTGAGCAACTTTCAGAAGAGTGTGTAGAAAGTTCTGAAACTACTGTTTTCGATAAGAGAAAAGGTCCAAGAACTCTAAAGCATCACTCACAGCAAGATATTATTGGTGATCCAAGCGCTCAACGTCTTACTAGAAGCAAGAGAGTTAATTACAAAGAGTTGGCAGGACTAAACTGTTTTATATCTAAAGTAGAGCCAAAGAATGTATCTGAAGCCCTTATGGATGAATATTGGATAGCAGCAATGCAAGACGAGTTGGTTCAATTCGAAAGGAATGATGTTTGGGAGTTGGTCGAACAACCACAGAACATCAATGTTATTGGTACTAAGTGGGTCTTTAGGAACAAAACATATGAACAAGGGAATATCATCAGGAATAAAGCACGCTTGGTAGCTCAAGGTTTCACACAAATAGAAGGTTTGGATTATGGTGAAACATTCGCTCCTGTAGCTAGGATGGAAGCTGTCAGAATTTTATTAGATTTTGCTTGTTCTATGGATTTCAAGTTGTATCAACTTGACATCAAAACAGCTTTCTTAAATGGCAAGATCAAGGAGGAGATCTTTGTGGCACAGCCTGCTGGTTTTGAGGATCCATCTAGACCAAATCATGTTTATCGAGTGAAAGGTGCACTTTATGGACTTAAGCAAGCTCCTAGAGCTTGGTATGATCGATTGTCTTCATTCCTTATCTGCAATGGTTACAAAAGAGGAGAAGCTGATAAAACGATGTTTATCAAACATGAGAACGACCACTTCATAATTGCACAGGTATATGTTGATGATATTATCTTTGGAGCAACGTCAGAACATCTCAGAAACGACTTTGTTAAAGCTATGCAGTCTGAGTTTGAAATGAGTATGATAGGAGAGTTGACTTACTTCTTAGGACTACAAGTGAAGCAACAGGATGATGGAATATTTCTTAGTCAAGAGAAGTATGCTCGAAACATGCTAAAGAGATTTAAGTTGGATGATAGCAAGGTCGCTAGAACGCCGCAAGGACAACAACAGAAATTATCCAAGGATGATCAAGGAGCTGATGTAGATCAGAAATTGTATCGAAGTATGATCGGTAGTCTACTCTACTTAACAGCCACTAGACCCGATATCTCTTTTAGCACGGGAGTTTGTGCTAGATTTCAAGCAAATCCAAAGGAGGTGCATTTGAAAGCTGTCAAACGCATCATGAGATACATCAAAGGAACTGTTGGATTAGGCATTTGGTTCTCTAAAAGATCAAATTTGGACTTGATAGGGTATACGGATTCGGTTTGGGCTGGTTGTAGTGACGACAGACGCTCGACGACTGGAGGCTGCTTCTACCTTGGGAACAACCTTGTATGTTGGTTTTCTAGAAATCAAAATATAGTAGCACTCTCCACAGCGGAAGCAGAGTATATAGCTGCAACTTGTTGCTGTTCACAGCTAATGTGGATGAAGCAAATTTTGAGTGATTATGGCATTAAGAAGGATGATTTTAAGGTCTATTGCGACAGTACCAGTGCGATCAACATTTCAAAGAACCCTGTTCTACATAGTCGCAGCAAGCACATCGATATAAGGTATCATTTCATAAGAGATCTTGTAGAGGAAAGTGTGTGCAATATTGAACACATTGGGACGTTGGAACAACGCGCTGACATCCTAACCAAAGCACTTGATGGTGAAAGGTTTGAGACTCTTAGATCGGTAATGGGCCTTTGTTACTCAAATTAAATCTTTTCAAGTTTACTTTTATAATATTATGTATATACTTTTACACTTGATTTGGCCCAAAAGCATTTTCAGGCCCAATTCATTTCAAACCGATAAACTCTTGCGTGAAGCCGTCGTTGCAGCACTCATCATGACTGCAAAATTGTCAGCCATCACGTCGTACATCGAGAGAAACCGTCGCCTCTTCACCTTCTTCCTTTCTCTCTTTAAAGTTCAGTTCTCTGAGTTTAATCCTTCACATTTAGCTTTCACTTCTCAAAATTTAGTCTTGCAGTTTCATTTTCTCTCAAATGGCTTAATCGTCGTCCACCAATGTTGTTGACAAGCCTTCCGAGCCAAACACCGTTCAAGAGCCCACAATTACCCCAAATTCTGAGAACCCTAATGTCTCTGAAACGCCAAATCCATCTACAACCACTGAAAATCTAACAGAGTTAGCCGTTGTTGCCGCTGTCGAGAATGTTGAGCCTGTGAAAGTTGTTCCAGCCCCTGAACAACCCTCCAACACTACCACGGGTCAAAATGTTGAACCTGAAGATCCTACTGTTCAGACTACTCCACCTCCGTCTGCTACTGAAGGAGAGCATCCTACTCCTGGAGGTGAACCAAATGTTGGAGTGGAACACGACATTCTTCCTCACGGCGAGCCACCAAACCCTGACCCTGCGTCTCAGGATGAGTCAACAGGAGTTCCAACTGTGCCTTGACGTCCAGCCACACGATCTGCAAAGAAAAAGAGGAGTTCGTCTACTTCAGATGTCAATACTTCTGTCAAACGACCGCGCACGAGGCAGTCCCCTGTTGATCTTAAGTCGAAACGGCCTTTCAACAAAACCTATTTTACCAAGGAAATGATGGAGTTTGGTACAAGTGATCTCGCTCACAGGAAGTTCATACCAGAGGAGGCTTTTACTCACAAGACGTACACTGAGTTGGGATTTGATGAGTTTTTGGAGGAGCGACACTTACTGAAATGGGCGAATATCTTCAAGTCCTATTCTCCAACACTGGTGAGAGAATTTTATGCCAATCTTTCCCCTGATCTTTTAAGTGCAAACTCACCTTGGGCAGGAAAGATTTACATTCGTGGAAAGTTTATCACACTTACCCCTGCCACTATCAATGAGTTGTTGGAACTCCCTCCTAACGACGACCTCGGAGATGCTTTGGAGTACCTGCCTCAAGAGCCTGCTGAACTTGCTTTTGTTATTTCCAATGAACGTGCTTTTGACTTTGGAAGACGCAAGTGCAGCTCTTCTAACCTGACCATGAAGTTCCATTGTCTGTACTACCTCTGTCGTGCGAACATTCTGCCTACGACGAATGCTTCTCAACCTTCCTTGGAGATGGGTAAACTTCTGTACATTATTGATACTGGGATTGAGCTTATGAATTTTGGTCTTCTTGTCTGAAAAAGGATGTTAGGTTTTACTCGGGACAACATTGATGGGTGATTTTCACTACTCATATTTTACCACAAGCGGATGGTTGTCATCAAGTAATAAAAACCGGTGAATACCGGGTCGAATCCACAGGGAATTTCAGAATATTATTTCATTCCGGAGAAATTTAATTGTTCTTAAGTTCATTACTTATATTTAATATATTTAAAAAGAGTTTGATTAATTCTAATGGTAATTTAATTAAAAATAGTGACCTTAAATTTAAAATAAAGCAGGTAAAAATTATAATTAATAAAGATATAAATGAGAGATGCTTGTAATATTTTAAATATTGCCATCTTTATATAAAATAGAAATTGCACATTGATTTAGCATTTTCTAATGTCTAAAAAGATCAATTTCTTAAAATTAATTATTTTATAAAGATTAAAAATATTATAATCTACTAATAATCAAATTATGCTTCAACAAATTTCATTGAAGTTGATTAAATTATCTAACATTCTGCAATCATTATTCTAGGCCTAAATTTGAGTCTTTCCCAAGCTTACAAATTTTCCTATAGCAATTAAAAGACACTTTTCATTTCCCAAATCATTGTGCACATGCCAGAATCCATTTATAATGTAATTTATTCCCAATTCCGGTACTAAAATATTAATTCTACTTTTTATCTCCCGATTTAGCAAAGCAGAAATCACAGAATTGAATTCTAACATTTAATTATGCAGAACAGTGTAAATAATTTAACAATTATGGTAAAATAATAGCAAAACATGGTAAACTGGATTTAATTAATAATATTAAAATGCAGACGGATTAGAATTAATGCCAGATTACTAAAAATAGGGAATTAAGATTGATCGATCATTTCAGGCTTTAGCAGATTAATAATTTGGATAGCAGATTTAAAGTTACAGATTTCAATCTAATCGAATTAAAGCAAATTACACCAAAACATAAAATTTCACTTCTATACTTCAGGCAGAATGGCGCTTAAATCAGATTAGACAGATTTTATAATGCTAACAGATTTATCGTTCAATCCAGATTCAGCAGATAAAATAGCAGATTCAAGATTTCCATTCAAACCTAATCATCGATCAAACTCTGGCATACAATACATGATTTTAATCCATATTCTAATAATTCAAACAGATTAATCCAGATTACAGAATTAAACATCGACATATTATATTACTTCCATAAAAGATGAATTCGTACTTCAAAGTGATTCTGAACTCCCGTTCTAGAACACTTCTAACACGAACAATACAGAAATCCGTCTACAAATTAAGAACATGATAGCAGATTAAATTTAGAGGCAAATTCAATTCATTACAAAGCAAGAAAAAGAAAGGCAACACCTATGATAAGAAGAACTCGATCAGAATTCTGGCCAATTCCTCCGGCTTGATTTTGTGTTTCCGGCCTTCTTCTCCCATTTTCCAGATGATTTCAGAGTGTTCTTGTCGATGAATAGTGAGTCTGGTCTGAAGAAATGAAGAAAAACGGACCTTAAAACCGTGTTCGGGAGGTTAGAAAACTGCTCAACCGCGACTGTGGCGCAAAAAGTGGCGCTCGGAAGAGGTTTTCGGCGCCACCAAGGAGCTGCGGCGCATATGAAGATTTTCTGAATTTTCGAAAGTGGCGCAAAAAGTGGCGCAGAAAGGCACTTTTATGCGCCGCCAAGAAGGTGCGGTGCATTCTGACAATTTCCCAAATTTTACCCTGCGACGCATTTTGTGGCGCTCCAGAGTAGTTTTAGGCGCCACCAAGCTATTGTGGCGCATCCTGAAGCTTTTTCCATCCGAAATTTTCCCAAGTTTTGAGGTGGCGCATAAAGTGGCGCTGGAGAGCATTTTTATGCGCCGCCATGCCTATGTGGCGCATTCTGGAGCCTTCCAGTGTTGAAAATTCCGAATTTTGCATCCTTTGACCTCCGAACATCTTCTTTCTTCATTTTAATGCCTGAAACATCATTGCAATGTATTAGAATTGCCAAAGTCTTATTAAAAAGCATAAAACAAGGTAAATTGGGCTTGGATAAGCTCAATTTAACCGGTCTTATTAATATTTACACATTACATGAAATATACACTAAAAAGCAGTAAAATAAGGTCTCATGCATGCAATTTAGGTTCATTTTAACATAATTTAAGCTTATTTAAATGTGGTTTCACAGGGTGCATCAACATCCTCACACTTAAATATTGCTCGTCCCTTGAGCAATGAGATCAATTAACACATCAACTTGCCAATCAAGATAATAAAGATAAAGTCTTTATAGTTCTGCCAAATCATAGATTTCAACAACAAAACGAGATAAGAGGGTTCAAAGTTTAATGTGCTAGAACTAGGCAAATTGATATGCATCAGCTATTAGAACCAGATATCCAAAGCACTTACAATACAGAAAACAGATTAATCATACATAGCACTTAATATGGGAAAGTGAGTAATGTAAATATGCTTTTCTATTCCAGTCTTTAAATATGCTCAATCTATGGCTAGGTTTCACTATATTCTAGACACTTTGGCTGAGTTGTAGACGGTTGAATTCCAAAAGCTACTCGTGTCACCGAATATGTGCCAGTCATCCAGTCAAGAGTTTATGAATTTTTATTTGATCACCCTCTTTTTTTTTTTTTTTTGATCTTGCATTCTCTGATTTTTCTTTTCTTTTTCTTTTTGCAAGATAACTTGTTGTTTTTTTTGTTTTTTTTACAGGGTTCTCACTCTGACTTTATTTTAATTAAGCATTTAAAAAGACTTGGAACGAGCATATTTGTTTATAAATAATGATAACTTTCCACATTCTAAATAACTATTCTAATTAATCAAATAGTTTCCTGCAAGGCAAATAGAATTGTCATCAATAGCCCAAACAACTTGCATAACAATTTGACAAAGTCTAGAACTTTAAACTAAGAAACCTAACACTCATTAAATTGTAAAATCGGATTAAAGCAGAACATTTAGACTTATTTGGATTTTCTCCAGATTGGCAATGATGTGATAATCTCTAAATACTAGCACCACTGGGAAAACACAATTTAAATTTAAAATAACTAGTCATGCATGTACCATTTTATTCAAAGCATAGTAAATAGTAAAATAAACTAAAATTAAATCAACTCAAGCTCTTACCATATTCTTCATGCAAATTGATAACATATAACATGAAAAGATCACACCTGGAATATGTAGATCCTAGAAATTCTTTCACCGTATTGGATGTCCCCTTTTTCTTGCTTCTCATGGCATATCCTGCTTCTTTATATATTTATATGGTATTTGCTCATACAAAAGATAATTGTTAGAACGCATGGTAATTTATAGATTCAAACAATTAAAATTCTATCCATTATTTATTTAATTCAGATTTTTACTATTTTATTTTATAAATTTCAGATTTTTGATTTTTAATAATTATTTTCATCCATTAAATAAACAAGGACAGATCTAATTAAAATATTAAATTCCATAAATTTACCAAAAGCAAAATACCACAAATTCTAGCATCTATTACATAAAGAAGCTAATTAAATAAGCAAAATAGTACCAAAATAATTCTAACTATTACAAATTAAACCAAAAAGGGAGCAATCCTATCTAATCAAAAATCTAGATTTCTAAAGATCCATCCGAATCACCTACTTCATCTTCCCTAGGAACATCATCATTCCCTGTAGAGCTCGAACTAGTAGTAGGAGGAATATATCGATCACCTAGACTTTCAGACATGAAGAATTCAAGTCTACTGGAGAGTTGTGCAATTTGTGCTCGTGTACTATCCTCCTTTCTTTTCATCTCCTCTCTAAGCTGATGAACCTCATAGGTCATCCTATTGATTGCAATCTCTGCAGGCTCTACCTTAGTACCAGACGTACTAGGTATATCAGGATGACAAGTGGGTGTCCCACGGGATGTAGTAGGATAACCAAGCTCTGCACATTTTACTCCAGGCTTATTATAGAAATTCTTGAATGAGATAGGAGGCTTTGGCTTCAAATCATGAGCATAGGCCGTCATATTCACTCCAGCTCTCTCACAAAGTGTCCAGATCAGTGCAGGAAATCCCAGCATAGTCCGTGCAGTGTCAGACGCCATTTTATCCAACTCATATGCTATCATATCTCCAATATCAATAGGCAACCCGTTCTTCACACAATACACAAAATAAAGCTCCTCTGCATTCGGTTGTGCAGTGTGCGAAGTAGGAAACACCTTATGCTTGTAAAGCAGGTAGATCTGGTATAAAGGTGCAGCCATTAAAGTGGCAACAACATTCTCCTTCTTCTCCTCTATGTAGGCAACCTTCTTTTGAGTTTCGAACATCTCTTTCAAGATCCTTTTCTCCAATCCTGGTCCTCCTTCCTCCTCATGAATAGGGTCATGAAAGTGCTTCTTCTTCGTAGCCGGGCAAGAGACATCCACAGTACCATAAAGTTCATTGATTACTGCGGGACCATATGGCACAGGCACCCCCCTAATCCATGAAGTATAATGATCATACTGAGCATTACATAGGAATTGTCTAGTAAGCTCCCAAGAATAAACTCCTTCCGGATGCGCAGCAAATTTCATCCATCCTCGACTCATGAGAGCATCATGAACCGAAGATGCTCCATGTCAGCTTCAGTGAATCCTTTGTCCAGGATAATCCATCTTTCCGCCATCTTCTGATAATAAGAATATGCAGTTTGATTGATGAAAATAGCCGGATTAAAAGTATCTCCAGTTAATTCTTCCAGAGGGGTAGTATCATTCTTTCTATTGTGACTCTTTCTTTTGGTTTTAGAATCACGTAGAACTTCCGGTGAAATTTACTCCGGGGATTCAGCGACATCTTCTTCTTGCTGTGGATCATCCTCCGTCGATTGAGCAGAATTGAAAGAAGTATCGTAACCATTATATGAATCGGGAGCCACCAGATTGTTCACAAATATGTCTTCAGCACCCACAGCAGCCGGCTCCGGAATGGGTCCTCCAATATCTGGTGTCTGTGATGGGGCAGGCTCTGTGGCTTTCAATTTCTTTCCACCATTGTTTCTTGGGTTATTCTTTCTCTTTGTTATCATGGTGGCAGAATTTAGGAAGAAAGGATTGAGATTGGAAAGCTAATTAAACTGGAAGAAAAGAAAAATTGACAGATTTGGGAATGAGAGAGTGATGACCGATCGGTCATGTCTCTTTTAAAGATGGTGAAATCTTGATTTTGTTGAGATATGGTGGGATTGATTTAATCTAGATCCAAATATACACTAAACATATGATTTGGAGCTAGTATAATGCTGTTTAGGATCCCAAAAATTGATTAGATATGATTTGAATATTTTGAAATTCGCGTCGATGGCGCAAAAAGTGGCGCTGAAAGGCCAATTCAGGCAGAATGTGTTTTTCCTAAGTTCTTCCCCATGATGTCCAAAATCTCCAAATCACTCAACAATACCAATTTCACTCCATCTATACCTCAATCTAGTCCAAATAAACTTCATTGATCTTTTTACCAGTTCAAAACAACTCAATTTAGCATGATATTGGTAAGAGCTACTTTATTGAATTTAAAAGCAACTAAAAACCTTATAATCTAGATAAACACTATCTAATACTCCATATAATCAAAAGGACATGAATAACATAACTAGTATATCAAAGATAGCAAAAATAATAAAAAGAAAGTAGAGTTAGGACAATTACAACCCAAAAGAAAATAACTAAAATGTAGCAAAATAACAATAGAGTCAAATACATAGGCCTATCAATACATATCATCTATAACGACCACAAGCCTATCTATCGCTCATCTCTCTCGCTCAGTCAGAGTCCTCAGAATCATCATCATCATTGTCTCCCACTTCTTCAGATCCATCCCCAGCATCAGCATCCTCAGCATCATCATCTCCCTCATCGCTACCATCTCCAAAGCCAACATAGTCCTCACCATCGTCGTCCTCAGATGGTGTCTGAGGAGCGACATATCGCTGTCCTAGGCTCTGGGACATGAAATACTCTAGTCTGGCTGCATGGTAAGCCTGGGCTCTAGCATTCTTGGCTATCTGATCAGCCAAGAAATGGTGTCTTTGAGCTGCAAGTAGAGCATGCTCATTCACTGTGTTCAGCAGGTTTTGCTGGTTCATCAATAAAGTCCTAGCCCACTCAGGCTCTCCCTGATACTGCTGTGACTGCTGCGAGTGTTGTGGCTGCTGCGGTGGAGCTCTCCCTCGTCCTCTACCTCTGCCTCTACCACCTCGTGTACCCCGGGTGGACTGCGAAGGAGCCTCAGAATGCTCCTGGCTAGCCTGTGAAGGTGCAGGTGGTGGTGACTGCCTGGGCAACTCCCTGGGAAGTATCATAGGCTTGCACCTTATGCCAGGCAGCTTGAAGTTCTTCTTCCCAAATGGAATAGAGGGCCTCATCCTCCAGTCTCTATCAAACTGCCCCATATCCACTCCTGCCTGTGCACAAAGCTGCCATATCAAGCTGGGGAACATAAGAGCTGATCTCTTAGACACCCCCGGTGTCTGTCTCAACTCAAGTGATATAAGCTCTCCCATGTTAACCGGGCTCCCCACCTTGATGCAGTATGGGACATACATATCCAGGGCAGTAGGTCCAGAGGTGTGAGTCGAAGGACTCAATCTAGATCTGTAGAACATGAGAAGTTGGTACATAGGTGCATCCATATCAGGCCCATGCAGCCTACTCATGTCATCGTCATCATATGTGAGGACATCCTCCTGACCCTCAAACATCGACATCAATACAAGCTTCTTGAAATCCTCCCTATCATCAGCTCTCATCACTGGCTCCCAAAAGTCTCTGCCGTAGGGCACATCCACTACTCCAAAAAATTGGTTGATGTGCTGAGGAGTGATGGGTACTCTAACCCCGAAAATCCAAGAATCCTCCTCCTCAGCGTTGGCTAGAAACAGCCTAGTCAACTCCCACGAATATGATCCAGCTGGATGTCTAACGAATCTCTCCCAACCTCTGGATCTAATAGCATCACGGAGTAGAGGGTGCTGCAAATCTCTATCTGAAAATCCCCTATCAGCAATAATCCTCTTCTTGTGAAACCTCTTATATAGCTCATAGGCTCTGGCACTCCTAAACACAGTGGCATCAAATATGCCCGGGCTGACATAAAACAACTCGAGGACATAGGCTCTAGGATCTTGCCTTTCGGTCCTCCCCTATCCTGCTGCTCCTCCTGATCAACCTCCTCCTCATCTTCCTCTCCTCCTACAGCCTCAGGGACAGGCTCCTGTATGACTAGTGCTGCAGATCTCCCCCTCCTAGGTCGAGAGGAAGTGGAACTTGTGAAAGGTGCCTCCCCCGAGGGGCTCTAGAGGGGGCCTGTGAATGATCGGATGTCTCAGGCTGAATGGTCTGATCAGGCTGATCGGGCTGGTCAGGCTGATTGACCTCCTGATGGTCATCAGCCGGCACGATAGTATGTCTAGAAGATGCACCACTCTTGGACTTGCTCTTCCTAAAATAGGAGAGAAGTCCCTTGGACTTGGAGGCACCTCCTGATCCCTGTGGATGATCCATCTGTAGCAAATTTTTAGTGCGGAATCTGCGAGTTTCAAAAACATGCTCATCAGGAATAGGAGTAGGAATGCTATCCGGTGACTGTGGATCATAAATCCCCATTCTCCCCTCGGGCATGGGTATATACCTATAACCCGATTTCTTAGGGAGGTTTGGAGGATTATACATTATTTCAGTACTTGGTTGTACAAAAACTCTGGGTTAGTATCATATATATGCATTGCCTCCCATCCTCACACTTAAGTTTAAACCAAAGGTTTAACTTAAGTGTTAAGTATAAAGCAAACATATACATCAACCTAGAATGTGGGATTTAGATAACTCAATGACCAAGATGTTGTAGTTTAAAAATTGTGAATTCTAAACTTTGTTTAAAAATGTCATCCATTTTATTTTAAAGTTTAAAATTCATGTTTAACATGTCTTTTTAATAAAACCTCCCTATTTTATTAAATTTTCAGATTTAAAAACTAAAACAACCTAAACTATTAAACTAATGCATTACAAATGGTTTAAATTAATATTTAAATCCATTCCAATTTATTAATGAAAAATTAACCTATATAATTGACTAAATTACAAATAAGAGAGTTTTTATCAAAACATGGTTCAATTATCTCATGTTATGAAAAATATGGAATTTTTGACAAAAAAATAACTTTATATTTTTAATATCACTAAAATGACATATTCTCGTATTGTTTCATCAATTTAATTCATCAAAATGCCATTTAAGTTGATTTAAAATAATTTTCAGATTTAAAAATTCTCAAAAATTCCAACTTTTAATGTTAATCACAAAAAATTTGACATTATGCATTCAACCATGTTCAACAACACTTGTTCATGCTAAAACTAGAATTTAGACAATCAAAATCGTATTTTATCTCACATTCTACAAAACCCAAAATTCAAGTAACAACACCAATACCAAAATTAATGCATTCCAAAGCACTAGAATATGATAATAATCGAACTAGGATAGCCATTCTTACCTAGATTGAAGGACTGGAACACTTTGAAGAGGAATCCCCAAATTTGAAGAACTAGGGTTGAAGAACCCTAATTTGATTCAAACAAAACAAAATTTGGGTTTTGGAATGAGAATTTGAACAATGTAGATAAGAATTGATAGAAGGAAACAAGAATTGGAAGAATTTTTACCAAAGTGGCGCGAATGTGTCGCTTGGAGAAGAAAAGTGGCGCTCGGTTGGAAGAGAAGGAAGAAGCTCTCGGTTGGAAGGAGGAAAAATGAAGAGAAAAAGTGATTTTTGGGATAAAAATCCCGTCCAGACCCGGGTCAGGGACCCAGACCCGCCGGGTCATGCGCCATTTGTGGCGCTGAAACCACCTTTTAGGCGCCGCACAGTTGATGCGGCGCATTTTTGGATCAAGAAATTTTCTAAGTCTGAGAGTGGCGCAAATTTTGGCGCTAGGGAGTGATTTTATGCGCCACAAAGAAGAAGTGGCGCCTGGACTGAATGAGAAAATTCCTAAGTCCGAAAATGTCGCATCCATTGGTGCTCCAGAGCAGTTTTATGCGCCACACAGTGTATGTGGCGCAAAAACTGACTTAAAATTTTTCCACGATTAAAAATGGCGCATATTATGGCGCCTGAGCATGGTTTTAGGCGCCACCAAGAAGGTGTGGCGCCTAAACTGAGTCTGTGGCACTCGAATTTCAGCTCAAACTTAACCAAAATGATAGTCATTACACTCCCTAAGGTTAGCAAGTCAGGTTTAGCATATATAGACTTTTTAAATCCTCCCGGGTCGTAATTCTCCTCAATTAAACCAACTAGTCCATATAAATCCTCCTCCTTAACTCATCACCGAGTCAAAATACACATGTCAAGATCAATCCTCCAAGCACATATGAATCCATCATTTCTCAACATTTTGCTACTTATTCCAATTCAAAAGCAATGTCCTACTCAATTTATTGAACACATGCAACTAACATAGCATAACATTTAAATAACATAATTAAACTAAAAATACATCTAACTTAGATTAGCAAAAGCAATAAAGCAGGTAAAAACACCTCAACAATAAAATGCAAAATATTTTTGTCTTTTTCTGTCATTTAATAATTTTTATTGGTTTTTATAAAATTTAATAAATAAAAACTCAATCTATAATTAATATGCAATGCAATTACTTTAATAAGCAGATTTAAACAATCAAAGGCTTAACATTAATTTGTTCGATGAATTTAACTTCATCTCCAAAATAATGTTTAAGTCTTTGACCATTTACAGTAAATTCCCTTTCATCTTCAGCTTTTAAAACTATTGCACCATTATCCAACACCTTAACAATCCTAAAAGGTCCTGACCACTTTGTCTTCAATTTACCAGGAAACAGTTTAAATCTAGAATTAAATAAAAGCACTAATTGTCCAGCTTCAAATACCTTAGGCCTAAGCATCTTATCATGATAAAGCTTTGTTCTTTCCTTATAAATTAGAGCATTATCATAAGCTTGACGTCTAATTTCTTCTAATTCAGTGAGATCTATTTTCCTTTTTTCTTGAGCTTCTTTAAATTCAAAATTCAACTTCTTCATAGCCCAAAGTGATTAAACTCAAGTTCAAAAGGTAAGTGACAAGCCTTACCATAAACCAATTTAAAAGGAGTCATACCTATAGGTGTTTTAAAAGCTGTCCTATAAGCCCACAATGCTTCATCTAACTTAAAAGCCCAATCTTTTCTAGATTTTCCTACAGTGGCTTCCAAAATCTTTTTAATCTCACGATTAGTGACTTCTACCTGACCATTGACTTGAGGATGATAGGGTTTTGTTATCCTATGATGAACATGAAATCTAGATAACAATTGATTAACAGCCCTATTGACAAAATGAGACCCACCATCACTAATGATCGCTTTAGGCACACCAAAACGAGTAAAGATTTGCTTTTTCAAAAATTTAATCACTTGTTTAGCATAATTAAAACACATGATTCAGCTTCTACCCATTTTGAAACATACTCAACAGCAACAAGAATATACAATTTCCCATTAGATGGTGGAAATGGACCCATGAAATCAATTCCCCACAAATCAAACAACTCAACAGGCATAATTCCTTTTAATGGCATTTCATCCCTTTTAGTGATATTACCAGCCCTTTGACATACATCACATTTTAGCACAAATGATCTAGCATCACGATAAATATTAGGCCAATATAAACCACCTTCGAGTACCTTATGAGCTGTCCTATTCGGTCCAACATGTCCTCCTCCAAGTCCTTCGTGGCAAACCTTTAATACTTTTTCAAAATCTTCATCAGGGATGCATCTCCTTACGATTTGATCTGAACAGAGTCTAAACAAATAAGGTTCATCCTAAATAAAATATTTAGCATCAGTTTTAAATTTTGTTTTTGGCTATGCCATTTTAGATGATCAGGAATTACACCACATGCTAAATAATTCACAAAATCAGCAAACCACGGATCAGATGAAGTGTTATTTATTAAATACAAATTTTCATCAGGAAATGTATCATTAATTAATCTTTCTTCCCCTTTTTCATGCTCCAATCTAGATAAATGATCAGCTACAGGATTCTCATCTCCTTTTCTATCTTTAATTTCTAAATCAAATTCCTGTAACAATAATACCTATCTAATTAACCGTGGTTTAGCATCCTTCTTTGCAAACAGATATTTAATAGCAGCATGATCAGTGTAAACTACAGTTTTTGAGCCTATCAGATATGGCCTAAACTTTTCACATGCATAAACAACAGATAAAAGTTCTTTTTCAGTGGTGGCATAATTTCTCTGTGCAGTATTTAAAGCCTGACTAGCATAATAAATAACATGAAGTTTCTTATCCTTTCTTTGACCCAATACTGCTCCAACAGCAAAGTCACTAGCATCGCTCATGATCTCGAATGGCAAACTCCAGTCAGGTGGCTGAATGATTGGTGCTGTCACCAATGCTTCCTTGATCCTGTTGAACGCCTCAATACACTCGTCAGTAAAATCAAACTCAACGTCTTTACATAGCAGCTTAAACAGAGGTAATGCAATTTTTGAAAAATCTTTTATGAACCTCCGATAAAATCCAGCATGCCCCAGAAAACTTCTCAAAGTTTTTAAATTATTAGGAGGTGGAATTTTTGCAATCACTTCTACTTTAGCCCTATCAACTTCAATGCCATTTTTAGAAATCCTATGTCCTAAGACAATACCTTCATTAACCATAAAATGATATTTTTCCTAATTAAGAACTAAATTTGACTCTTCACATCTAATCAGAACTTTTTCCAAGTTAATTAAGCATTTTTCAAAATCAGATCCGAATACAGAAAAATCATCCATAAATACCTCAATGCATGTCTCAATTAAATCAGAAAATATAGACATCATGCATCTCTGAAATGTAGCTGGAGCATTACACAAACCAAATGGCATTCTCCGATATGCAAATGTACCGTAAGGACATGTAAATGTAGTTTTATCTTGATCCTCAGGTGCAATTGGAACTTGATTATAACCAGAATAGCCATCTAAAAAGCAATAAAACTCATGACCAGCTAAACGCTCTAGCATTTGATCAATAAAAGGCAGTGGAAAATGATCTTTCCTAGTCTTATCATTCAATCTCCTATAATCAATGCATACACGCCATCCAGTAGTAGGTCTAGTAGGTACTAATTCACCGTTTTCATTTCTAATCACAGTCATACCTCCCTTTTTAGGCACTACTTGAACTGGACTCACCCACTGACTATCAGAGATAGGATAGATAATACCTGCATCGAGTAGTTTAATAACCTCTGATCTTACAGCTTCTTGTAGATGTGGATTCAATCTCCTCTGGGGCTATCTCACTGGCTTGTCATCCTCCTCCATATAAATCCGATGTGTACACAATGCTGGACTCAGTCACTTGATGTCAGCTATCGTCCAACCTATTGCTCTAACATGCTTGCTCAACACTTGGGTTAATGCATTTAATTGATCATCATTTAATTTATTACTTGCAATAACAGGTAAAGTATCATTCTCACCAAGAAAAACATACCTCAAATGTGATGGCAGCTCTTTCAATGTCAATGTAGGTGGCTTTTCAACAGACGGGACTAACTTAGATTCTTCTATTGCACATGTTACTTGCACAGGTAATCCTCCCTCACACTTACTTTCAGCTAAGTCCTCACAACTCTCCACTAACTGCTCAAATTTCCTATAGGGATCATGCCTAGCAAAGAACTCTCTCTCAATCACCTCATCCTCCTGATAGATAGTTGTGACTCTATTACACGGGTAGGTGTCAGAACTAGCGTGTTGTGTTTTAGTTGTCTTAGAAATGTCAAACGACACTTGTTCATTACCTACTTTAAATGTAATTTTACCATCATCCATATCAACCATAGCCCTACCAGTTTGCAAAAATGGTCTACCTAAAATTAGAGGAATATCAATGTCTTTTTCCATATCAAGAACAACAAAGTCGACAGGGAAAATGAAACTCTCTACTTGAACAGGAACGTCTTCTACAATGCCTAAAGGAGTCCTAATAGATCTATCAGCAAGCTGTAGCTGCATCCTAGTAGGCTTCACAACTCCTACTCCTAGTTCTCTAAAGACATGTAAAGGCATCAGATTAATACTAGACCCGAGATCACACAGAGCTTTGTTGAATTCTTTAGTGCCAATAATGCACGGAATAGTATAACTCCCAGGATCTTTTTGTTTAATAGGTTGCCTTCTTTGTAAAATTGCACTGCATTCTCCTGTCAGTGCCACTTTCTCTTCATCATCAACACTCCTCTTTTTTGATAGAATTTCTTTTAAAAACTTAGCATACACAGGCATTTGTGCAATAGCATCAGAAAAAGGAATATCAATTCTTAAATTCTTAAAGACTTCTAAGAATTTGGCATAATCTTTATCTTCCTTAGCCCTCTTAAGACGCTGTGGATATGGAATAGGTGGCTGATATGGCTTGACTGGGACAGCAGACTTTCTTTTACCCTTATCTTGTTCAACTCTAAGTTTCTCACTCTCCTTAGGGTCATCAGTGTTTTTATGCTGGCTTTCTTTCTCTGTATCCTCATTTTGATCATCTACAGCATCAGCTAAAATTTCTGGATCATCTAAGGTAGGGTAAGGATTGGGTAATTCCTTTTTGTTCCTTAAAGTGATTGCTTTACATTGCTCTTTTGGATTAGGATCAGGCATGCTTGGTAGTGTTCCTTGCTGTCTATTTGAAGTATCCCTAGCAATTTGACCAACTTGTACTTCTAAATTTCTCATTGAGGCTTGCATTTGCTGAATTGTTTGTTGTTGAGACACGATAGTGCTCATTAACTCTTTTAAATTGACCTCATCACTTACTTGATTTTGTTGCAGCTGTTGTTGAGGTTGAAAGTTCCTAGGCTGTTGGTTAGGGTAAAAAGGTTGATTCTGATTTCTGTTTTGATTATAGTTTTGGTTTTGATTTTGGTTTTGAAAATTCTGGTTTTGATTTGGATTTTGATTTGGGTAATTTTGATTTTGGTTTTGTGGATAAGATTGACGGTTGTTTTGTGGATAGGTGTTTTGTTGAAATTGAGAATTCTGATTTGGATAGAAGTTTTGATTTTGAGGACGGTTTTGGTTGTAGTTTTGCTGCCTATTTCCCATGTAGTTCACATCTTCAACTGGCTCTTCAGTCCCCTCACACTGCATAGTCTCTTGAAGCCCTTGATCAAGCAAGTGACAGGCTGATGACTCGTGAGGTCCATGACAAATACCGCATCTCACAACTTTAGCTTGACCTTTCTTAAGCGTAGAAACCTCCCTCATTAAAGCATATAACTTAGAATCTATAGCAACTGCCTTTTCTACTTCATAGATTCCTCCTTTAGTTTTATTTCCAGCAGTTTTCTTACCAGGAAATTTTTTCATGTTAGAAATCTTTTTCTCTATGATTTCCTTAGCTCTAGAAGGTCCTATAGATAGAAAAGAATCTCCAGCTGCTGCATCCAACAAGTTCCTCCAATGATCAATCAACCCATTGTAGAAGAAGTGCATCTGCTGCCAATCTTCAAAGCCATGATTCGGGCATCTCGCCAATAAGGTGTTATATCTATCCCATGCTTCAAGTAAAGTTTCACCCTCATCTTGCACAAATTCTTTGATTTTTTCTTGTAATTCAATAACCTTGGATGTTGGGAAGAATTGTTCTAAGAAAGCTTCTAACATTTTATTCCAAGTAGTGACATCCCTTAATTGAAGTGAGTTGTACCAAGTTTTAGCTTTATCTCTGAGTGAAAACGAGAACAATCTCAACTTAATTTCATCACTAGTAACACCATTTATTTTCACTGTGTCACAATAGTCCAGAAAGTTCCTTATGTGTTCTACAACATCATTAGTAGGTGCTCCATTATATTGATTAGCTTGAACCATTGTGATTAGTGCAGGCTGAAGGGTAAAGCTTAAAGCATCTACATCTGGCCTAGGAGTTCTATTAAGCAGATTTCCACTAGTTCCTTGTAAGTGTTCTTCAATGGTCATTTCAGCTTGATCATCGTGCTCCAAATCACCACCATTACCTCCATTATTACCCTGATTATCATTATTATTCGCTGTCATGTTTAACCTATTGAACTGAGCAACTAATTGATTAGTTTGAATTGTTGAAACTCCAGTCGTTGGAGAATAGTCTTCTTCATCAGAGGATGAATTAATTAAAATTTCCAACTGAGCTGGTCTCCTACGTTTCCCTAATCTTATAGCTCTAAGAGTACGCTCAATTTCAGGATCATAAGCTATTTCTGCTTGTATGCTTCGCACTGCAAATATAAAATAAAATAAAATAAAATAAGTAACAGTTAAATTAATATTTAACTTAATAGATTTAAATTAATAAACTAAAAACAATTAAAAATTCACAACAAATTCCCCGGCAACGGCGCCAAAAACTTGATGAATGATTTTCACTACTCATATTTTACCACAAGCGGATGGTTGTCATCAAGTAATAAAAACCGGTGAATACCGGGTCGAATCCACAGGGAATTTCAGAATATTATTTCATTCCGGAGAAATTTTAATTGTTCTTAAGTTCATTAATTATATTTAATATATTTAAAAAGAGTTTGATTAATTCTAATGGTAATTTAATTAAAAATAGTGATCTTAAATTTAAAATAAAGCAGGTAAAAATTATAATTAATAAAGATATAAATGGGAGATGCTTGTAATATTTTAAATATTGCCATCTTTATATAAAATAGAAATTGCATATTGATTTAGCATTTTCCAATGTCTAAAAAGATCAATTTCTTAAAATTAATTATTTTATAAAGATTAAAAATATTATAATCTACTAATAATCAAATTATGCTTAAACAAATTTCATGGAAGTTGATTAAATTATCTAACATTCTACAATCATTATTCTAGGCCTAAATTTGAGTCTTTCCTAAGCTTACAAATTTTACTATAGCAATTAAAAGGCACTTTTCATTTCCCAAATCATTGTGCACATGCCAGAATCCATTTATAATGTAATTTATTCCCAATTCCGGTACTAAAATATTATTTCTACTTTTTATCTCCCGATTTAGCAAAGCAGAAATCACAGAATTGAATTCTAACATTTAATTATGCAGAACAGTGTAAATAATTTAACAATTATGGTAAAATAATAGCAAAACATGGTAAACTGGATTTAATTAATAATATTAAAATGCAGACAGGTTAGAATTAATGCCAGATTACTAAAAATAGGGAATTAAGATTGATCGATCATTTCAGGCTTTAGCAGATTAATAATTTGGATAGCAGATTTAAAGTTACAGATTTCAATCTAATCGAATTAAAGCAAATTACACCAAAACATAAAATTTCACTTCTATACTTCAGGCAGAATGGCGCTTAAATCAGATTAGACAGATTTTATAATGCTAACAGATTTATCGTTCAATCCAGATTCAGCAGATAAAATAGCAGATTCAAGATTTCCATTCAAACCTAATCATCGATCAAACTCTGGCATACAATACATGATTTTAATCCATATTCTAATAATTCAAACAGATTAATCCAGATTACAGAATTAAACATCGACATATTATATTACTTCCATAAAAGATGAATTCGTACTTCAAAGTGATTCTGAACTCCCGTTCTAGAACACTTCTAACACGAACAATACAGAAATCCGTCTACAAATTAAGAACATGATAGCAGATTACATTTAGAGGCAAATTCAATTCATTACAAAGCAAGAAAAAGAAAGGCAACACCTATGATAAGAAGAACTCGATCAGAACAGCATTCTGGCCAATTCCTCCGGCTTGATTTTGTGTTTCCGGCCTTCTTCTCCCATTTTCCAGATGATTTCAGAGTGTTCTTGTCGATGAATAGTGAGTCTGGTCTGAAGAAATGAAGAAAAACGGACCTTAAAACCGTGTTCGGGAGGTTAGAAAACTGCTTAACCGCGACTGTGGCGCAAAAAGTGGCGCTCGGAAGAGGTTTTCGGCGCCATCAAGGAGCTGCGGCGCATACGAAGATTTTCCGAATTTTCAAAAGTGGCGCAAAAAGTGGCGCAGAAAGGCACTTTTATGCGCCGCCAAGAAGGTGCGGTGCATTCTGACAATTTCCCAAATTTTACCCTGCGGCGCATTTTGTGGCGCTCCGGAGCAGTTTTAGGCGCCACCAAGCTATTGTGGCGCATCCTGAAGCTTTTTCCATCCGAAATTTTCCCAAGTGTTGAGGTGGCGCATAAAGTGGCGCTGGAGAGCATTTTTATGCGCCGCCATGCCTATCTGGCGCATTCTGGAGCCTTCCAGTGTTGAAAATTCCGAATTTTGCATCCTTTGACCTCCGAACATCTTCTTTCTTCATTTTAATGCCTGAAACATCATTGCAATGTATTAGAATTGCCAAAGTCTTATTAAAAAGCATAAAACAAGGTAAATTGGGCTTGGATAAGCTCAATTTAACCGGTCTTATTAATATTTACACATTACATGAAATATACACTAAAAAGCAGTAAAATAAGGTCTCATGCATGCAATTTAGGTTCATTTTAACATAATTTAAGCTTATTTAAATGTGGTTTCACAGGGTGCATCAAACATATCTAAGGCAGCGAGTCTTCCTTATCCGGCCTTGATTACTCTTTTGCTTTATAAGCATGGTATCAAGGTTGATAAGACTGAACTTGTCAAGATCAATGTCCATGCCCCTACTCCTAATCTGCGGGACAAGCACAATGATTTTAAGGATGGCCCTCCTCTGTCCGGAGCTGATCGAGTGCAACAGATTAAAGCTGAATTGCTTGCCCTTAGTGACAAGCAGACAAAGATAAGCCAGGAGGCCATTGCTACAAAAAGGAAGATCAATCAGCTTATCAGTATGCTCCCAGGCTCGTTGTCCCCATCGCGGAAAGGCTCTTCCAGCACTGCTCGTACCTCTGAACAGAACCCCTTTGCTGATGAGGAGGACTCTTCTGATGGAGTTGTGTGATCCATCAAGGGGGAGTAATTTGGGTTTCTGGTTTGTGGTGGTTTGGTAAACTCTGAACTTTATCTGTTTTTGTGGATGTTTTTGATGGGTTGTTAAAACTTTGAACTGATGATATCTGCTACTGCTATGCTTGTTTTTGTTTTGCTTGATTATTTGAACTGTCGTCTATGATGCTAATGTTGGTATTCTGAATTGGTGATATTTTGATTTGAATGTGCTAATTTGTGCTTATTTGACTTACTATTTGAAACCTGTTTGATGGATCATCATCTCCATGAAATGTGGGGGAGATTGTTAATACAATGTTTGAACTTTATAACTTGTACTTTTCATTGAGATGTTGACACAGGTGTTGGCACTTTGCTTTGACGACGACAGTTACCAGACTCGACTAGGTTTAATGATTTGTATATATAATTGTTTTGAGTCTGTAATTTGAGTAAGATTGAGTATTCATTGTTTACATCTTTAGTGTATACGTCTTGAGAGATTTTTCATTGTTCTTGAGTCTTCAAGAAATTTAGTTAAGTTTTTCAAGATAGTTATGCATTGAAGAACTTGAGTTGTATTTGATATGCGCTTATTGTAAAAGTCTGGAGAAGAGAATTCAGGTGGATTAAAGAAGAAGAACGAAGAAGATCAGATTCAAGGAGATTCTGGAGATTCGGATCAGGAGGTGTTCCTGCAAGCTGTTGTTGAGGGGGAGTCTCAACAATAGAGTTCATCTAGATAGTTCGTCTAGTGTTGAGTCCGTTTCTAGTTTGAATCTAGGTTGAAGTCTGTAGAGTTTTTGGTTCTTCTTAGTCTAGATCACCTGGATTGGAATCCCCCAGATGTAGGTCTTACGACCGAACTGGGTCAACAAATTCTTGGTGTTCTTACTGCTTTCCATTAACACAAAGTTACAACACACGGATAACGGCGATAACTGAATCTTGGTTAAAAAGGGACCTTCATAGTCCATAGAAACTTTCTAGGATAAATTTTTTGCAGGTAGAATTTTCGTCACAATCTAATGGAAATTAAAGAGTAGTCCATAGAAATTTATTAATTATAAATTTTTTGCAGGTAGAATTTTCCAGGTAGTTTCGTGGTTTGGTCTTCAGTGGGTGATCCCTGGAAAGGTTAGTATGCTGATGGATGAATGGTTCTCTGTTAATTTAAAAGGGGATCGGAAGGAGCTGTGGTTGGTATCAGGTCTGTAGTTGTTTGGATAATATGGAAATGTAGAAATGGTAATATTTTCAAAGGACAAACCTTTGATCTCAAAGCAGTAGTGGAGGAACTCGGTTGGAAGGTAAGAATGTGGTGGGATGTGGGATACAATATGAAGAGTTTTTATGTGGGTGATGTACAGTTGGATGTCCTGAATGGCTTGCTGAATCATAGGGGTAATCAGCCACATGCAGTACGAAGTGGTTTGGTGTGGGAACGCCCTTTGAAAGGGTGGTGGAAGATCAACACAGACGGGTCATCCTTGGGGAACCCGGGTCCGGCAGGAATTGGAGGTGTAATTAGAAATGAAGAGGGAGAGGTGTTGTATGTTATGTCAGATCACATTGGCATAACAGACTCAACGGAAGCTGAGGTCACTGCGATCCATAGGGTTTGTGTGGCTTTAGTGCTGATCAAGGGTTTCCCCTACCACGATTGGTTTTTGAATACGATTCATGCAATGTCGTGAGGTGGCTGTCTAATCCAACTCAATTCCCCTGGTGTTTGAGAAGTTTTGTTAGGACCAATCATGGAACTGTTTAGTTGTGCTGGAGAAGTTCGGGTCAGACATATTTTGAGGGAGCATAACGAGATTGCTAACCATTGGGCGAGGCAGGGGGCTGGACAGGCAGAAAAGGTGGAGATGTGGATGTAAGCTCAGTTGGACTGATGGGTTTAACGGCCTGTTGAGTTAAAGGCAGAAGTCTGTTTCTGCTGCTTCTGTTTATGGTGTTTTGCTTTACTCTGATTTTCTTGTGAATGGCCAGTATGCATGCTGGAGGCTTTGATGTATTTGGAAACTTGGCTTTGCCTTTGAATTGGAATTAAATAAAAACTCTTTCTCTCAAAAAGAAAAAATGGAATAATAAATCTAGAAGCAGTCCTATCTCTTGGAAGGAGTAGAGGTGATATTCCATTGGGAGCTACCGGCAACACAATGTCACATCTTCCATAAAAGGCTAAACATAATATTTTCTAGATAAATTATCGATAAATGTCTTGTCTGTTCCACCACGTAAAGAAAAAAGAATCAACCCTCATCACTGTCAATCAACTATATATATATATACATATTATTTTATTATAAACATTCTTCTAAACATCAATCAACAAAGATAATAGCTTATCATAATCCGTCTTCATTTCTTCCTTATTATAAAATGTCTCTTCTTATATCAATAGATTATTTGTTTTAGACTTTAAAACTTCATTCAATACCGGCATTCTAGAGAAAAATTTCAAATTTATAGAATTTGTAGAAATTAGCCTTTCAATTTCTAACAAAGCTGGATATATCTTTAATTTGGTCTTCGTCAATTACAAATCTGTTAAATATAGATTAATAAATTACTTCATCCGTTTGTTTCTTAAGTGTTACACTTTCTTTTTTGGGTGTTTGGAAATAATTGTTATGTTACCATATTTGGAATGTTTTGAAGGTTAATAATTTTTACTAATTATATTTAAATTATTAATTTTTTAATACTAATTAATAAAACTCAAAAGGAATAAAGTCAAATGTGACTCATCTTATTTTATTTATTTAATTATTGTAATTCTTAAACTAAATATTAACTTACCTTAAATTATGTGACATTTCCTAGTGTTACACTTATTTAAAAACTAGAGGGAGTATTTCTTAAAAAAGATTAAAAAAACTTAAAATTTGAATGGAACCAAAAAGAAGCATTCAGTTTTCAAACAAAATACAGTAAAGGGATATGAAAGAAGAGTAGGGCAATGGCCACCAAAATTTAATGGAACTTGTACGCACAGGGATGAGTGGTATTCATAGGCTCAATAAATAACTAAAAATTTGGGAATAAAAAATGCAAAATCTAAAATAAATATAAATAATATATACAAAAATTGAAGTTTCCAAGTTCAAATCTTTTTAATTGATATAGTGTGAATTCCATGTAAATTAAAATCATATCTTTTTAAAACTAAAAATTGGGTAATTTAAATATTGTGGGATAAAACAATGCAAAAATCTAAAATAAATAAATGCAAAATTTGAAATTTGAAATCTTTTAAAAGTTAATAATTGTAGAAATTTCATATAAATTAAAAAATTTATATTTAAAAACTGAAAATAGGGTAAAAATAAAAATTATTGTAATAAAAATACAAAAATCTAAAATAAATAAATAAAAACCAAAATCTAATATAAATAAATGCAAATATACAAACTTTTAAATTTCAAATCTTTAAAATTGAAAATTGTGGGAATTCTATATAAATTGAAAATTTTATATCTTTTAAAAAATGAATGTTAGGATTTCCATATCCCAATTAATATATATTTTAACATAAATAAACAGTAAATACATAACAAATGCAAAATCTAAATTTAATAAATAAAAATACTAAAATCTACAAAAATTGGAAATTTAGAATGGAGACACCACATTAAATATTGATTTGATTTGCCACTAATGATTTTAATAATATATATATAGATTAGCTCTAGTAATTGATTAATTAGAATTTGATTAAATTATGTGTAGTAAACCAAGCCCAATCTTAACTTTTTTTTGGGAAAACAAGGGCCCAATACCCATAACAAACATAATCTTAGAGTCAAAGCCCCATGTTTTTAAAAGTTACACTTTAGGCCCCAATGTTTTTAATAGTTATTATAAACAAAGCATCTTAGTTAAATAATGTAGTAATCACATACCATAGCGTGGTAAAGTACATACCAATAGAGTGGTAAACTACATAACAAGAACTTGGTAAATACCATATGGTATATGTGGTAAACCATATTGGTGTAGAGTGGTAAACCATATACCAAGAATTTGGTAAATACCATATGATACATGTGGGAAATCACATATTAATACATTGGTAATCCACATACCAATAACTTGATAAAGACCAAATGATTTATGTGGTAAAGCACATACCATGAACTTGGTAAATACCATATGGTATATGTGGTAAACCATATTGGTATCGTGTGGTAAACCATATAACAAGAACTTGGTAGACACTATATGGTATCTGTGGTAAAAACACATACCAATACAATGGTAATCCACATACCAATAACTTGGTAAAGACCAAATGATTTATGTGGCAAACCACATACGATGAACTTGGTAAATACCATATAGTATATGTGGTACACCATATTGGTATAGCGTGGTAAACCACATACCAAGAACTTGGTAAATACCATATGGTATCTATGGTAAACCATATTGGTATAACGTGGTAAAACCACATACCAAGAACTTGGTAAACACCATATGGTATCTGTGGTAAAGCACATATCAATAGGATGGTAATCCACATACCAATAACTTGGTAAAGACCAAATGATTTATGTTGTAAACCACATACCATGAACTTGGCAAATACCATATGGTATATGTGGTAAACCATATTGGTATAGCGTGGTAAACCACATATCAAGAACTTGGTAAATACCATATATCTATACCAACCCAAATGCAGACGAGTTACCACATAATAGGCTAATGTTTTATCATAGTATACATCATAATGTTACCACATTATGCGGTAATTGGTTACTAAGTTTTTAAGGGGGTCATCAACTTGTACATGGTCACCTCTTGAAAATATTGTTACCATCTTGTGTTGAAGTGTGATCATGTATATGTCTACGTTTACCACATCATAGTCTAATCCATTACCATGTACATGCATAATATTTTACCACATTAAATAATATCTGTTACCATGAATGTGATACTAGATTACCACGTAATATTTACAATATATATCATATGGTCTTTACCAAGTTCTTGGTATAGACCATATAGTATCTATGGTAAACCATATTCGTATAGTGTGGTAAACAACATGCCAAGAATTGTCTTGGCAGGATTGAAGACGTGGCTGAGAGAGCATCCAGTCTATTCCAATGGAATGGTCTGGGGATGGAACACTTGGAAGGATTGACGTTTCTTGCGCAAACTCATATTGTCTATGGCCAAGCGAATCTGGTGGGACCTGAACTTTATGATCTTTTTGGTACGTACACCTGTAGCGCTTCATCTTGATCTCCTTTAAATTGTCTAGGCATTCACTTTGAACTTACAAATGGCTCATGACAATGTATCGGCCATGATAAGGGCATTAGGATGCTTTCTCTTGGTTTCTTTTTCTCCCCACTGATTCTTCCCCTTCTAAGCTCCTTTCTGAACATCTGGTCCTCCTTCTGTTAACCCCCACACGCTGATCCCCTACCTAATAGTATTTTCCCTGGTTTTGACTTTAGCTGCTTAATATCTTTGGGAAGTTCAGGTTTCATGTCCTATTCTCGTCTGATAATTCTTTGGAGATTGTTTTGATTGCTGTTCGGATCTCTTTAGGAGTCTCGGAGTATTTGGTTTAGTGGGAGGGGGTGAGCTTTTCAAAATTAATTGGGAGTGTTTCTGTTGATTTTGTTTGGAGCTTTTTGTTCGGATTGATAATGATTCTTATTGTTGGCTTGGTTGTTGGACAGCCTGTGGGAGCATGAAAAGAAAAAAAAAAACAAACAAACAAACAAGTAGAAAAAAGAAAAAAAGAAATAAGAGAATTGAAAATGAGGCAGGAAAATATATACCTATCAGTGGAGCCTTTTCCTGAAAAAAAAATGTATAATACAGTTAGAGGTGTCGAAACGGGCCCGCGGGGCGAAATGGGCCGGCCCGCGCGGGCCCCCGCATTTTTGCGGGCTTGAAAGGGACGGACCTAAATGGGGCGGGCTCAAAATGCCTAGGCCCGACCCGCCCCACACGTGGGATACGGGTTTTGCGGGCCGGCCCGCGGACTTTTTAGAAAAATATTGTTAAATTTATTTTTTAATGTAAAAAACATAAAATTGTGAATATTTTTTATTGTATAAACTAAAAACAAGATATAAAGATTTATAAATGAATTTAAAATTATAAATAGTTAAAAGTGTGTATTTTTTTTTTTTTGGGTAACAAAAAGTGTGTATTTTTTGGCATAACTATTTACTTTAATAGTACGTTTGTTGAATACTACCTCCGTTTTCATATCTTCTTGACGTTTATTAATGTATTACTATTCACCCACAGACTTTTACTTAAAATTTTATCATAGTTATACAAGTTAAAATATAGTGAAGTGGGATCTTGTTAGATTCGTCTCGTCGAGTAGTTTTTAAATATTGAACTTTTAGAATTTTTACTTGTACCGAACTTGAGTTATTAATGGTTTAAAATGTGCATTGAACTGCGTGAAAAGTGGGTATGTAAAAAAGATTTGAAAACGGAGGAAGTAATTCTTTAAAACTGAATTTATTCTAATTTGTAATATTAAATGGGTGTATTATATTTTAAAAATATAGTATTGGACAAGACAAAAAATTTATAATTAATGACTGGGTTGATAAAAATATTGTGTCCGGCGGTCGAAGTCTTTAGGAGGTTAATCTGTTTTAGCAGTGATTTTATATTTTAAAAGTAAGATAATTAACAATCAAACTATAACAATTTACAAGTATTCATAATTTTTAATAAATAAAATAAAAAAGAATTTATACTTAAAAAACTAATATGAATAATATAAAGAAGCAGAGAAATATTAGAAGATATCGACTATTTGTATAACAATTTGAAATTTAATGTGTAACAAAAATTTTGATTTATGTTTGATGACTTAATGAGTTAGTGTTAGACATTGAATAATTTACCAAATAAATTGATCAATATTCAAAATCTAGTAAAATGTCAAAAAAAAAAACCAGGGCAAAGCCCGCGGGCCCAACCCGCAAAAACCCGCCCCGCCGCGGGCTAAGCCCATTTAGGCCCGCATCTAAACGGGCCTTAAATTCTTAAGCCCGCCCCGCATATTTTGCCTTGCGGGGCGGGCCGGCCCAACGGACTCGGCCCACATTGACACCTCTAAATACAGTCAAGACAACTTGTGAGAGTTTGATCTTCATGTTTAGGGGAGGGGCTGCCTTTTTTAGTATGGCAAGCACTAGTTTCATGTAGACAGTGGGGTAAGAGCTCCGTGGGGGTTATCTTGTTTGGTATTCTGGTTCGAATATCTCCATGCTAAGCGTAACTCTGCGCAATTCACTACAGGTCCTCTCTACACCTCGGATATTTTTTTTCCTCTGCTTGCCTTCATAGCCCCTAGCTGATCTCTCCTACACCTCGGATATTTTTTTTCCTCTGCTTGCCTTCATAGCCCCTAGCTGATCTCTCTTTGTTTTTCCTGTGATTTTGGTCTCCATCCTAGCCGTGCCCTTTTGATTTGCTTCTATACATTGGTCATGAGCATTATTTGTAGGGGAAATGTGGTGTTGAAGCAATTTTAGAGGTTGGTCACGGTGACACTTTACAGGAGGGTACCATTGTTACTCTAATTTTGAGAAATACTCGGAAGAATTTATGGTCAGTGGAGTCTTGTTTTGGAATATTGAAAACTTCGATGAAGGGATAGGGCAACTTCCAAACCGTCAATACTGACGCCGGTGGTACTAAAGAGAAGAAGCTCGCTACTGCTGTGAATTAGGACGCTGTTGCTAATCCTGATGCTACAGCTATCTCCAGCTAAGTTGCTTGGGAGGACCAAAAGGAAGGGTATGTTGAGGAATGGAACTTGTGCGAGATGTAGCAAGATAGTTGATGTCGTGTTTATTTCCATCATAGTAGCTTTTGTTGTTTGGGTAGAATGTTGCTTTTGTTGCTTCAAGATGTGACAGAGTGTTTGTTTTCCTTAGGTTGCTCACATGGAGAGCAGCTCCTTATCTGTACTGATGTATCACAGTTATGAATGAATCAGTACAATTTTTCTCAAAAAAAAAAAAAAACAACATGCCAAGAACTTGGTAAACACCATATAATGTGGTAAAACACATACAAATATAATAGTAATCAACAATAAAATTGTAACACCCCGGTTTTTGGTCACCCAGGTCGGGATGTCACCGCCACACCTCTCTAGCAAGACACGGTTTCTCCGAGCTCACTAAAGAGATGCAAGGCTATGGTTTTTTCAGAATTTAAAACATTCAAACAGCCCATTCATATATAATTTTAAAATAATACATCAAAGTTGCAGCGGAAAATAATATTTACATATATAATGCAGCGGAATTTAAATATAGGGCCAACATGGCCAAAACACGGGTTAAACATGCCCGTTCATGCAAGATCTAGTCTAATATAATAATTCAAAATAATATATCTTCCCAAAATTCCCATGTATGCATATGACGATGCATAATTCTCAACTCTGAAAGAAAAAGGAAAAATAAATGGTTTGGTCAGCAAAAACTTGCTGAGTAAGTTAACACGTACAAGATTATGAGGTTTCAAAGCCTTTAATTAAATTTAAAGGAAACATGTGCATAATGTAATCTATTCAATTAATAATAATTTAATCGCATAATCTAAAAGTCATGGATTCCATACGATCTTAAATATAGCTTACACAGTAATTAAATAAATTGCTATAAATATAAAAGCACAATTTAATACAGATTTAATTTGGAATTCTCGCAAACTTCTCGTTTCATATCTTTTAGAGATCACCATCGCTAGGGCACTTATGTCCGCCAGCCTTACGCCTGGGCTCTTATGTCCACAAGTATCATGGTCGATCTTTTAATTAGAGTTAATCCGTCCGCTAGCCATACGATCAGTGCTTCGCTAGGGCTCTTACGTCAACCTAGACATACACTTGGGCTCTTATGTCCCAAGCCGCAGAGAACATTGACAGTATCTAGCTTAGTCATAACCCACAATATTTTAACCTTCTCGGTTCGTGTATCTTATTTCAAAGAGTCTTCTACTCGTTTAAACCTTAAAGGCTAGTTTCACCGTTTCAACAAGATTTCAAGATTTGACTCGGTCAACCACAGTTTACTCCAAAATTCCTTAAAAATCGAGTTTAATTCTAAAAATTCTGAAATTTTACCACTGACTCAGAAACATCGAGATGAACAACTTTTGTGTTTTAACTTTTTCAATCCAAGATGCCAAAACAGGTCAAAAACGTCAATTTTCGTCCTATCATTAATCTGTCCGAATTTCGTGTACAGCAGTTCAAGATTATCAAGATCTACCATAGCAAATCAACTCGAAACTTAATGAAATTTTACAGAGACCTTCTTAAGACATTTATCTACAACTTTCATGTTCGGCCAAAGATCTAAATCGGTCTAGAACTAATGCCAAAAACGTGATCAAGATCGGACTTAAGTTCTGTCAAGAAATTCAAGATCCAAGTTTCAGCAGTTCGGTTTCGGGTGGATTTCAAATATCAAAACATCTCTAAAAATTCTGAAAATTTCACAGTAGATAGATCTAAGCCTTAGGAACGTTTCTCGTGTTTTAAGTTTTTCCGTTTGAAGTCGTTTTAAGGTTCAGAAAAATTAGACAAAACTGTTGCTCCGGTAGAAAACATTCAATGACAGATTTTCGAAATCGTGTAAACTTTTAGGTTTGAATATTTTAGTTACTCCCAAAACCATATAAGTATTAACTTACTTGAGATTGGATTATCGGCTCGCCAAATTCGTAGGCGTGGCTTCCACGTTCTTCGTTCGTCCTCCGAGATCCTCCGTTCTCCCTCCTTCACCAACCTACGGCTGTGGAGTGTTGGATCTCGTCCAAGTGCCTTCTTCTCCGTTGAAGTCGTTCAACGATCTAATCTCTATATTTTTTTTCTATTCTCTTCGTTCTTCTCTTTTTTTTTGTATGTATAAATCTTTTTTTTTTTAGCAACCAGATATGAAGATGATGGGAATTTGGTTTAAAAAGGGGTGAAGGGTCAGCAGAATTGGAAGTTAAATCTTCCCAAGATTTACTCCAACTATCTTTTTGTTGTCTTCTAGATATCCTACACATATTTTAAATATATAATATATATTTCATATCATCTTAAAGATATGCTACATTAAATATATAATATATATTGTTGTAGTTATTTATTAATTCCTTCTATTTATTTTTTTGTGTACATAGAATTGATTTGAATAGCACAATAGATGAAGAAGATTATATTTTGAAAGGAGTAATCGGCGTTAGATTTAGGGATTTAGAATCAAAGATTTATTCCAAATCTTTTCCTACCATATTGAGTTTGACAATATACTAAAAATAGACTAAATATTATTATAACTACCATGCATATATATATATATATATATATTGTTGGGTTTAAAAATATACTAAAAATAGAGTGTATCTTGTCATATTAATAAATATAGACTAAATATTTATTTTCCAATTATTTTGCTATGTATATATATAGATTGTTTTGTTATTATTATTATTATTATTATTATTATTATTATTATTATTATAAAATAAAGTGTTAATTAATAATTATGCGTATAGTAATTACACACGTAATAAAATGCTTTTAATATATAAATAAATGGATTAATTTAAAATATATTTAGAATAATGTAGGGTATTACAAAACTCCTATCTTAATTTTATTTGGATCTCAATTTAATTTCGGATTCGAAATATTGAGTCCATCTATATTTGGTTTCCGTGCAATAATTTATTTAATTAAATTATTTTCGACTTCACGGGTTCTTGGAATTTTGATTCCTTTTTAAATTAAATTTCATTTCTCATTTTCTTATGATTCTTTATCCATGTATTATATTTATTTAAGTATTGTATTGTATTTATTATCTATTTATTTATTTTATGTTGCAAAATTCTCGGGTATTACAAAAATATTAATATATACGAATATTTAGATTTAAAATCCGGATAATATCCTATCAAATATCGCTCCGGATTCGGATACGGTCAGATATTTTCGAATACGGATTCGTATTCGGATACAATGATGAAAAATCCCGCTGGATAGCTAATATCAAATCCGGATTCGAATATAATCCCGCTTTCACCCCTAATAAATACCATATAGTATCTATGGTAAACCATACTGGTATAGTGTTCTAAACTACATACTAACCACTTGGTAAATATTATATGGTATTTGTGGTAAAACACATACCAATACATTGGTAAGCCACATACCATTAACCTGGTAAACACCATATGGTATTTGTGGTAAAACACATACAAACAGCGTGGTAAACCACATACTAAGAACTTGGTACATTCCATATGCTACATATGGTAAACCAGAGACTTGTCCACGTCTCCGAGGTACCGTGGTATTGATGTGTTCTAGATTTGGGGTTTTTTAACTTTTAAAGTTTAGGGCTTTTAGGATTTAGTGGTGATTTGTATTTAACTATCAATTTATTCATCCAATCGTATCATACTATCGTAATGGTGACTAAGAAGCCTAAATTCGAAGTTCCTTCTTACTTACAAGGTCAATACACTTCGAACTCGTTCGTTATTTTTCACATATTGTTATTTGTTTCACTAAACGGGCCCCAATCATATCTTACTATCGTAATGGTGGTTACAGATCGTAAAAATTACAAGTTCTTCCTTAGTTACAAGGTCAACGTCACTTCGAATTCGTTTGTATATCCGAATATTGTTATATGTTTCAATGTGTACTCATAATAAAGTTTCAAATGTGTATTTATCTGTCAATATCTTCATCCAATTGTATCTTACTATCATAAAGGTGACTACAGATCGTGAATTATAAGTTTTTCCTTAGTCACAAGGTCAACGTCACTTTGAACTTGTTTGTATATCCGAATACTGTTATATGTTACACTATGTGCTCATAATAAAGTTCCAAATGTGTATTTATCCGTCAATATCTTCATCAAATCGTATCACATTATGCATACGCGGCTTACCACATATAAACAGGAAGATTTACCAAGTCCAAGCTAGGGTTGTAAACGAACTGAATACTACAGTATTCGCTTTGGTTTCATAAGTTGTTTGAATATTATCGAATGAAATTGAATTACTCTATAAAGTATTTAGCTCGATTTATAGATCATATTTAACATTTTAATATCACATATAAATATACTTATATTAATTATTAAATATAGTCACATTATTAAAATTTTAAATTATTTAGCAAAATAAATTTATATATTTATATAAGTTAATATAAAATCGAATATCAAAATTGCGAATAATTTTGAAACGAATCACGAATCCAACAAAAGAATATTTGAATTGTTTACAACCCTAGTCTAAGTAATAGAATTTACCACAAATACCTTATTGTGTTTACCAGGTTATTGGTATTCATTTACCACTTTATTGCAATGTGCTTTACCACAGATACCATATGTTATTTACCAAATTTCTTGATATGTTTTGCACACTATACCAATATGATTTACCACATATACCATATGGGTTTACCAAGTTTATGGAATATGGTTTACCACGCTGCTAGCATGTGTTTTACCAATATATTGGGATGGTCACAGGGATAGTCCTCAGGACCGTCCCATGACCGTCCCAAAACATTCTGTCCACTTCAGAATGTATAGGATGGTCCTGGTGTCGAAGCATGGCAAACCAAACCGTCCACTTCACCGTTCTTACCAACTTATACTAATACCAATTATCACGATTGACAATAACACTTTACTTACTTTCTTAAACTATTCTTACCATTATACGATATATGAAATTGCACCCAACAAAACCAACATAGACATCCAAATACCCATACAAGTTCCAATTACACTGACCAATCACCACATACACAAACCCAAATCCTTGTTTACGAATCAACATCCACCTAGGCAATTTCACATCCATATACAAAATACTCAAAGATTCACAAACCAACATCCACCTACGCAATTCCATATCCATATAAAAAATATTCAAACTATCAATATAATCAATACATTCTATCAACATGAAGGATTAATAGTTGTACATAGCAGAGCCGGTGAATCCTGGATCCTTCTTGATTTTTTCAATCAGTCCCTAAACAAAGCACATTACATGTTAAAATCAATATAAATGAGACAATTTTTGAGAAGGCTCAAAAGTAACTAATTAATTATGTTAGATATATATAGATAAGAAATTCATACCGTGCTTGTTTCTTTCAGCTTATCCAACAACTTCTGAATAAAACCGTCCTTTTTTTGAACCCCTGCCAATATATGAGTTTTAGACTTCTCGTTGTGCATTGGATTCTTTGATTTGAAATTCCCCCTGCATGAAAGCATGGTATCAATACCAACAAACATAAATAATTTAGCAAGCACAAGGAATGGTAGAAACTTTGCATACGAATTCACAACAAACTGTATTTTGGTGGCTTTTCAAAATTGACCTGCATCGTCTTAAACAAAACAACCCTCAATCAATATTTGGTGGCTTTCCAAAATATAGATACTTTGCACCATCTTCATCTTTTCTGTCAAATACGCAGTTGAAACATCAGGCAAAAAATCAAAGCTATGCAAAACTTTAAATCGATGATACCAACATAGAAAAAAATTATAATGCGTACTCGAGCGTGTGCATTATGTAGTTCATGGATCTGGCTAGAGAACGAAAAAGATCACTCAGAGTTAAATCCTATCTAGCTTACACCAAAAAATCAATGTGAAAGGAGTAAGATACATAGGGAATGGAAAACATTCTACAATATGAACTATTGCAAGCAAGAAAATCAATCATTGAGATACATCTTTCTTCTGACTGAAAGAATAAAACCATACTCACTTGAATGAAACTCTTTGTATGACACATGGGATCACAAGGATAAACAAGCTAAGAATGACTGAGAGGCAAAAACCAAACAATGAGACAATCCTTGAGACTCTACGACTCTCTTCTGACCTGATAACCCTTATACTTGATGAGTTCCTTGAGCCTGTCAACAACGAACAAGAATCCATCCTCTTCAATGTAGCATAAATCCCCACTTCTTAACCATCCATTTGAGTCCAGTGTTGAAGCTGTCGCCACTTCATTCCCAATACAACATGCAGGCCTCTCATAATTACAGTCATTACATTTCCCATTTCATTCCCACTTTATTATTATATATCAACATCTATCAATATTATTCAAACACACAAATGCACTGATGGCTTCATTACTTATAGGACAAATCAAAACAAACTATCCAAAGAGGCGTATCATTAATACTAGTAATTACCTAGTCTGATGCACAATTATGTATATACTACATGGATTGATCCTGATTATTCTTTCATTTTCATTTTGTAGCTAACTAGTTTCATATGCACAATTATGTATGCACAATCACAATCAAGCGCACAACATTAAGAAAAGTGCATCATACTAACCCATAAATTAACAACAAATGAAGAATCCCCAACGAAATTAACCCACCCCATGGAATAAATAATAAACAAATAAATCCCAATTGATCACTCCATCGCCCCTCCACCCAAAGTCACAAATCTGACACCAACCACTGCTGTTAATTTACAAGATAACATGCGTTTACGGTTTGCGACAATGAAAATCAATTTTAGAGGCAAAAAATCAGAAGGCTCACGCTACCATAATCGAAAAGCAATGAAAAGGATTTGCGCCCTTGGCTGCCTGTCGGCGGCTGAAGGAGTCTCCGGTGGTCGATGGCTGCGCGCTTCATTCGTAGGTTCGCAGGGGAAGAACTCGCGGAACATCGACCGGAGAGCTTCATCGCGCTAGGGGTTGCGCGTCGCGGTGGGAGTTTGACTTGCCGTAGATGCGCACGGTGAAGTGAGAATGGGGGAGAAAAGCAAGGTTTTTGTCCATTGTTGTAGATCTAAAGTTTAATTTCGAAGAAATGGGATGATTATTGTTAGTCTGGATTAAAGAAATAGTGTGGGTCTTTTTTACCAAGTCAAAATATATGATAGGGTAAACCGTAACAAAATGAGTGATGGGCCTAAAAGAATGGAAACAATTTTAAAAAGTCACCAGCTCTAATTTACCCTTTTTTCATCTACCAATAGGCAATAACCAGCCGTCCAGCCCAATTGCACTCAATGACCCATTTAACCCATCCCATGTGCCCTATTTTAAACGCATTTCTTCATTAGAGAAAACGCAGAGCGGCGCTTTGGAGTACGAAAAAAAAGAAGAAAGGCGCCGCTAGAGAGAAGAGAGAGAGCGGGACAAAGAGTGCTGTGAGAGAGCAGAGAGCATTCATTCCGCACAAGAGCAGTCGCGGTGGTGGCTGGACGGCGCTGTGCAGCTGTGAGCAGGCCGGATGGGGTGTAGAGGCGCGGTGGACCTGAGGATGTGCAGCCGCCGGAGATGGTGTTGGAGAGACCGTAGGACGAGTGGTGGCCGGAACAGCGAGATGGAGAGGCGGCTGCACAATGGAGGCACTGAAAAAATGATAGAGGGTGGCCAAATGACCGGATCTGGGAGCAATGGTTGAGCGGGACTGAGAACCGGGACTGAGAACCGACACGGAAGGTCGATTTTCTTTTATTCATTATTGCTTCTTGTTTTCATAGTCCTTGTTGTTTGCTTGAGATATGTTCATTTTTGTGGTTGATTTTTTCATGCCTTGAAATGTCTTCACCAAAGCATATGCTCTGTTGGCATTAACAAATTTTTTGTGGCTCTATTGCCTGATTTTGTTGGATCTTTCCGTACAATGGTACTTTTTAAATCTAGACATTGTTACCGTGCTCTCTGGACAGTCTTCGATTTCTTTTATTTATATTGTGTTTTTACAAATCACAAAAACATGGAGTAATTGTGAACCAACGCAGGTTTCTGGAAATATGAACTCTGGTTTCAGCAATGGATATCTCGTTATATACGACAAAATAATGTGGAATACATGAGGAACATGTCTAGAACGGAATTCAGACGGTAATTCCATTAGTTAGTTACTGTACTTACTATTACGTTCCATAAAATAATCAATTGCTATTATCCCTTCAATTAAGTGAATCTGGTATTACTACATATTCCAGACATGGATGATGGTATTTTAAGCGAATGAAGTTGTTTTTACTCTATACGGATTAAAAATAACTTTATTGACAAACTAAAATTACAACTACTAATCTAGTAATTCAAGGAACAGAAATATAACTGAAGGAAGAGTATTTTTTTAAGAGTCACTTACCTTCAACATTCTTCATTCTTGAACTCCTCACTGGACTCTTTTCTTGAAGTTTCTTTTCTGACATGTAGAATTGGATGCTGTAATATTCTCATGGATCAGTTGGAAATCAATATTGAGATCATGTTTTCATGAAATAGACAATATTATATGGAAAAAAATATTAACTGTACCTATAATCATTGACATATAATAAAAAGATGGGGTCGAAGCCACAGTACTCAGTCAGATTCTGTCAATTAACTTTTTTGACCGCCGACATAAACCCTTAACTTTTATGCCCGAAAAGACCAAAACGACCCTGGGTCGGCATCGGGGTCGGGGTCGATCCCGGAACAAAAGCTCGACCCAGAGTATTAATTAGTAATGGTGATTATGAAACCCAGGGTCGTGAGATTAGGGAGGGTCGGGGCCGGTCCTTGGTGTAGTAAGCACGAACCGGAGGGACACGTGGGTGGTCCAGTGTGGCCAAGATACACGTGCACGGAGCACGGGGTCGTATCATTGACGAACCCGGCGCGTGAATCACTCACGAACCCGGTTCGTTACTAGGCACATAACGAACCCGCCAACGATCCTCGAACCGGCCGGGTCGTAGACGAACCCAAAGGGTCGAAGTCGAACCACCAAGATTCTCTGCCATTTGTGGGGACCGGTGGTCAGTGTAGTGGTGCTCACGACCCTATGGGTTCGTTGTCGAACCCGCTTCCGACCCTGGAATAATTGCTGACTACCCACCATTATTTTGAAGTCAATAAATTTCTGATCTAAGTTTCATACATGCAATGGCTTTACTACTTGAGAGGTGAAAGTTTAAGTTGAAGGGAGTAGTGTTGCTGCATTTTGTGAAGAGCCTCGCAGGGAGCCAAGAGATCCAAGAGCATTGTTGCTGTTTACAGCCTCAATTTTGCTGTGAGCTTTAATTTTTAGTATGCTTTGTTTAGTAATTCAGATAATTTAGTTATTAAATGTAATGAGTAGTTAAATATGCTGTATTATTAGTTTAAAATGGTTGTAGAAATAATGTAGGTTTGTTCGGTGCAGTGCGTGTTGTTTATTTTGTTTTGCCTAAATTTTAGATGTGTTTCTGTTAATACGAAATATAGATGTGTAATTGTTAGTTGGGGTTTATTAGTACAATGGGTAATATTAATTTAGTTAAATATGGTATATTAGTATTATAAATGCAAAAATAGTCTTAATTTTTATGATTTATTTCTTAAATTTTATGTTTTATGTTGTTAATTATCATTACAGTAGGACTACTAATGTTTAATTTTTTTTGTTTTACTGTTTTCGTTGGTATTATTATTATTATTATTATTATTATTATTATTATTATTATTATTTTTTATTTTTACTATTATTATTATTGTTATTATTATTAGTATTATTAATTATTTTAACTATTATTATTATTATTATTATTACTATTATTATTAATTATTAATAATGTTATTACTATTATTATTATTATTATTAGTATTATTATTAATTATTTTAACTATTATTATTATTATTATTATTATTATTATTATTATTATTATTATTATTACTGTTTTTACTATTATTATTATTATTATTATTATTATTATTTATTACTATTATTACTGTTATTACTATTAATATTATTATTTATTATTATTATTACTATTATTATTATTTTATTATTAGTTTATTATAATTTTATTACTATTATTATTTTTATTACTGTTTTTATTATTATTATTATTTATTATTTATTACTATTATTATTTATTATTATTATTATTATTTTTATTGTTTTCGTATTATAATAACAATTACTATTACTATTACTATTAATGGTACCATTTTTATTACCATTACTATTATTTTTATTATTATTATTATTAATATTTTATTCTTATTCTTGTTGTTATTATTATTGTTATTATTATTATTTTTTGGTCAGTATTATTATTTTAGGTTATAATAATAATAATAATTATTAATATTATTATTATTATTGCTACCATTTTTAATATTGGTATTATTACCATTAACTGTAATAACTATGATAATAATACTATTATTATTATTATTATTATTATTATTATACCATTTTTAATATTGGTATTATTACCATTAACTGTAATAACTATGATAATAATACTATTATTATTATTATTATTATTATTATTATTATTATTGGTAATGATATTATTACTATTACTATTATTATTATTAGTAATAGTATTATAAATTAATTATATTAATATGCAAGTTATTATTATTAAGATTATTCTTATTATTATTATTAGTATTTTTTTAATAAATATAATAATGGGTAGCATTATTATACAGATTATTAAAAATTAAGTTCATGTGAACTTCATTTATGTGTTCTTAGGTGTGGTTGATTGACTAAACGGAGCAATGTCTTTCTGGGAGTCACTGACCAGTAGCACATGGTACCAGGGCGAGTGGCATCCACACGATGAGGAAGAGAAAGACCGAAACCGTAAGTTTTATTTTGCAATGTTGCTTAAATCGATCTTAATATAAATAATTTAGAAATGTTAACGCTGCATTACATGAGGTTACTTCTTATCCATACTATTGTTCAGTATTTTGTATAAGTTTGAGATATTATTGAGAATTGAAGGGATACAAGAGACACAGAACTCAACTAACTACGACGCGCAAAGAAACTTTCCATACGTTCCTTTACAGTCTGGAAGCGTGATGGAGAACATATTTGGCCCGACACCGACAACAAATATATACAAGCATGAAAATGTATATGGGAGCAGCCACGGGTATGGAGTGGTACGGGGAAATGTGGACGGAAGTAGGGGTATGGGTAATTTTGCAGGATATGGGAGCGGTCTAGCACATGGAGGAGGAAGGCAGTTGCGGATCGAAGAGGTGCCGGAGCCGGTGGGGAATGTATGCAGCGATGCAGTAGAGACCGAGCAGTTGGAGGTCGATGGTCATGCAGCATGTGCTAAAGAAAGTAGTTCGTGGTCAGAGAGTGAGGATGAGCTTGGTAGACCCATGACTTGGGGAGATTTTCAGCACTATTACAGTCTTGTGAGAGCCCGTGAGCGGAATCAAGAACGGATCGAGAGGGATGTGCTTCCAGGGCTGCAAGCTGGTCATAATCCACGTTGGGTTAGGACAGAAGAAGTATACACTGTCCCGGAGATGAGTCATGGGATGTGGAACCTCCCTCGGCCACACTTTGACTTACCCGAACGGCTGGTCGATGAGCACGTGGACGATACTGTGGAATCATCATTTGTAGTCGGCTCAATGTTCGCAACGAAGGCGAAGCTGCAAAATATCTTTTGGCTGCCAGGTGTGGTCTCCGCACGTGGAAGTCGGATAAGAAAAGGTACTGGGTGAGGTGTAAGGTTGAAGATTGTGAATTTGAGATGCGAGCAAGTGGAACGACATCGCTATGGAAGGTGTACAGATTGGTGGAACATTCTTGTAGTGCAAACCCAGGCCACAACCGACGACACTCCCCTCGAGACATTTGGGCAGCTATTATGCATTGGATATAGTTGTCGAGGAGAAGACGCTAGTGCCTGTGATGATCCAGGCTAAGCTGCAGCGTGAGGGTGTTAATGTCTCGATCGGAATGGCCCGGAAGATGAGAAACCACGCAATATGCTCAATTTTTGGCGATCACGACAGTTCATTTAAGATGATTCCTTCGTACTTACACATGTTGGAGGAGACGAATGAGAAAACCATTACAGATTACGCATTGGATATGGAGGAGAAATTCGGGATGGCCTTCTTCGCACTCGATTCCTCTATTGCGGGGTGGCCACTGATGAGGCCTTTCATTGCAATTGATGAGACACATTTAAAGGGAAAGTACAAGGGTGTCCTATTCGTAGCCGTGACGAAAGACGGCAACAACCAGTTGTTCCCGCTCGCATTTGCTGTTGGGCCAACCGAGTCGAATGAAACGGGCAGTGGTTTCTATTGCAGTTAGACCGGGCACTAAACCTGCAGAAAGAGGTTTTGATTGTGTCGGACGGTCATAAGTCCATTAGAGCTGCGATTGCGCAGGTGTTACCGGAAGCCCACCACGTCCTATGTTGCGTGCACATCAAGACAAATCTAGCTAAGTATGACAAGAGAGCGACCGACTTGTTCACTTTGGCCGCTTATGCATACATGGATGCCGATTACAATCGACACATGGCGACCCTGAAGCAGCAGTTTCCGTCTGCATACAAGCATCTCATAGAGAAAGTCGGGGAAGTGCGGTTTGCACGTGTGAAGTGTCCGGTCCGTCGTTATGACATGATGACGATGAATTCCGTGGAGAGTATGAACAGGCGCTTGAGGTGGGCACGAAGGTTACACGTGTCCTCAATGCTCAACGTAATTCGTGCAACCATAGCTGAATGGTTTTCGGAGAGGCACAATGATGCGGTCAGCAGCACTACCGTGTTGAGTGATTGGGCACATGAGGAGCTGATGAAGTCGATACATGAGGGAGAGACGCTGAGAGTGAAGGACACAAGGAAGCACAATGAGTACATCATGGATCAAAACGGCAGGGCGTACACAGTAGACCTGGGAATGAAGATATGCACGTGCCAGAAGTTCCAACAGCATCTCATACCGTGCCACGACGCAACAGCAACGATCAGGTACGCGCCGGGCGTAAGCGTTAGATTAATTTTTAAAGGTTGTGAGCTATCTCGGACATTGTCTATTTGCCACTGGAAGCATCTATTTGCGGATCCTTGAAAGAAGAGCAGACTGCATATGCGTCCCCCCACTACAAGCGTTCGGTGCTGGTCCGCGTATGGACACCAAGAGTGTTTCCTATGCCGCACCTGAAAGATTGGATATTACCGAACCGGATTGCCGGAGCAACGTGCTTGCCGCAAGATTGTCCGAGGCAGGCCGGTCGACCAAAAGAAAGTCGAATTCCATTCGTGCCGGAAGGAGCGCGCAGGTCGAGAAGGCGACAGAGGTGTAGTGCGTGCGGCGTAGTGGGCCATAATTGGAAGAGGTGTTCGGGCCCCAATCCCGATCGCGCCGGACCATCTGAGTATCGACCGTCCACACCCCAGATATGTGCATCATGTGGCGGCGAGGGGCATGATGCGACGAACTGTTGCAATTTCAACTCCAGTTTTGACCTAAACGGGCCTACTCCTTATTATTATTAAGGTGTATGTAACTGTTATTATTGTTATTATTATTATTATTATTATGTTACTCTTATTATTGTTATTATAATTCAATAGCATGATAAGATTAATAAAAACTGAAGGTGATAAGTATGGAGCGAAATGTGCATGAGGGATGAATAGTGGGTATACATAATGTGACCAGGTCAAAAAACATAAAACTCAGGGCTGCGTGTCCTGAACGATGTCAAAGTCGACAGGCGGCGGAGCCTCACTAGTGCGGAGAGGGCCCTGGTCCCGGTCAACACTAAAGCGCCACACGTCGAAGCCTTGTGCCAGTCGCATCGTGCCTGCATCTGGAAAAGGACCTCGAGGGAAGCCGTCACGTATGATAGCTGCTGCTGTGAACAACGATAGGGGCCCGCAGGAGACGCCGTCTTCCTGCCCGATCACTACTTTAGGTTCAGCGAACCGGAAGTCCCAATGAAGGGCCCTGGCATAATCGAAAGCCTCTCCATAGAAACCAGTACGGCCTAACAACTCCGGCATGATCTTCTGCAGTGGCCACATCTTCTGAACGCGGTCAGCAGCTCTCTGGGGGTAGTCACTCGGGTCCGCGACGAGACTGTCGTGCAAGACAATGAGCCGCTCCCTAAAGAGCAGCCGTACAATGGCCCAGTGACCCCCTGGGTTGTACGGGCAGATAACCTGTACGGACAATAAGAAGTCAGGGTTCCATGAGTTTATAAGTTATTTCATCACTAACGAAAGAGATCAACAAGCAGGTATTCCACAGACCTCGTCTAACTCGGTCCAGTGTGCCGTGGACCCCCAAGAAAGCTTACACCCAGTGACGTACAACCTGAAGTGAGTGACCTGGGATGTCGTGAAACGGGTTTGACGGTTGGGCACGTCCCAACACTCGTGTAGTAGGCCGGCCTGTTGCATTTAATATCGAAGCACTTACGTTATTTAAAGAAACTACAAATACGTAGTAGACTGTGAAGTAGGTACAGGCAAGGAGACCAACCAGAAACTCGACATCCATGATGGCGTACTTGTAATTCTTGTGGGGAATGACGTCGAGCCGGCCAGGATCGTACTGCAAAATCCCCAGATATGCATCTATGGGCTGAAACAGAGACGTATGAAATGTTATTTTAAAGTTAACTTAATTATATATAAAAATCAAACCCGTAAACAAAATACTTCATTACTTGTACATACCTGTTCTTCGAGAAACGCATGGATGTTGAGCCACGTAGAAAAGAAAGCTGGCCCAACAAGTAACCCACCCCCCACGTTTAACCTATCACCAACCAACAGTTAATACACAATTGTGCAAACTATAAATTAAAGGGTTTAGTGTTTAGAAGCACTTATGGTTCAGCCTCCTCATCCTCAAGAACATATTTATAAAAGTCCGCTTTCTTTGCCGTGCGGTGCCTGCGGACCAGTGGAATGAATGGGCTCAATAAACGATGCAACAACTTGAAGGGACGTCGCACGAGGAACCTCGAGGATTCAGCCGATCCACGTGGCCGGACGGTGACAATATTATCGTGCTGTGGGTGCAGTCGCGTGTTGGGTGTCACTAAAAAACATATATCATGTATGAAGATTGTAAGTAGACTAGTGAGGAAAAAAAATTAGTTTCGGACGCGAACCTGGGTCCGTGATCGGCCTGTGAACTGGCCCCTCAGATGTGGCATGCGTGGATCAATCGCGTGCTGCGGGGACGCACCTGCACATTGTGGAAAACATATATCAAGTATGAAGCTTGTAAGTAGACTAGTGGAAAAAAAAGGAATAGTTTCGGACACGAACCTGGGTCCAGTGTCCCTGTGTGAACTGTGCCCTCAGAGGTGGCCGGGACGACGCCGGTCTGTGGCGTGCGTGGATCAGTCTCCTGCTGCGGGGACGCACCTGCACATTGTGGAAAACATATATCAGGTATGAAGCTTGTAAGTAGACTAGTCGAAAAAAAGGAATAGTTTCGGACACGAACTTGGGTCCAGTGTCACCGTGTGAACTGTGTCCTCAGAGGTGGCCGGGACGGCGGCAGTCTGTGGCGTGTGTGGATCTGTCGGCTGCTGTGACTGGCGCCGTCCCGGCCACCTCTGAGGACACAGTTCACACGGTGACACTGGACCCAAGTTCGTGTCCAAAACTATTCCTTTTTTTTTTTCCCACTAGTCTACTTACAAGCTTCATACCTGATATATGTTTTCCACAATGTGCAGGTGCGTCCCCGCAGCAAGCGACTGATCCATGCACGCCACAGACCGGCGCCGTCCCGGCCACCTATGAGGGCACAGTTCACAAGGTGACACTGGACCCAGGTTCGTGTCCGAAACTATTCCTTATTTTTCCACTAGTCTACTTACAAGCTTCATACCTGATATATGTTTTCCACAATGTGCAGGTGCGTCCCCGCAGTACGTGACTGATCCACGCACACCACACAGACTGGCGCTGCTGAGGGGCCAGTTCACAGGCCGATACCGGACCCAGGTTCGCGTCCGAAACTATTTCTTTTTTTTTTTCACTAGTCTACTTACAATCTTCATACATGATATATGTTTTTTAGTGACACTCGACACGCGACTGCACCCACAACACGATAATATTGTCATCGTCCGGCCGTGTGGATCGGCAGAATTCTTGAGGTTCCGCGTGCGAGGTTCCTTCAAGTTGTCGCATCGTTTATTGAGCCCATTCGTTCCACTGGTCCGCAGGCACCGCACGGCAAAGGAAGCGGACTTTTATAAATATGTTCTTGAGGATGAGGAGGCTGAACCGTAAGTGCTTCTAAACACTAAACCCTTTAATTTATAGTTTGCACAATTGTGTATTAACTGTTGGTTGGTGGTAGGTTGAACGTGGGGGATGGTTACTAGTTGGGCCAGCTTTCTTTTCTACGTGGCTCAACATCCATGCGTTTCTCGAAGAACAGGTATGTACAAGTAATGAAGTATTTTGTTTACGGGTTTGATTTTTATATATAATTAAGTTAACTGTAAAATAACATTTCATACGTTTCTGTTTCAGCACATAGATGCATATCTGGGGATTTTGCAGTACGATCTTGGCTGGCTCGGCGTCATCCCCCACAAGAATTACAAGTACGCCATCATGGATGTCGAGTTTCTGGTTGGTCTCCTTGCCTGTACCCACCTCACAGTCTACTACGTATTTGTAGTTTTTTTTAAAATAACGTAAGTGCTTCGATATTAAATGCAACAGGCCGCCCTGCTACGCGAGTGTTGGGACGTGCCCAACCGTCAAACCCGCTTCACGACGTCCCAGGTCACTCACTTCAGGCTGTACGTCACTGGGTGTAAGCTTTCTTGGGGGTCCACGGCACACTGGACCGAGTTAGTCGAGGTCTGTGGAATACCTGCTTGTTGATCTCTTTAGTTATTGATTGAATAACTTACAAACTCATTGAACCCTGACTTCTTATTGCCCGTACAGGTTATCTGCTCGTACAATCCAGGGGGTCACTGGGCCATTATACGGCTGCTCTTTAGGGAGCAGCTCATTGTCCTGCACGACAGTCTCGTCGCGGACCCGAGTGACTACCCCCAGAGAGCTGCTGACCGCGTTAAGAAGATGTGGCCACTGCAGAAGTTCATGCCGGAGTTGTTAGGCTGTACTGGTTTCTATGGAGACTTTCGATTATGCCAGGGCCCTTCATTGGGACTTCCGGTTCGCTGAACCTAAAGCAGTGATCAGGCAGGAAGACGGCGTCTCCTGCGGGCCCCTATTGTTGTTCACAGCAGCAGCTATCGTACGTGGCTGCTTCCCTCGAGATCCTTTTCCAGATGCAGGCACGATGCGACTGGCACGAGCCTTCGACGTGTGGCGCTTTAGTGCTGATCGGGATTAGGGCCCTCTCCGCACCAGTGAGGCTCCGCCGCCTGTCGACTTTGACATCGTTGAGGACACGCAGCCCTGAGTTTTATGTTTTTTTGACCTGGTCACGTTATGTATACCCACTATTCCTCCCTCATGCACATTTCGCTCCATACTTATTACCTTCAGTTTTTATTAATCTTATAATGCCATTGAATTATAATAACAATAATAAGAGTAACATAACAATAACAATAATAACAGTTACATACACCATAATAATAATAAGGAGCCCCTCGCCGCCACATGATGCACATATCTGGGGTGTGGACGGTCGATACTCAGATGGTCCGGCGTGATCGGGATTGGGGCCCAGACACATCTTCCAATTATGGCCCACTACGGCGCACACACTACACCTCTGTCGCCTTCTCGACCTGCGCGCTCCTTCCGGGCTGGATGGAATTCGACTTTCTTTTGGTCGACCGGCCTGCCTCGGGCAATCTTGCGGCAAGCACGTTGCTCCGGCAATCCGGGTCGGTAATATCCAGTCGTTCGGGTGCGGCATAGGAAACACTCTTGATGTCCATACGCGGACCAACACCGAACGCTTGCAGTGGGGGGACGCATATGCAATCTGGTCTTGTTTCACGGATCTGCAAACAGATGCTTCCAGTGTCAAACAGACAATGTCCGAGATAGGTCAAAAATTAATCTAATGCCTACGCTTGGCGCGTACCTGATCGCTGCTGCTGCGTGGTGGCACGGTATGAGATGTTGTTGGAACTTCTGGCACGTGCATGTCTTCATTCCAGGTCTACTGTGTACGCCCTGCCGTTTTGATCCACGATGTACTCTCAGCGTCTCTCCCTCATGTATCGACTTCATCAGCTCCTCATGTGCCCAATCACTTAACACGGTAGTGCTGTTGACCACGTCATTGTGCCTCTCCGAAAACCATTCGGCTATGGTTGCACGAATTACGTCGAGCATTGAGGACACAAGTAACCTTCGTGCCCACCTTAAGCGCCTGTTCATACTCTTTACGGGATTCGTCGTCATCATGTCATAACGACGGACCGGACACTTCACACGTGCAAACCGCGCTTCCCGACTTTCTCTATGAGATGCTTGTATGCAGACGGAAACTGCTGCTTCAGGGTATCCATGTGTCGATTGTAATCGGTATTCTTGTATACATAAGCGGCCAAAGTGAACAAGTCGGTCGCTCTCTTGCCATACTTAGCTAGATTGGTCTTGATGTGCACGCAACATAGGACGTGGTGGGCTTCCGGTAACACCTGCGCAATCGCAACTCTAATGGACTTATGACCGTCCGACACAATCAAAACCTCTTTCTGCAGGTTTAGTGCCCGGTCTAACTGCAATAGAAACCACCGCCATGTTTCATTCGACTCGGTTGGCCCAACAGCAAATGCGAGCGGGAACAACTGGTTGTTGCCGTCTTTCGTCACGACCACGAACAGGACACCCTTGTACTTTCCCTTTAAATGTGTCCCATCAATTGCAATGAAAGACCTCATCAGTGGCCACCCCGCAATAGAGGCACCGAGTGTGAAGAAGGCCATACCGAATTTCCCCTCCATATCCAAAGCGTAATCCGTAATGATTTTCTCATTCGTCTCCTCCAACATGTGTAAGTACGAAGGAATCATCTTAAATGATCTGTCGTGATCGCAAAAAATTGAGCAGATTGCGTGGTTTCTGATCTTTCGGGCCATTCCGATCGATACATTAACACCCTCACGCTGCAGCTTAGCCTGGATCATCACAGGCTCTAGCGTCTTCTCATCGACAACTATATCCGATGCATAATAGATGCCCTAATGTCTCGAGGGGAGTGTCGTCGGTTGTGGTCTGTTTGGGTTTGCACTACAAGAATGCTCCACCAATCTGTACCCCTTCCATAGCGATTCCGTTCCACTAGCTCGCATATCAAATTCGCAATCTTCAACCTTACACCTCACCCAGTACCTCTCCTTATCCGACTTCCACGTGCGGAGACCACACCTGGCAGCCACAAGAGATTCTGTCAGCTTCGCCTGCAACTTCGCATTCGTTGCGAACATTGAGCCGACTGCAAATGATGATTCCACAGTATCGTCCACGTGCTCATCGACCAACCGTTCGGGTAAGTCAAAGTGTGGCCGAGGGAGGTTCCACATCCCATGACTCATCTCCGGGACGGTGTATACTTCTTCTGTCCTCGCCCAACGTGGATTATGACCAGCTTGCAGCCCTGGACGCCCATCCCTCTCGATCCGTTCTTGATTCCGCTCGCGGGCTCTCACAAGACTGTAATAGTGCTGAAAATCTCCCCAAGTCATGGGTCTACCAAGCTCATCCTCACTCTCCGACCCCGAGCTACTTTCTTCAGCACATGCCGCATGACCATCGACCTCCAACTGCTCGATCTCTACTGCATCGCCGCATACATTCTCCACCGGCTCCGGCACCTCTTCGATCCGCAACTGCCTTCCTCCTCCATGTGCTAGACAGAACAAAGCGGAGGGAGTATTAACAGAAATACATATCTAAAATTTAGTCAAAACAAAACAAACAACACGCACTGTACCGAACAAACTTACATTATTTCTACAACCATTTTAAACTAATAGTACAACATATTTAACTATTCATTACATTTAATAACTAAATTATCGGAATTAGTAAACAAAGCATACTAAAAATTAAAGCTCACAGCAAAATTGAGGCTGTAAACATCAACAATGCTCTTGGATCTCTTGGCTCCCTGCGAGGCTCTTCCCAAAATGCAGCAACACTACTCCCTTCAACTTAAACTTTCACCTCTCAAGTAGTATATTTTAAGGCCATTGCGTGTATGAAACTTAGATCCAAAATTTATTGACTTCAAAATAATGGTGGGTGGTATGCAATTATTCCAGGGTCGGAAGCGGGTTCGACAACGAACCCATGGGGTCGTGAGCACCACTACACTGACCACCGGTCCCCACAAATGACAGAGAATCTTGGTGGTTCGACTTCGACCCTTTGGGTTCGTCTACGACCCGGCCGGTTCAAGGATCGTTGGCGGGTTCGTTATGTGCCTGGTAACGAACCGGGTTCGTGAGTGATTTACGTGCCGGATTCGTTAATGATACGACCCCGTGCTGCGTGTACGTGTATCTTGGCCACACTGGACGACCCACGTGTCCCTTCGGTTCGTGCTTACTACACCAAGGACCGGCCTCGACCCTCCCTAATCTCACGACACCGGGTTTCATAATCTCCATTACTAATTAATACTCTGGGTCGTGCTTTTGTTCCGGATCGACCCCGACCCCGATGTCGACCCAGGGTCGTTTTGGTCTTTTCGGGCATAAAAGTTAAGGGTTTATGCCGACGGTCAAAAAAGTTAATTGACAGAATCTGACCGGGTACTATGATACTATATTACTTCTAAAAAGAAAGATATGGTGTTCAACCGTACTTATAATCATTAACTGTACTTATAATCATTGTCACCTAGTCAAATATGACTTGACAGTCAATGTAAGTGTGATGATGAGTATTTTTGTTTTACTTGTTTGCCTTGGTAATTATGCTTATCATACATCTCCACTACTTGTTAAGAAAAACATACTGACTTAGTAGCTTTTGTTAAGATAATTGATAATTGATTAACTAATTGGTTTTGTTTTATACTCTATAAATTTTGCAAATATATTTTTTAAAATCGAGTTCCTTTTTAAATTGTTTATAAATTGATAGTGTATAAATTGTTTTATACACGGTTAAAAAAAGAATTGAGTTCCTCTTTTATTTTCTATATTTTTTTTAACAATGGCCTTTGAAGTATTTATTTGTTTACTTGAATTAATCTATGAAATATATTAAATTTATCAGATTTTGTGATATAAAAGTCATTGGTTTCTATCAAGCCATTTATTTGCTTGTCTGAAATGCATAACTCTCTTAAGCTCCAATGAACGTGACGCAACATCTTAGGAATTCTAACCAAGGCTTGAGAGATTAAGAATTATTTTAAAATTTTAGCTATTCTATGTATCCTAGGGGCAATGGAGATTGTGCAATGTTATCGATGGCGGATGGCGGGTCATGGTGGAAAGCCAAAATACCGCCATAGCGTTATGGCGGATGGCGTGGTGGGGTTATAGCGGGCGGCAAATATATTAAATTTAAAAATAAATTTAATTATAAAAATGCTAATAAAAGACTAAAAATAGGAAAATTTTAATAAAACATTCAAAATAAAGTTAATAAATACTTAATTCTCTTAAATACCCACAAAAGAAGTTTTAAACCGAGTCAAACACATCAAACACCCATATAAACCATAAAAAGTCCCACTCAATACTCCTCCTCCTCAACCCCAACATAGTCATCCTCATTATTATCGAATGGAGCATAACCCTCTTCCTCCTCTTCTTCACTTGATGCCGGATCTTCCTCATTTTCCTCCTCTAAATCATCTGCAGGATCATATGCAACGACTACAACTTTTTGTTTTTTGGTTTTAGAACCAACATCACTTGCTTGCTCTTTTCTTTTCTTCGAGCTTGAGGCTTTCCTAGTGTAAACCGTAGGCTCACCAGCACCCGAAGCCTTAAAACGGTGCCCCAATCAAGTGTGTCATCATAAAAAACAAGATCAACAGCATCATCCTCATCGTCATCCATTTCTCCAATCAACCATTCATTGCAATGATCAATCTCCTCAAGTGATATTGGATCCAATTCATCTTTCTTTGCCTTCACCAAATCATTCAACTCCCGGTGTTAGAGCCTGTTTCTTTTTTTCGAATGAAGCTGTCACATGCATATATAATGATAAATTAATACTTATGTTTATGAAGTATTAGATTTAATATAACTATTTACTTAAACTTTAAAGTTAAATAAATTATAACTATTTACCTGCTCAAATACACTCCAGTTACGCTCACATCCCGAAGCACTACATATCAAACTTAAAACTTTGATAGCAAATTGTTGCAAATGTGGAGCAGAAGCCCCAAACATATCCCACCATTCAGCTACAAAATTAAATATTACTTATTAGTATTTAAAAATTTAACAAAAATTTAAATTTAAACTCAAATTTTTAATTGAAGTACCTGGAGAAATTTTCTTTTGTTGCCTTTCAGCAAAGTCACTCCCAAAAAGGCCTTTCTTTTTCTTGTACAAAGATAATTCACTCATAATCTGGTCTTGAATAGAATCATCACTCACCAACTGCCTCACGCATTTGAATAATCCTTCAATTACTTCATTGTCATACTGCATTTCTTTGTTCTCATAAAAGATCTCTGGATTCAAGAAATGACCAGCATGCAATGGTTGATGGTTGATGGAGTTGACAATTCCATCGACGATCAATAATAGTGAATACCTCTTTGTACTTACTTTCATGGTTAAATGAAGCCATAATTGTTTATTTCGCTTTGTCCATTGCTTCATAAATGTATCCCATAGCTGGCCTTTTGTCACCATCAACAAGTCGAAGCACTTTCACAAGAGGTGCCATGACCTTAAGAGTGAATACAACATTTTTCCAAAATGTAGGCATAAGCACTGTTCTTGTTGCTTTTTTCCCCTTGGATTCCTTGTACAACTTATTCCCTGCCCATTCCTCAGAAGTAAACATCTTTCGAGTAGGAACCTTCTCCCGATGAATCCTTTCTAAAGAAAGGAAAGAAGTAGCAAACCGAGTCACTGCAGGCCTTATCGACTCCCTTCTGCTTGTGTACCTCCTCAATAAGCTCAAAGTACTACTATGACGGTAAATAAAGCCCACCAAACTTACCGCTCTTTGAATTGTTCCTTTGATTTGAGGAATCTTCCCAATATCTTCGAGAATCAAGTCTAGGCAATGGGCTACACAGGGAGTCCATTAAAGACGCTTTGATTTGAATTGTCCGCCTTCGAGAGTTGATATTGGATTGGGATTTAATTCTGAAGATTGTGAAGACAGTGCAACAGAGCATATATCTTCCAAAAATTCTTCTCAATCATCAAAATCTACAAGACAATCTAATCTCAAAGGAAAATGCCCCATGGATTTATTTCTGCGAGACTCTCAGACAGCAATCAAACAAAGAGAGAAGGATAAAGGAAGATAGATGAGTATTAGGGAGGCAACCGACAAAGAGGCAATTGAACGAGTTCATCAGTATATTGCTAGATTTTTTTTATCAAGCGGTGATGTCATTCAATAATGTGAAATTACCTTCCTTTGAGGACATGCTTGATGCTGTTGGCGCATATGGTCGCCATTTGCGAGTCCCTAGCAACCATGGCATGAGGGTTCCTCTCTTGCATAAAGAGTTGGAATACACACCCGAGTTCAAGTACAAGGCGAAGGTAGAGGACCCTGTAAGAACAACACAGGCGAGGACATTGTAAGGACAATAGCAGGCTAGGCATGGAGTTCCACAGTCGTCGCAGACTCGGACGGGATTTTCCTCATGTAAATACTTGAATTTTCATTTTAAACATCAAAAAACATCTAGCATCAATCATGCATCCTCTATCTTCTGCTTTATATTATGTATATATATATATATGTATATATATATATCAGGATGTATATATATATATATTGTATGTATATATATATATATATATATATCAGGAAGCGGAACATGATTTAGAGCGGTGGGGGGGGGGGATCACAAGAGATGCTACGGATCTAATCTCTGTCGAGGTAGAATAGATGGGTGAGGATTTATAGGAGAGAGCCCTTGGGAAATGATTGGGCTATTAATGCAGGGTATCAGAAGGTATGCCATTTATGCTCTTTATTGAGAGGGCGTTTCAGGATTCCTGAGAAAAGCTATGGGAATCTTTGACTGGCAGTGCAAGCTACTAGTTGAGTAATCAGAACAAAGCAGAAGGGCAATTAAAGATAAATGCATCCACGTAGTAGCATAGAGACATGATGACAGTCATTTATCTACATTAAAAAACAGAAGAGAAAATTTCGTTCAAAACCAAAAGAGAAAATAAGAATTTGGCCGATCACAAACGCGAAGTCCATACAAAGGTCTTTAGCGCAAACAAAACGCGGCTAAGGCAAAGAAGGCAAGATAGAGAAGTACGAAACAATGGACTACAAAGCAATTGACCCCGAGACAACCAGAGGTGCTAATCTTCACTATCTTCAAGACAAACACGTTCGACATATTCTTAGCTGATGCCAGAAGCTTTGAAAGGCTTGATCTTTCCCATCAGCCAACACATGTTCCACGTTCTAGTTGAACCGGGCAAATGAGGATGGGATTCTATGAATAGCGACCGACTATGTGTCGATGGACCCAATTTTCTGGACTATGGATTGGACCTCAGCCCACTTCTTTCGAAACGAATCCAATGTGCGGTCGTTGAAGCTGATCCTCAAATTGATGTAGTCTACGCCATTTTGGAGACTGGCAAGTTTATCTCTTGGGCCTTCGGCCGACCGTTTGAGCTGCTTGATAATTCCCTTGAGAGAAGACAATTAATTGTTACAGTCTTTCAGAGCGGCCAAGAGATGTGCCTCACGCCGTTGGAGTTTAGATATGTTTGATCTGACAACAGTAAGGTTGTTCATATGTTCCTTCTTTTGTCAACATAGGGATCAAATGATGAGGTATAAGGGAGGCACAACTGTTGAGGTGAATAAACCTGAGCAGGAGGGTTTAAGGTCTTCCATTTAAGTCCGGCACTCCACAAGCTTTGTAGTGGCACATAAATCTGGTTAATAAGAGAATAGCGTCCTGTGTATCATCCTTGAAAATGTAATCGTGAAACATTCTCCTATAGTCATCGAGGGCCTGTTATATAAATGTTCCTGTAACTAATAGGAGATGGTCATTAGCCGTTCTCAGTATTGAGTTGTCAGCACACAGTGCATGAAAAAATTGTGCTTTCTAAAGACAGTTCATGGACAGTTCATAGATAATAAGTCATAGATAGTAAGACAGTACATGAAGACAGTTCGTAGATAATAAAATAGTGCAAAGAAGTGACAAAGGCAGGCCAAGAGCAATGTTAGAAGTCATACAATCTAAAGTGAGACATATCCAACGGCGAACAGAAAAAACAGGAGCAAGAAAAATAGCTATCAGCACTTTATAAACGGCATGAGCTGGACCTAATAGTTTGATTGGATGAGATCAGCTTGGAAGAGGAAAATCACTATGCCGCGGCCCGCACGTGCTAGAAACTATAGTGAACTTCCAACCTCCTTCATCAACATATGACAGTGGTTAAAGAAAAGTGGCCAGCCCGTAGATAGCTTCAAGGAGTTGCTACATCCTGGGCGTGATTCGTGTGTATATCTGAGCTGTATTGCATAGGATGTGGCAACATTCACAAACCTCATGTACTCTCTCTCTCTTTTGAATCCAAACGGTGGTGTTGCCAGAAGCCAACAGGAATAGTCTGTGTATGATGGAGCATGTTATTGATATAAATGTGAAACATTCTCCTGTAGTCACCGAGGGCCTGTTATATAAATGTTCATGTAACTAATAGCAGAGGGTCATTAGCCGTTCTCAATATTGAGTTGTCAGCACCTTCTCCCAAGGACAGTGCATGAAGAAATTGTGCTTTCTAAAAACAGTTCATGGACAATTCATAGATAATAAGTCATAGATAGTAAGACAGTACATTAAGACAGTTCGTAGATAATAAAACAATGTATAGAATTGACAAAGGCAGGCCAAGAGCAATGTCAGAAGTCATACAATCTAAAGGGAGACATATCCAATGGTGAACAAAAAAACAGGAGCAAAGATAATAGCTATTAGCACCTTATAAACGGCATGAGCTAGACCTAATAGTTTGATTGGATGAGATCAGCTTGGAAGAGGAAATCACTATGCCAGGCCCGTACGTGCTAGAAACTATAGTGAACTTCCAACCTTCCTTCATCAACATATGACAGTGGTCAAAGAAAAGTGGCCAGCCCGTAGATAGCTTCAAGGAGTTGCTACATCCTGGGCGTGATTCGTTTGTATATCTGAGCTGTATTGCGTAGGATGTGGCAACATTCACAAACCTCATGTACACTCTCTCTTTTGAATCCAAACGATGGTGTTGCCAGAAGGCAACATGAATAGTCTGTGTATGATGCAACATGTTATTGATATATATGAAGAAAAACTGGGGTATAAGTCTATCATTTGTTTGAGAGTAGGCTCACCAAAGTCTTCTTGTGAGCGGGTTTGATCTCGACTTCAAAGAAATCAGGATCGTTGTATTGTGAATCATTGGAGCTAATGGAGATGATGTTGCCTGAGTCACTGTCAGAGTCCATAACAATGCTATTTGATGTAGCTGAGAGAAAAGGCATGGAATAGTATATAAGTGTACGTAATGGAATGACTGTTTGGTGCAAAATATAAAATATAGAATCAGAATTCATGCAAGATGAAGAAAATATTGTATTGGTTTGAAACAAGGGGGTGCGAAATCATAAATCTTTGTTTATTTTTTTTATGCTCAATCGTAAATTAAATAAACTATCATAGAAGAATGAATATAACCAGGTGATAGCAATCCAATGCAATCCAATGGAACAATGAGATAGCTAACCTGAGACGACGCTGGGTATAAGGAATGAAAGTGATTAAGTTTGACTTTACGAAGCGTTATAAAACATAAGCTGTAACCTATATCATATCTACAAGATACTATATTTTTCCTTGTATAGATACAAAGAAATAAAATAAAAGTCAATGTTCACCAATGAACAATAAAAAAAAGTCAAAACGCAACAATTATTTAGTAACACAAGCAATACAGAGTTAACAAAGCTACCAGAACAAACCACTTTCTCGTGATTGTTAGGCCCAATAAAAAAGCCACATTAAAAAAAACCCTGTGATTCTTGTCCACACATAGATAAAGAAACCCAAGTAAATAAAATCCATTCCGTATCTAATCAAATCCACAATGGACAATATTACTTTCCCAACGCGTCTGTTCGTTCCAGGCCAATGTCACGTCCCTTCTCCTCGGGCCATCCCTCTTCATCAGCTTTTCCATCCCCTGAATCGCTGCAGCCTCCCTCCCGTGAACCTCATCTTTGTCTCCATCCCTCTGTCCCAATCCGACGTCCTTGGTTCTCCTTTCTTTTATTGCTCTCCTTTGAAACTTTACTTACAGCAACTCACACAGCGTCTACCCACTCGAGTCATATTTTTAATGTGGCTTTTTTTTTTTATTGGTCCTAGCAATTACGAGAAAGTGGTTTGTTCTGGTAGCTTTGTTAACTCTGTACTGCTTGTGTTGCTAAATAATTGTTGTATTTTGATTTTTTTTTATTGTTCATCGGTGAACATTGACTTTTATTTTGTTTGTAGCTATACAAAGAAAAATATAGTCAAGTGAGATCTTGTCGATATGATGCAGGTTGTAGCTTATGTTTTTGTAACGCTTCGCAAAGTCAAACCTAATCACTCTCATTTCTTATACCCAGCGTCATCTTAGTTTAGCCATCTCATTGTTCCATTGGATTGCTATCGCCTGGTTATTTTCATTCTTCTGTGATAGTTTATTTAATTTACGATGGAGCATAAAAAATAAACAAAGATTTATAATTTCACCCCCCTTGTTTGAAACCAATACAATGTTTTCTTCATCTTGCATGAATTCTAATTCTATATTTTATATTTTGCACCAAACAGTCATTCCATTACGTACACTTATATACTATCTCATGCCTTTTCTCCCAGCTACATCAAATAGCATTGTTATAGACTCCGACAGTGACTCAGGCAACATCATCTCCATTAGCTCCAATGATTCACAAGACAACGATCCTGATTTCTTTGAAGTCGAGATCAAACCCGCTCACAATAAGACTTTGGTGAGCCTACTCTCAAACAAATGATAGACTTATACCCCAGTTTTTCTCCATATATATCAATAACATGCTCCATCATACACAGACTATTCCTGTTGCCTTCTGGCAACACCACCGTTTGGATTCAAAAGAGAAAGTGTACATGAGGTTTGTGAATGTTGCCACATCCTACGCAATACAGCTCAGATATACACACGAATCACGCCCAGGATGTAGCAACTCCTTGAAGCTATCTACGGGCTGGCCACTTTTCTTTGACCACTGTCATATGTTGATGAAGGAAGGTTGGAAGTTCACTATAGTTTCTAGCACGTACGGGCCCCGACATAGTGATTTGCTCTTCCAAGCTGATCTCATCCAATCAAACTATTAGGTTTAGCTCGTGCCGTTTATAAAGTGCTAATAGTTATTATCCTTGCTCCTGTTTTTTCTGTTTGCCGTTGGATATGTTTCCCTTTAGATTGTATGACTTCTATCATTGCTCTTGGCATGCCTTTGTCAATTCTATGCACTGTTTTATTATCTACGAACTGTCTTAATGTACTGTCTTACTATCTATTACTTATTACTTATTAACTGTCCATGAACTGTTTTTAGAAAGCACAATTTCTTCATGCACTGTCCTTGGGAGAGGGTGCTGACAACTCAATATTGAGAATGGCTAATGACCCTCTCCTATTAGTTACAGGAACATTTATATAACAGGCCCTCGATGACTACATGAGAATGTTTCACATTTATATCAATAACATGCTCCATCATACACAAACTATTCCTGTTGCCTTCTGGCAACACTACTGTTTGGATTCAAAAGAGAGTGTGTACATGAGGTTTGTAAATGTTGCTACATCCTACGCAATACAGCTCAGATATACACACGAATCACGCCCAGGATTTAGCAACTCCTTGAAGCTATCTACGGGCTGGCCACTTTTCTTTGACCACTGTTATATGTTGATGAAGGAGGTTGGAAGTTCACTATAGTTTCTAGCACGTACGGGCCCTAGCATAGTGATTTCCTCTTCCAAGCTGATCTCATCCAATCAAACTATTAGGTTCAGCTCGTGCCGTTTATAAAGTGCTGATAGCTATTTTCCTTGCTCCTGTTTTTTCTGTTCGCCGTTGGATATGTCTCCCTTTAGATTGTATGACTTCTAACATTGCTCTTGGCCTGCATTTGTCACTTCTTTGCACTGTTTTATTATCTATGAACTGTCTTCATGTACTGTCTTACTATCTATGACTTATTATCTATGAACTGTCCGTGAACTGTTTTTTAGAAAGCACAATTTCTTCATCTACTGTCCTTAGGAGAGGGTGCTGACAACTCAATATTGAGAATGGCTAATGACCCTCTCCTATTAGTTACCGGAACATTTATATAACAGGCCCTCGATGACTAAAGGAGAATGTTTCACGTTTTCATTTTCAAGGATGTTACACAGGACACCATTCCCTTATTAACCAGATTTATGTGCCACTACAAAGCTTGTGGAGTGTCGAACTCAAATGATAGACCTTAAACCCTCCTGCTCAGGTTTATTCACCTCAACAGTTGTGCCTCCCTTATACCTCAGTGGCATAAAATTGCACTGTGTGAAAAGGAAAGCGTTAATATTTAAAAAAAACGGATTAAGGTTTACAGCTTCACTATGCAAAATAACAAGATACCAATAACACTCATATTTGTATTATTGATAAGATACAAATTAAATTACACTTGCAAAGTATATAAGGTGTATTCCACCATTTTGTAAAGAATCCACATACACTTACCTACAATTATTTCTTCTTCTCCATGGGTGGTTGTACACCCTCAGTGCGCAGTGCATTGCACAGCTTTTTAGCTAGTACTCCCTATGTCTCAACTAACTTGTCTTGTTTGACTTCTGCACACAATCTAATGCACTTTTTTAACCAACAATGTTTCATAATATATACAACTAAAAATTATGTAAAATAAATATTCTAAAACTATATGATTAGACGAATCAAACAATCCAACTTGACTATTTTTCTCAAAAATATATTTTGCAATAACATTAAGTGAAAGTTGAATAATGAACTGTAACACCCCCGTTTTTAAAATATAGTTGGGCGGGAAGTGTTACCGCTACATTCCTTAGTCAAGCTCGCTACGACTAACTTAAATAAGGAATGCTAAGGCTAACTATTGGAAACTTGATTAACTTATATGTCTTAACTTAGGATTACGCTTAAGTGCTTGAGTTCTATAAAGTTGTGCCGAGGGGTTCCCAGGAAAGGGAGGTGGGCCACCGGCTGATGGGCCTTGTTATCACCAAGCCTCCTTAGACAGAAGCCCCTAGCAACTCGATAGTAAACAAGTCTAATTTGTATTCCTCGGTTTAAACACAACTAAGGCATATCAAAAGTATTAGTGGTTTAAGAAGAATGCAATACTTTTATTAATAAACTTTACTCATAACATAAATAGTTTCATTGGGCTTGAGGCCAAAACATTTGTTTTAACAGTAATTTGATGCGAGAATTTAAAAGAGTCTTATTTATGAAAAACCTTCCCAATCCCAAGTGCATGCACAACTTCTTAAATGATAGTTCTCTGAAAAAGGGAAAAACAACAGATAATCAGCAACAGTGCTGAGTAAACTAGCCTCATTCCGAGGACACAAATATCCACACAACATATAATCACAATATTTCATTGGCTGCAGTAACTAGCCGCGGCCTAACATGCACATGATGATACATCTATGAATTAAATACCCGGGTAAACTAGACCGCGAACCGCGACTTATGTCTAGCGAAACATAGGCTCAAAACATGTGGGTCTAAGGGAGAAACCGTCCTACCTCTTAGCCAGAGGGGAGTTCGGTCATCCACAACTCAGACACCACCGCGGTACTCATGCCCTCAAATCATTTAAATAAATTCCACAAAATGACCCAACGGTCCAATTTAAGTTTGACATCATGGGCCTAGCCCAAAAACACATGATTAAATGTTTTAAAAGCATTTTGACGTAAACTTAGGATTAAAATCCCAAAAGCTTTTAATAATGCATAAACATAGGATTAAAACACTTAAAAGCATTTCATGCATTGAATTCAAGAACTTTGCATGAAAAATAGGATGTTCGGGTAAGACTAGCTTACTCTGAACAAGAACAAGCCTTAAGAACCTTCAAGTATCAACCTTCGAACTCCTTGCTCCAACCTTCGAGCACACTCAACTTACCAACACTAAAGAAGAATATAGGGGAAAAGCTAGAGAGGAGAAAAGAAGAATGGTTTTTGGTGTGAGGAAAAGAGTGAATGGGATAGGGTATTTATAGGTGGGTTGGGAGTGAATTTTTGGAATGGGAGTAAATGTGCAATCCCTTGATGGCTGCCGCCAGCTTGCTACAGCCTTTAATCCTTCCAAAAATAGATGTTTTGGATAGGTTTTATAGTCTTTATCCATGCTTAGTGTAGGAGACTTAAACCTTAATCTTTAAGGCTCCAAAAGTGGGCTGTCTACACCTCGTTTCAGCCCTAACTATCAACCCAAAATATGTTAAAAAATGACCCAACTCAGCCCCAAAGAAGCCATAACTGCCTACTTGTTAAATTCAAATTCCCACTTGTTGAAAATAATTTGGCTCCAAAATAAAGTTACCGTTGTATTTTCGGATCATGACCGTTATTTTTTCGGGGTATTACATGAACATTGCCAAAAAGTCAAACCAGACAAGTTTGCTGAGACGGATGTAGTACATCTTTACAACTTGACTGGATCCAGTTGCTTGATCTATCATGCTTGCTAATTGTTATAACCTGTACTTTGGTTCTCTTTTTATTTTCCTTGCAAGGCCCTCTTCGTAACAAACTAGAGATTGAAATCCATTTATTATTTGTTATTTTCTTTCAAGTAAAAAATGAAGCCTGATTAAGAAAGATAACCTATCAGAGGCTGGTGTTAAGATATTGTTTGCGTTTACCCATTTCTTTATATATATTTTTTTCTTTTTTATTTTCGGGAAAAAGAAAGTGGGAAAGGAACAATGGAATCTCTGTTTTAATTTACTTTCTTTTTTTATTTGTTGATTTGGTGCTCCAATTATCTAATTCTTTCTTGAATTTGGTATAGAACAAAGAGGGATCGATTATTGTTTGGATTACCCATTTGTTGATTATTATTTAGATAACTTTTTGTTTAGAATTAGACAACACCATATGAAACACTTTGATTTGCAAGTGCAGATATTTATTTTTAAGAGATTGATTCATGATGGTTAATTTCAAGATTGTTTCTTTAATTGGACATTTGGAAATTTATATGTGTATATGTCTAAGTGTGGTGTTTTGATGATTTAAATCGGAAGATTGTTGAGTTGATTGGATTTAGGAGTTTTGAACTTGTTGGGTGAAGGTTGATGATGAAGCCTCGTGTTTCCGAACTAAGATGTTATTTTATGTTTACAATGGTGGTCTTGAATCCACAGCAGTGTACTAATTTTTTTTACACTTGCTGCAAGGTTCTTGTCTCTTGATAAGTTTAATATTATCTCAAATTTATTGTTTTTATATTGCATTATTTGATCTTGATCGAGTTAATTATTACTACACTCCCCACTTCTGGATTTCTGGACAATCTAATTAATTCTCGTGTGATATATAAAGTATTGATTCCTTGTTTCTTTTTTTTTTTCCGGTGGGAAGAAGTAGCTGCAAATTAGCTGTGAGAGCTAGAGAACACCACACCACTCTTCATCCTCCCTTTTATCACTACTGCGCTTTAATTACCTGTGATAGGTTGTTTCTTTGTTGTTGTGCTTAGGATCGACACGTCCGTGGTACATAGCCAATACTATTGCGGGGAGCTTTGAAGGGTATGTCGCCCATCTTATTTAATTCCTATATTTAAGTAATTTCAATTTCCTTTGTTAGAGCCCATCTTATTGCTTGGAGCTTTAAGTAATATCAATTGGTTTTATGTTAGAGTCCCTTGGTCCATCTTATTTCTGACATGGTATTATAGCCATGAGTACCCATTTGGGTCTTCGTTGTTTCTGAGATGAATATCATCTCGAGAAGGGGTGTTAAAGTCCCACATCGGTTATAATATTGGGTTATCCCCTGTTTATATGGACATGAGTCACTCTACCTGCTACTAATTGGTTTTAGGTTAATGCCCTAGGTTCATCTTGTTTCTGACATCCTTTATAGTTTCTTTGAGCATTTTTCTTACTATTGCACAGCTGTTGATAACTTTCTCATCCTTTCGGTTATCCTAATCTTCTCTCTCTCTCTCTCTCTCTCTCTCTTTTTTTTTTTTTTTTTCTCGATCCGGACAGGGTTCCATTTCAGATTCTGTTGTTTAAGATATGAAATATTATTGAAAAAGTTCCATTTGCATTAATTTCCAGCTGGTGTTAAGGTCATCAAGATCAATCTTCTTCCACCGCTTGGTGTGACCGGTCACAGGTTTGAACTGGCTGCTGCTGCTGTGATGATGAGATACCATAACCAGTAGAAGGGATACCAGAGCTCCAGTAACTGTTCTTTTCATGCCACAAGAGCCATTCCCTTGGGATCGAAGGGATTTATACAGGTACCATAGCAATTTTTGGGTTTTGAATTGCTAGTTTTTTTTTAAAAAAAAATTTCCTTGGGCTCCATGGTTTGAAGGAATTTATCATTGATTTAAGGTGAATCTTTCTTCCCCTTGCAATTGCATGACATAAAAATTGTATCTTTGTGCCATGTATATTTTATTAGCGTGTTTTTGTGGGATCGTAGATCTTTTTGGGGCATAAAATTTGATGTTGTTTTCTTTTAGCATCAAGGGCTTAAAATTGGGAAAACTCGTAAGGCGAGCTTTGGGTATTCTATCCACATTTAGATCATATTATACTCAAGTGTATATGTAATTCTGTGTGCGTTCTTTTTCCTTAATTACTTCATTACTTGATACTTGAATGAATGATGATTTCGATTTAATATTCTGTTTGTATTGAAATCGGTTTTCTCCTCATTTATTTTTGTCTGATTTTTTTATTTATTTATGTATATTGTTTCTAGGTCGTGGGAATATTCATGATGATAGTTCCTCTGTTAGGTCAGCTAGCGGATGATGACTATGGGCGTAAACCGTTGTCTTATGGAATTTGCTATATTATGAAATTTGTGTGGACATTAATGTTACTTTGTTGTGCCAAGTGATTGATTACGAAGGGATTACGTCTCTATTTATTCATTTTTTAATCTTGGAATTGTTGATCAATGTTAGGTGCTCAAAAGCAGGTGGAATTGAAGTGACATCACGAGAAACACTCTTTGATCTTAGTGAGAAGAAAGGGCAGAGCCCATAGTATGATATTTTATGGTCCTCAGGCTCCAGTTATAAGGGACGTTGGGAGCAAGTGAATCCGTTAGCAGATTCGGAGAGAGAATTGTCTCCCAATCTGCTATCCGAATTTGCTATCTGCTAGCGGATCTGCTGACACCCAAACATTCAGATAATCTCATTCCTGTGATAGAAGAGGAGCTAAGGGTGTAACCAAGATACCCAACTATAAATTGCCCGATCCTTGTGAATTATTTGAGTCTTCAATTGTCTTTTTTGTGGTGTAACCAGATCTCACAATTAAATTTATCTTACTTTTGCTTTTATTTCAATTTTGATTATCTTATAACAGTTTTACATAATATTTTTTTCTCACTGGGCGCGCTCCACATAATAGGTGTGACTTTATTTCAATTTTGATTATCTTATAACAGTTTTACATAATGTTTTTTTCTCTCATTGGGCGCGCTCCACATAATGGGTGTGACTTATGTTTAAGAAGGTTTGATGGGAAGGAAAAAAGAGTGAACTTATAATGGGTGTGACTTATATTTGAACTCCATGTGAACTAGCCACACCCTTTCCTTGTAACAAATAGCTATGGATCAATTGCAAATGCTGCGAGGGAATCTGGAATCTGTCTGCATATACATACACATACAGATAAGTAAAGTATTTGGACTATAATAACTCCTCTTAATTGCATGTTCACATATGGGAATATGTTCACATATATACATACATAGAGTACATTACCATACACATCAGAGTTCAAATACCAAAAGAAGGTAGAGGATTAGAGCTGTAAACTAGCCGAACCGAACCGAGCTTCAAGTGTTTGAGCTCTGTTCGTTAAGCTTAACGAACGAACACGAACCGAGCCAAAAATCTTAACGAACAAATTTTCATGTTTGAGCTCTGTTCGTTTAACCTTACGAACGAGCTAATAACGAACGAACACGAGCCTAGTCGAGCTCAGTTAACGAGCCATTTATTTTATTAATAAATTTATTTATTTTAGAATTAAATTAGGTGTGAAAATGTAATGTATATTGTAATATAATTTATGAGAGAAATGTAAAATTAATAAAAATGAAAAATATAAAGAACAACTAGATAAAATGTTTATTTTTTATAATATATATTCCACTAAAGAATAATTCCGAACTGTTCGCGAACTTAATGAACGAACACACAAACCAAATTATGTGTTTGAGCTCGGTTCGTTTAACTTACCGAACGAGCTGTTAACGAACGAACATGTGTCGAACCGAGCTCAGCTCACGAACTGTTTGTTCTATTTACAGCTCTATAGAGGACCTTGTAAGAAGTAAGAACACCAACAAAGACATTATAAGTACAATCATAGCTAGGCATGGAGTCTCACAGTCGTCGTAGACTCAGTCGGGATTTTTCCTATGTAAATAATTGGACTTTCACTGTAAATGTCCAAAAACATCCATCATCAATCATGCATCCTCCATCTTATAATTTATATTATATATATATATATCTATATATATTTATTCTCTACTCCAAGTCCTGTGGTATTTATTTTCATATCCGTAGCTACCTCATTCTAATCTTAACTTTTCATATAATAAATCCAATAATGCCTTTTTTGAAAGCTTAATAAGTTTTTTTTTTTTGGCTTTTCTCCCTCTAAAATATTCACATTTTTTTTGTTTACAAATTTGCTCCCTATGTTGACAAAAGAAGGAACACATGGACAACCTTACCGTTGTCAGATCGAACATAGCTGAGCTCCGACAGCGTGATGCTCATCTCTTGGCCGCTCTGAAAGACTGTAACAATTAATTGTCTTCTCTTAAGAGAATTATCAAGCAGCTCAAAAGGTCGGCCGAAGGCCCAAGAGATAGACTTGCCAGTCTCCAAAATGGCGTAGACTACATCAATATGAGGATCAGCTTCAACGGCCGCACTTTGGATTCGTTTCGAAAGAAGTGGGTTGAGGTCCAATCCATAGTCCAGAATATCGGGTCCTTCGACAGATAGTCGGTCGCTATTCATAGAATCCCATCCTCATTGACCCGGTTCAACTAGAACGTGGAACCTGTGTTGGCTGATGGGAAAGATCAAGCCTTTTCAAAGCTTCTGGCATCAGCTAAGAATATGTCGAACGTGTTTGTCTTGAAGATAGTAAAGATTAGCACCTCTGGTTGTCTCGGGGGTCAATTGCTTTGTAGTCAATTGTTTCGTACTTCTCTATCTTGCCTTCTTTGCCTTAGGCACGTTTTGTTTGCGCTAACGACCTTTGTATGGACTTCGCGTTTGTGATCGGCCAAATTTTTATTTTCTCTTTCATTTTTGAACGAAATTGTAATACCCGAGAATTTTCCAACATAAAATAAAACAATAATTAAATAAATAAATAATAAATAAAATAAATACTATAGATAAATAAACAAATCCAGCAAATAAAAGAAATAAATAAAGATAAGGAAATGAGAAATGAGATTTAACTTAAAAAGGAATTAAAGGAATTTAATTCAATAAAAGGATGGATAAATGGTACACCAAAACCCGACACTAATGAACACGAGTATTCGAGTCCAAAACATCCAATTAGACTGAGAATAAAATTAGAGAGAAAGTATGAACCCGAGTATACCCCGGAAATCGGAATTCGGGAGCATAGAGGGATAGAAACCCGAAAGAGAGGCGGAAAAGCACGACGGATCGCACGACCCGCCCGGACCGAAGTCCAGGCGAAGTCGGCGCGGTGGCCGCGCGGTGAAGGGGCTTTAGCGCGCCACGACCGCGCCACTTCACAGATTCGTTTGTTGCGTGAATCTCTCGCCCGAACGCGGATTTTTCGACTTTCGGTTGAACATCTCTCGACTCAAGACCTTTAGGTCGGTTGTGGACGCCCTAGGGATTGAGAATTCTATAAATAAGCCTCTTGGGAGCCCCGAACATCTTTACAAAACCCTACGAAATCTCTCTACACACAAAACCCTAATTCCGGAGTCGTCGGAGGCACAAAACCGAATCAAGGGACTGACTTGGACGAAAATTAGGAGTCTTCGATCATCGGGGTAAGATTCGAACCATTCTTGTCCATTCTTTTCCATTCAAGATTCGAAAACAAATCCTAATTAAATCTCTTTCCTATTCTAAACCCCGATCCGGACGCGTTGAGGAAAAACGAAGGATCTCGGAGGGAGAACGAAGAACGTGGAAGCCACGCCTCCGAATCATCGAGCCGAGACATCCGTAAATCAGTAAGTTAACGCTTACACGGTTTTGGGAGTAGTAAAAATATTCAAATCTGGAAACTTGAGCAAATCTTTCGTAAATCTGTCCATATGTGATTTTTAACGGCGCAACAGTTTTGTCTAATTTTTCCGAACCTTAAAACGACTTCAAACGGAAAAACATAAAACACGAAAAACGTTCCTAAGACATAGATCTATGTACTGTAAAATTTTCATAATTTTTCATCGTGTTTTGATATCCGAAAACGACCACAAACAGACCTGCCTTGAGTTTAGATCTTGAAACGGTGACAGAACTTTAGTTCGAACTTGTTGGTGATTTCTACCTTGGATCTAGACCGATCTAGGCTTAGCGTTGAACATAAGAGTTGTAGATCTATGCGTTAAGAACACCTCCGTAAATTTTCAGAATTTTTCGTAATAATTTGATATATGAAATCCACCCGAAACCGGACTGCTAGGATGTGGATCTCGAAATCTTGACAGATTCTTGGCCCGAACTTGTTGGCGTTTTTGAAAATAGAAATAGGATGAATTAGATCTTTTGCTGAACATGAAACTTGTAGATATATGTCTTAAGATGATCTCTGTCAAATTTCGTTAATTTTGGAGTTGAATTGCTATGGTAGAATTCGAAATCTCTAAACTGTGACCTAGGAAATTCGGACAGATTTATACTTCTGTGAAAATTAGTGTTTTTGACCTATTTAGGTATCTCGGATTGAAAAAGTTAAAACACGAAAGTTGTAGATCTTGACGTTTTGGAGTCAGACGCGAAATTTCGGAATTTTTGAAATTAAATCTGATTTTAGACGCATTTTAGATTAAACTGTGGTTGACCGAGTCAAATCTTGAACTCTTGATGAAACTTGTGAAATTTGCGAAACTTGTTTGACCTGCGGGTTCGATTCCCCAGGATGTCTGTGTCAAACCTTGCGGGTTCGATTCCCCAGGGTGTGTTTGAGTTCTTGCGGGTTCGATTCCCCAAGGGCGATTGTATGTTCTCCTGCGGGTTCGATTCTCCAGGATGTCTGTGTCAAACCTTGCGGGTTCGATTCCCCAGGGTGTGTTTGAGTTCTTGCGGGTTCGATTCCCCAAGGGCGATTGTATGTTCTCCTGCGGGTTCGATTCCCCAGGATGTCCGTGTCAAACCTTGCGGGTTCGATTCCCCAGGGTGTGTCTTTCTGCGGGTTCGATTCCCCAGAATATGTGTTGATTCCTACGGGTTCGATTCCCTAGGATGTATGTGAGTTCTTGCGGGTTCGATTCCCCAAGGGCGATTGTTTGTTTTCTTGCGGGTTCGATTCCCCAAGAATAAATTATACTAGATTATATCGAATAAAAGAGGGATAGTGAAATCCTGAAATACTTAAATAGTTTCCTTATTTAAATTATGCCTTTAAATTATGTCTTGCGATTATTTTATCATGTTGTTGAATTATGATCTTATGGAAACCCTTGTCTTTTAAAATACGCAATTAAATTATTATTAGTTGGATAAATTAAATCATGGATGTTATGCACATGTTTTTTTATTTAATTAAAGGCTTTGAAACCTCACAATCATGTTTGTGGTAACTTACTCAGCACGTAGTGCTGACCAAACCATTTTTATTTCCCTGGTTATTTCAGAGCTGAAGAATATGCATCATCATATGCATTCATGGGAAGTTTGGGGAAACAATTTATTTTTAAATGTTACGTTAGACTAGAAATTGCATGAACGGGCCTGTTTAACCCGTATTCTGGCCGTGTTGGCTATATTTAAATTCCGCTGCATTGTTCTTATGTAAATAAATAATAAATAAAATAAATACTATAGATAAATAAACAAATCCAGCAAATAAAAGAAATAAATAAAGATAAGGAAATGAGAAATGAGATTTAACTTAAAAAGGAATTAAAGGAATTTAATTCAATAAAATGATGGATAAACGGTACACCAAAACCCGACACTAATGAACTCGAGTATTCGAGTCCAAAACATCCAATTAGACTGAGAATAAAATTAGAGAGAAAGTATGAACCCGAGTATACTCCGGAAATCGGAATTCGGGAGCATAGAGGGATAGAAACCCGAAAGAGAGGCGGAAAAGCACGACGGATCGCACGACCCGCCCGGACCGAAGTCCAGGCGAAGTCGGCGCGGTGGCCGCGCGGTGAAGGGGCTTTAGCGCGCCACGACCGCGCCACTTCACAGATTCGTTTGTTGCGTGAATCTCTCGCCCGAACGCGGATTTTTCGACTTTCGGTTGAACATCTCTCGACTCAAGACCTTTAGGTCGGTTGTGGACGCCCTAGGGATTGAGAATTCTATAAATAAGCCCCTTGGGAGCCCCAAACAAGTTTACAAAACCCTACAACCTTCTATACGTTCGAAACCCTAAATTCGGAGTCGACGGAAAGCACCAAACGGAGGCAGCAGCTTTGGACGAAAATCCAAGGTCTCCAAACGTTGTGGTAAGCTCTAGTCCGATAAATCTTTTCACGTTTCAATCCGAAAACGGATTCTAACTTCGATTCTTTTCTTTCTACACCCCGTATCGAATCTAGATCGTAGAACCCGACGAACGGAGAGGAGAAACGGTGATCTGGAAGCCACGCCTCCGAACTAGACATCCCCGACGTTCATAGACACTGTAAGTTAACTCTTACATGGTTTTGGGATGAATTAAAACATTCAAAACTAAAAGATTAACATGAAACCGAAATTCTGTCAACTATTACTTTCTACCGGCGCAACAGATTTGTTGAATTTTTCCGACCCTTAAAACGAGCTCAAACGGAAAAACTTAAAACACGAAAAACGTTCCTAAGACTTAGACCTAGCTACTGTAAAAATTTGGGAATTTTTGGAGTTGATTTGATATGCGAAAACCCGTTGAAACCGAACTGTTTGAATCTAGATCTCGAAATCTTGGACAGAACTTAGGAATGATCTTGATCACGTTTTTGACATAGGATCTAGGCTGTTTTAGATCTTTGGCCAAACATGAAAGTTGTAGACAAATGTCTTAAGATGATATCTGTCAAATTTCATTAAATTTGGAGTTGAATTGCTATGGTAGAATTCGAAATCTTTAAACTGTGGTGCATTGAACTCGGACAGATTTGTTCTTATGCGAAAATTGGCGATTTTGACCTACTTAGGTATCTCGGATTGAAAAAGTTAAAACACGAAAGTTGTAGATCTTGATGTTTCCGAGACAGATATGAAATTTTGGAATTTTTGGAATTAAATCTGATTTTAGACGAATTTTAGAGTAAACTGTGATTTACCGAAACGAAATTTTGAAATCTTGTTGAAACATGGAATTAACTTTTAGGGTTGAGATGAGTTGAGATATAACCGAGTCAAATCTTGATATCTTGTGAAAACGGTGAAATTAGCCTTTAAGGTTTAAAGGATTGGGAATTCCTTTGAAATAAAATACACATGAAATATCTTGCTTGCCGAAGGGCAATTGAAAAATCTTGCTTGCCGAAAGGCAATTGAAATATCCTGCTTGCCGAAAGGCAATTGAAAAATCTTGCTTGCCGAAAGGCAATTGAAATATCCTGCTTGCCGAAAGGCAATTGAAATATCTTGCTTGCCGAAAGGCAATTGAAATATACTGCTTGCCGGGAGGCAATTGAAATATAAAGCTTGCCGAGTGGCAATTGAAACATAAACTTGAAACTTGAAACATGAGACATGAAATATGAAACTAGGAGACTCGAAAATTGTTCCTTTTGGATTATGCTTCTAAATTATGTCCTATAATTACATCGCTTTGCAAATTATATTTATGATCTTATGGAGTCTCTGTTGCTTTAATTATTGTTAGATAAATAAGTTAAATTATGTGGTATTGTGCACATGTTTTCTTTAAATATTAAATAATGGCTTTGAAACCCCATAGTTATGTATGTGTTAACTTACTCAGCACGTAGTGCTGACCCAAACCATATTTTCTTTTTCTTTTTCTTCCAGAGTTGAGAATTATGCATCGTCATATGCATACACGGGAAGCTTGGGATGATATATTAGTTTGAATTTTTGTATTAGACTAGATCTTGCATGAACGGGCCTGTTTAACCCGTGATTAGGCCATGTTGGCCCTATATCTGCGATACATATATGTAAATATTATTTTCCGCTGCAACTTTGATGTATTATTTTTAAATCATATATAAATGGGCTGTTTGAATGTTTTAAATTCTGAAAAACCATAGCCTTGCATCTCTTTAGCAAGCTCAGAGAAACCGTGTCTTGCTAGGGAGATGTGGCGGTGACATCCCGACCTGGGTGACCAAAAACCGGGGTGTTACAAGGTGGTATCAGAGACCGGATATTTTTAAGCTAGTATTTTTAAACTATTATTTTTAAACCATTATTAATTTTTAAACTACTATTAATATTTTGACTATTATTTTAAATTTTAAAGTATTATTTCCATGGAGAGATTTTTATTTTAAAACCCATGGAAAAATATATATATGTGGTGCATTAAATTATTATTGGGGGGAAATATCATTTGCATTTGCATGTTGCATCTCTGTTATGAACTTAGAATCTTGGAAACTTGAACTTAGAATCTTGGAAACTTGAACTTAGAATCTTGGCAAAACTTGAACTTAGAATCTTTGCGAAATGAACTTAGAATCTTGGCGAATTGAACCTAGAATCTTGGCGAAATTAACTTAGATATCTTGTTACACCTATATAATCTTGAGACATGACATCGAATTAGAAGCAATAACTAGATACTGATCCTGCCTTAGTTCTAGATCGCGTTCATCTAAGCGCACGCCTAAGCATAACAAATCTCGGCTCTAGCCATTCCTATCATGGTACGAACTAGAAAACTTTCTCATGTGGAACAATAAGAAAATCAAGTTTTATTAAAACACTTTTTATTCCAAAAATCTTGTTTGGAGTTCCAAACCACAAATCCGAAAATTTGAAATTAGAAATTTACGAAACGTCTTGTTCGAGCGATCTATCTAAACCAAGATAAGCTAATCTATACACGTTATAACAGAAAATGGCGCCTAGGAGGAAACCAAGGAAGGTGAGTCCAAACGGCACTGACGCTAACCTTTCCAACACGCCCAACAACAGTGAAAGTCCTCAGAACCTAGGAGAGCAAGTGCCTCAAGCGCCCAATAATATGGAAGCACGTTTAAAAACGATAGAGGGATTCCTAGTAGCATTAGGAAATGCGGAGGTGCATAGGACACCTGCAGCAGTACCTCCGCCCGTAGCTCAAACCAACTATCTAGCGTTGGTGAATCCCTATCAACCACCACGTTATGATGGGCAGGAGGATCCCGCCAAACTAGAGGGGTGGATCCGTACATTTGATAAGCTCTTGGATGCTATCAAATGTCCTGATGAGGCAAGGACACGAGTAGCAACCTACTACTTAGGAGGCGAAGCCGATGAGTGGTGGCAAGACCTCCAGAGGAATTTAGAGGAAGCTGAAGAAGCTTATTCGTGGACTAAACTTAAGGAGGATCTAAGGGACCGATTCTACCCCATGAGCACCAAGGCGGCAATGTACGAAGAGTTTTTATCACTGAAGCAAGAGGGACGGACGGTGCAGGAGTATTACACCCGGTTTAAGGAGTTGGTACGATTTGCTACGAGGATAGTACCAACCGACTCTGACAAGGCTCAGAAATTCGAGATGGGTCTGAACCTTAGTATCCGGGAGATACTTGCAGTAGGACAATTCACGAACCTGCAGACGGTTTATGATCGTGCGGTAGCAGTTGCACGAGTTCAAGGACTGAAACGGAAACCGGTAGATGAGGTTAACCAAGGACCACAAGGAGAATACAAGGTGGATAAGGACCATTTCGATGGAAACTCGAAAGGACAACATGAAAATGACAATGGGGAGAAAAAGGGAATAGTCTTTAACCATTGTGACTATGCGTCACCATGTCCAAAGTGTGGTAAACCGCATCATGCGAGAGGATGCCCTCAGCCTGGAGCATGCCTTCGATGTGGTCGACATGGTCATCAGCTGCGTGATTGCCGGACACGGAAAGAGAATATCGACAAGAGAGAGGATGTGACTACTCGACTTAAGCAACCACGAAACTCAGACGGTCAAGGTGGCAACAACCAAGGGCACCAATACCCTCAGAATAAAGGCCAGAACCCGAAATCTTTTGAGAGTACTGAATAGGCAGTTATGAGGACATAACTGGAGTCCTAAGGGGGAGAGGATGTGATACCCCGTAATAAAGTAGTTGCATTATTTTAGTTTGGTTCGGCAATATGTATCCCAAATAAATTTTTGAACTACGTTATGGCTTGATCCCTTTACCGGGTACGTAGGCAGCTTAGAAGTTTTAATTCTAAGTTCAGTCACAACATAATAAAACAAACACAAGACCTTAGCACGAGACGAGAAAAGCCGAAACACAACTTCGAGGACGAAGTTGATTCTTAAGGAGGGTAGACTGTAATACCCGAGAATTTTCCAACATAAAATAAAACAATAATTAAATAAATAAATAATAAATAAAATAAATACTATAGATAAATAAACAAATCCAGCAAATAAAAGAAATAAATAAAGATAAGGAAATGAGAAATGAGATTTAACTTAAAAAGGAATTAAAGGAATTTAATTCAATAAAAGGATGGATAAATGGTACACCAAAACCCGACACTAATGAACTCGAGTATTCGAGTCCAAAACATCCAATTAGACTGAGAATAAAATTAGAGAGAAAGTATGAACCCGAGTATACCCCGGAAATCGGAATTCGGGAGCATAGAGGGATAGAAACCCGAAAGAGAGGCGGAAAAGCACGACGGATCGCACGACCCGCCCGGACCGAAGTCCAGGCGAAGTCGGCGCGGTGGCCGCGCGGTGAAGGGGCTTTAGCGCGCCACGACCGCGCCACTTCACAGATTCGTTTGTTGCGTGAATCTCTCGCCCGAACGCGGATTTTTCGACTTTCGGTTGAACATCTCTCGACTCAAGACCTTTAGGTCGGTTGTGGACGCCCTAGGGATTGAGAATTCTATAAATAAGCCCCTTGGGAGCCCCAAACAAGTTTACAAAACCCTACAACCTTCTATACGTTCGAAACCCTAAATTCGGAGTCGACGGAAAGCACCAAACGGAGGCAGCAGCTTTGGACGAAAATCCAAGGTCTCCAAACGTTGTGGTAAGCTCTAGTCCGATAAATCTTTTCACGTTTCAATCCGAAAACGGATTCTAACTTCGATTCTTTTCTTTCTACACCCCGTATCGAATCTAGATCGTAGAACCCGACGAACGGAGAGGAGAAACGGTGATCTGGAAGCCACGCCTCCGAACTAGACATCCCCGACGTTCATAGACACTGTAAGTTAACTCTTACATGGTTTTGGGATGAATTAAAACATTCAAAACTAAAAGATTAACATGAAACCGAAATTCTGTCAACTATTACTTTCTACCGGCGCAACAGATTTGTTGAATTTTTCCGACCCTTAAAACGAGCTCAAACGGAAAAACTTAAAACACGAAAAACGTTCCTAAGACTTAGACCTAGCTACTGTAAAAATTTGGGAATTTTTGGAGTTGATTTGATATGCGAAAACCCGTTGAAACCGAACTGTTTGAATCTAGATCTCGAAATCTTGGACAGAACTTAGGAATGATCTTGATCACGTTTTTGACATAGGATCTAGGCTGTTTTAGATCTTTGGCCAAACATGAAAGTTGTAGACAAATGTCTTAAGATGATATCTGTCAAATTTCATTAAATTTGGAGTTGAATTGCTATGGTAGAATTCGAAATCTTTAAACTGTGGTGCATTGAACTCGAACAGATTTGTTCTTATGCGAAAATTGGCGATTTTGACCTACTTAGGTATCTCGGATTGAAAAAGTTAAAACACGAAAGTTGTAGATCTTGATGTTTCCGAGTCAGATATGAAATTTTGGAATTTTTGGAATTAAATCTGATTTTAGACGAATTTTAGAGTAAACTGTGATTTACCGAAACGAAATTTTGAAATCTTGTTGAAACATGGAATTAACCTTTAGGGTTGAGATGAGTTGAGATATAACCGAGTCAAATCTTGATATCTTGTGAAAACGGTGAAATTAGCCTTTAAGGTTTAAAGGATTGGGAATTCCTTTGAAATAAAATACACATGAAATATCTTGCTTGCCGAAGGGCAATTGAAAAATCTTGCTTGCCGAAAGGCAATTGAAATATCCTGCTTGCCGAAAGGCAATTGAAATATCATGCTTGCCGAAAGGCAATTGAAATATCCTGCTTGCCGAAAGGCAATTGAAATATCTTGCTTGCCGAAAGGCAATTGAAATATACTGCTTGCCGGGAGGCAATTGAAATATAAAGCTTGCCGAGTGGCAATTGAAACATAAACTTGAAACTTGAAACATGAGACATGAAATATGAAACTAGGAGACTCGAAAATTGTTCCTTTTGGATTATGCTTCTAAATTATGTCCTATAATTACATCGCTTTGCAAATTATATTTATAATCTTATGGAGTCTCTGTTGCTTTAATTATTGTTAGATAAATAAGTTAAATTATGTGGTGTTGTGCACATGTTTTCTTTAAATATTAAATAATGGCTTTGAAACCCCATAGTTATGTATGTGTTAACTTACTCAGCACGTAGTGCTGACCCAAACCATATTTTCTTTTTCTTTTTCTTCCAGAGTTGAGAATTATGCATCGTCATATGCATACACGGGAAGCTTGGGATGATATATTAGTTTGAATTTTTGTATTAGACTAGATCTTGCATGAACGGGCCTGTTTAACCCGTGATTAGGCCATGTTGGCCCTATATCTGCGATACATATATGTAAATATTATTTTCCGCTGCAACTTTGATGTATTATTTTTAAATCATATATAAATGGGTTGTTTGAATGTTTTAAATTCTGAAAAACCATAGCCTTGCATCTCTTTATCAAGCTCGGAGAAACCGTGTCTTGCTAGGGAGATGTGGCGGTGACATCCCGACCTGGGTGACCAAAAACCGGGGTGTTACAGAAATTTTCTCTTCTGTTTTTGAACGTAGATAAATGACTGTCATCATGTCTCTATGCTACTACGTGGATGCATTTATCTTTGATTGCCCTTCTGCTTTGTTCTGATTACTCAATTAGTAGCCTGCACTGCCAGTCAAAGATTCCCGTAGCTTTTCTCAGGAATCCTGAAACGCCCTCTCAATAAAGAGCACAAATGGCATACCCTACATTAATAGCCCAATCATTTCCCAAGGCCTCTCTCCTATAAATCCTCACCTGTATTCTTCCTTGACAGAGATTAGATCCGTAGCATCTCCTGTGATTCCCCCCCCCCCCCCACCGCTCTAGATCATGTTCCGCTTCCTGATATATATCTAATATATATATATGGGGAAAGGAATCATGCTACAGTTGTAGAATCCTGCTACAGTTGTTTCTTAACAACAGTGCCGAATCCTTGCCCGCCCGACCCGATTTCATATCTCACCTGCTCTCACCAATTTCGCTCGACCTCCTTGTTGTGTGCCTCAACCTCTCTCCCTCCTCCTCTCTTTTCCCCAATTGTGCCCTCGAAATTGTGCCCTAGAAGCTCTCACCGATTTTCCTCCATTTCGATCTTGCTACATCCAACACCATCGTACGCAAGGAGAAGAAATGGCCTGGAATTCTGCCTGACCCGCGCTACATCCCCCGTCAAAATCCCTGCACTCATTCCTTCGTCACCACTTTTCCTTCCAAATCCATCGCCTCCGCTCCGCTCCCAAACCCGCCGCCTCTCTCCCTACTGGCTCCGCGCTCTTCCCCAACGGAGTATCGGCGGATGGTTGCCTGACCCGCGCTTCCTTGCCCCGCCAAACGCCCTGCACTACCCTCGACACCCCTTCTCCTTCGAAATCCATCGCCGCCGCTCCGCCCGCGAACCCCGCCGTGTCTCCCCCTTCTTTCCTTCTCTAAACCCCCTCGTGTTCGTCGTCTCGTCAAGAGCCGACTAAGGTAACGATTGTTTCTTTTCCACGAGTGCATCCTCCGATTTCCATGTGTAAGTTATTTGTTGCCCGTGAATTGTGTTTAGTTTGTTTTGTTTTAGAGTAAATTTGTTATTTAGGGTTCTGGGAATCAGAAAAGGGAGGGTTCTACAAAGGGTTTGGGGTTAAATTTTAGGATTAATGTTTTGGGGGTTTGGCATTGCAGTTGATATTCAATGATTCTTTAGTGTGATTTCACTATAATTAGGAGGAACCGGTGCTGGCGACACCAAGTGCTTTGCATCGCTGTCGTGGTCCGTTGCGGCGTGTCGCAGTGCCGCCCCCGCCTCATTGCAGTCGAGCACCTAACAAATCGCCACCCACGATTCGTAGCTTGCTGGGGTACCCCCGTACCAGTCCCGATTTGCCCCTTTCCATTATCAAACACAAAAATTATGATGTCTGTCATCTTAGTGTTGAAGTGGCTCGCAGCATTCGGACCAACATATTCAATCGCACGCCACCACTCCCTTTCAGCGGTGAGTACTGTTGAATGCCTTATTGAAAAGTTTCCTTTATATACTCAATTAACCTTCTTTCTCTCTTGCTCAACTTGATCAATAACTGAAGCCATGTTTGCAGATTTTATGTTCAGTGCTATTTTAATAGCTGTTTTTAGTAGTAGTATTTTCATAATTTTATGTTCAATGCTGATGTTCATTTTGGTCTTGCATATGACTTTCTCAGGAATTGTGTTTCCTTCTCTACTTGCTGCGTACATTGGGCAAGCTGCGTATATCAGGGAGTTCCGAGGAATGTAGCAAATACGCTTTACGAATCCCTATCAGGCAATTGTGTGACAACATCAGATTTTCAATTTAAAGTCCTACTGATGGTGTAAATGTTTGTCTTGTTGAATATAGATCCACTTTACTGGCCAACATTTGTCGGGGCTAATGCTGCAGCCATTATTGCAAGCCAAGTTTTGATATCCGGAGCATTTGCAATCATCTCTCGGTCCCTCGCCCTGAGTTGCTTCCCGCGAGTGAAGGTTCTTCACACTTCTGCTAAATACGAGGCCTAAGTGTTGTTGAGAATTGAATAATTTCCAATTTCCTAGTCATGTCTGGAGAACTACAAAGGGCAAAAGAAGAGAGGGTGCAAGAAATAAATTAGATGTCTCCTTTGACTACTTACATTGGAAAATGGCTTGAAATAACTATATCATTAAATATTCATTCTATATAATGTATCCGGATGAATGAAGAAAAGACAAGAAGCAATAAGAAACATATTTTGAGCAGCAGCTCATTTGCCCTCTACTCCGATTCATATTTTTTCTTTTGTTGTTTAAATCAATTTCCAAAAATCCCAACAAATTGTGGTATCAGAGCTAGGTTCGATGGCCAATCGTCCCAGTGATGCAGCTGTGGTTCCAATATTTTCTGGTGAACATTATAACCACTGGTCCGTGAAAATGAAGACCATATTTCGGTCACACGACCTTTGGGAGTATGTTGAGGAAGGATACACAGAACCGGAAAGCGAAGAAGGGCTTACCAACAATCAATTGAAGGCTCTCAAGGATCATCGGAAATCTGATGCAAAGGCACTCTCTTTTATTCAACAAGGAGTGAGTGCGGATATTTTCTCACGTATTATGGGTGCAAACTTTGCCAAGGAAGCCTGGGAGATTTTACAAAAAGAGTTCCAAGGGAATATCAAGGTGAAGAATGTTACTCTTCAAACACTACGGAGAGAGCTGGAGAACTTGAAGATGGGTGAAGCAGAAGGTGTCGAGGAGTATTATACAAAAATCACTAATATTGTAAACGAGATGAGGATTTATGGAGAACAAATTAGTGATGGACGAATTGTTGAGAAGATCCTTGTAAGCTTGCCTGCAAAGTTTGATTCAATGGTTTCCATAATTGAAGAAACAAAGGATATTACAATGGATATCCAGGAGTTGATGGGATCTTTAAAGGCGCATGAAAGAAGGATCGCAAGGCATTCCGATAGGACGGTTGAGAGTGCTTTCCAAACAAAGGTCGATGCGAATCCAAAAACGCAGGAAGCCAACATCTCGACTCACAACCAAAGAGGTGTTAACTTTCACAAAAGAGGCCGAGGAAGAGGTCCTAATTTCAGATTCAGAGGTGAAGGAAGAAACACAAGTTCACAAGCAACAAATTCTGAAAAGTTCTGCCGAATTTGTAAGAAGACAAATCATGATACAAAAGTTTGCCGATTCAAATGCAAGAAGTGTAGAAATGCAAGCCATTCGGAACGAGATTGTTGGTACAAAGACAATCCACAAAATGAAGACGCAAAATTCACAAAGGAAGAAGGAGATAAACTCTTCTCCTGCATGACAGTTCAGCATCAATCTCCAAATTTATGGTATGTTGACAGTGGGTGCAGCAGTCATATGTCAGGGGACGAAACCATATTTGTTGAACTTGATCGAAGTTTCACTTCGGAGGTTAAACTTGGTGATGGGCAGCTCCACAAAACTGAAGGAAAGGGGACTGTTGTAATACAAACAAAAGGAGGAGCTGAGAAACGCATTGAAGATGTTCTCTATGTTCCAAACTTGACGAGCAATCTTCTTAGTGTTGGACAGTTATTGCAAAAAGGATATTCAGTTTCGTTTGATGAAGAAAAGTGCAGTATTTTCGACAAGAAAAGCAACACCGTCATTGCGTCTATTCAAATGAGCTCAAATAGAGTATTTCCAATAATTATGCCGCCTGGACAACAAGTAGCGTGTCGAGGAGAAAGCATTGATCAATCTCAACTGTGGCATTTGAGATATGGGCATCTACATAGCAAGGGGCTTCATCTTCTCAAGCAAAAAGGCATGGTTATTGGACTTCCTGAGGTTGTTGCAGAAACTAAAATATGTGAAGGATGTATTTATGGAAAAATGCACAGGCTTCCCTTTCCGAAAACTACCTGGAGAGCAAAGGCACTTTTGGAGCTGGTCCACGCAGACATTTGGGGACCTGCAAGAACCCACTCTCTTGGAAACAAGAGATATTTCATTTTATTTATTGATGAATACAGTAGAATGATGTGGGTTTATTTTCTTGAAGCAAAATCAGAAGTATTCTCTGCATTCCTTAAATTCAAGGCTCTTGTGGAGAATCAAAGTGGCTGCAAAATTAAAACTCTTCGAAAAGACCGTGGAGGAGAGTTTATGTATACCCCATTCATGGATTACTGCAAAGAAAATGGAATTCAACGACAACTTACTGTTACTAGAAGTCCTCAACAAAATGGAGTGGCCGAAAGAAAGAACCGAACCATGGTGGAGATGGCAAGAAGCATGGTTCTTGGCAAAGAGCTTTCCAAAGAATTTTGGGCCGAGGCAGTGCATACAGCTGTCTATCTTTTGAATAGATGTCCTACGAAAGCTGTCCGGAATCGAACCCCGTTTGAAGCATGGCATAAGAAGAAACCTGTGGGGGAGCATTTGAGGATCTTTGGATGTGTTGCCTACGCACATATCTCATTTCAAAATAAAGATAAGTTTGATGAGAAAAGTAAAAAACTTATCTTTGTTGGGTATAGTGATGAATCAAAGCGGTATCGTCTATATGATCCCCTGTCCAGAAAGCTTGTTACATCAAGAGATGTAATTTTTGATGAAATGGCAGTGTGGAATTGGGCCTTGTTATCACCAAGCCTCCTTAGACAGAAGCCCCTAGCAACTCGATAGTAAACAAGTCTAATTTGTATTCCTCGGTTTAAACACAACTAAGGCATATCAAAAGTATTAGTGGTTTATGAAGAATGCAATACTTTTATTAATAAACTTTACTCATAACATAAATAATTTCATTGGGCTTGAGGCCAAAACATTTGTTTTAACAACAATTTGATGCGAGAATTTAAAAGAGTCTTATTTATGAAAAACCTTCTCAATCCCAAGTGCGTGCACAACTTCTTAAATGATAGTTCTCTGAAAAAGGGAAAAACAACAGATAATCAGCAACAGTGCTGAGCAAACTAGCCTCATTCCGAGGACACAAGTATCCACACAACATATAATCACAATATTTCATTGGCTGCAGTAACTAGCCGCGGCCCAACATGCACATGATGATACATCTATGAATTAAATACCCGGGTAAACTAGACCGCGAACCGCGACTTATGTCTAGCGAAACATAGGCTCAAAACATGTGGGTCTAAGGGAGAAAACCGTCCTACCACTTAGCCAGAAGGGAGTTCGGTCATCCACAACTCAGGTACCACCGCGGTACTCATGCCCTCAAATCATTTAAATAAATTCCACAAAATGACCCAACGGTCCAATTTAAGTTTGACATCATGGGCCTAGTCCAAAAACACACGATTAAATGTTTTAAAAGCATTTTGATGTAAACTTAGGATTAAAATCCCAAAAGCTTTTAATAATGCATAAACATAGGATTAAAGCACTTAAAAGCATTTCATGCATAGAATTCAAGAACTTTGCATGAAAAATAGGATGTTCGGGTAAGACTAGCTTACTCTCAACAAGAACAAGCCTTAAGAACCTTCAAGTATCAACCTTCGAACTCCTTGCTCCAACCTTCGAGCACACTCAACTTACCAACACTAAAGAAGAATATAAGGGAAAAGCTAGAGAGGAGAAAAGAAGAATGGTTTTTGGTGTGAGGAAAAGAGTGAATGGGATAGGGTATGTATAGGTGGGTTGGGAGTGAATTTTTGGAATGGGAGTAAATGTGCAATCCCTTGATGGCTGCCGCCAGCTTGCTACAGCCTTTAATCCTTTCAAAAATAGATGTTTTGGATAGGTTTTATAGTCCTTATCCATGCTTATTGTAGGAGACTTAAACCTTAATCTTTAAGGCTCTAAAAGTGGGCTGTCTACACCTCGTTTCAGCCCTAACTATCAACCCAAAATATGTTAAAAAATGACCCAACTCAGCCCCAAAGAAGCCATAACAGCCTACTTGTTAAATTCAAATTCCCACTTGTTGAAAATAATTTGGCTCCAAAATAAAGTTACTGTTGTATTTTCGGATCATGACCGTTATTTTTTCGGGGTATTACATGAACAGTGCCAAAAAGGCAAACCAGACAAGTTTGCTGGGACGGATGTAGTTCATCTTTACAACTTGACTGGATCCAGTTGCTTGATCTATCATGCTTGCTAATTGTTATAACCTGTACTTTGGTTCTCTTTTTATTTTCCTTGCAAGGCCCTCTTCGTAACAAACTAGAGATTGAAATCCATTTATTATTTGTTATTTTCTTTCATGTAAAAAATGAAGCTTGATTAAGAAAGATAACCTGTGTTAAGATATTGTTTGCGTTTACCCATTTCTTTATATATATTTTTTTTCTTTTTTATTTTCGGGAAAAAGAAAGTGGGAAAGGAATAATGGAATCTCTGTTTTAATTTACTTTCTTTTTTTATTTGTTGATTTGGTGCTCCAATTATCTAATTCTTTCTTGAATTTGGTATAGAACAAAGAGGGATCGATTATTGTTTGGATTACCCATTTGTTGATTATTGTTTAGATAACTTTTTGTTTAGAATTAGACAACACCATATGAAACACTTTGATTTGCAAGTGCAGATATTTATTTTTAAGAGATTGATTCATGATGGTTAATTTCAAGATTGTTGCTTTAATTGGACATTTGGAAATTTATATGTGTATATGTCTAAGTGTGGTGTTTTGATGATTTAAATCGGAAGATTGTTGAGGTGATTGGATTTAGGAGTTTTGAACTTGTTGGGTGAAGGTTGATGATGAAGCCTCGTGTTTTCGAACTAAGATGTTATTTTATGTTTACAATGGTGGTCTTGAATCCACAGCAGTGTACTAATTTTTTACACTTGCTGCAAGGTTCTTGTCTCTTGATAAGTTTAATATTATCTCAAATTTATTGTTTTTACATTGCATTATTTGATCTTGATCGAGTTAATTATTACTACACTCCCCATTTCTGGATTTCTGGACAATCTAATTAATTCTCGCGTGATATATAAAGTATTGATTCCTTGTTTCTTTCTTTTTTCTTCTTCTTTTTTTTTTTTCCGGTGGGAAGAAGTAGCTGCAAATTAGCTGTGAGAGCTAGAGGACACCACACCACTCTTCATCCTCCCTTTTATCACTACTGCGCTTTAATTACCTGTGGTAGGTTGTTTCATTGTTGTTGCGCTTAGGATCGGCACGTCCGTGGTACATAGCCAATACTATTGCGGGGAGCTTTGAAGGGTATGTCGCCCATCTTATTTAATTCCTATATTTAAGTAATTTCAATTTCCTTTGTTAGAGCCCATCTTATTGCTGGGAGCTTTAAGTAATTTCAATTGGTTTTATGTTAGAGTCCCTAGGTATTGCTGGGAGCTTTAAGTAATTTCAATTGGTTTTATGTTAGAGTCCCTAGGTCCATCTTATTTCTGACATGGTATTATAGCCATGAGTACCCATTTGGGTCTTCGTTGTTTCTGAGATGAATATCATCTCGAGAAGGGGTGTTAAAGTCCCACATCGGTTATAATATTGGGTTATCCCCTGTTTATATGGACATGAGTCACTCTACCTGCTACTAATTGGTTTTAGGTTAAAGCCCTAGGTTCATCTTGTTTCTGACATCCTTTATAGTTTCTTTGAGCTGTTTTCTTACTATTGCACAGCTGTTGATAACTTTCTCATCCTTTCGGTTATCCTAATCCTCTCTCTCTCTCTCTCTCTCTCTCTCTCTCTCTCTCTCTCTTTTTTTCTCGATCCGGACAGGGTTCCATTTCAGATTCTGTTGTTTAAGATATGAAATATTATTGAAAAAGTTCCATTTGCATTAATTTCCAGCTGGTGTTAAGGTCATCAAGATCAATCTTCTTCCACTGCTCGGTGTGACCGGTCATAGGTTTGAACTGGCTGCTGCTGCTGTGATGATGAGATACCATAACCCGTAGAAGGGCTACCAGAGCTCCAGTAACTGTTCTTTTCATGCCACAGGAGCCATTCCCTTGGGATCGAAGGGATTTACACAGGTACCATAGCAATTTTTAGGTTTTGAATTGCTAGTTTTTTTTTAAAAAAAAAATTTCCTTGGGCTCCATGTTTTGAAGGAATTTATCATTGATTTAAGGTGAATCTTTCTTCCCCTTGCAATTGCATGACATAAAAATTGTATCTTTGTGCCATGTATATTTTATTAGCGTGTTTTTGTGGGATCGTAGATCTTTTTGGGGCATAAAATTTGATGTTGTTTTCTTTTGGCATCAAGGGCTTAAAATTGGGAAAACTCGTAAGGCTAGCTTTGGGTATTCTATCCACATTTAGATCATATTATACTCAAGTGTATATGTAATTCTGTGTGCGTTCTTTTTCCTTAATTACTTCATTACTTGGTACTTGAATGAATGATGATTTCGTTTAATATTCTGTTTGTATTGAAATCGGTTTTCTCCTCATTTATTTTTGTCTGATTTTTTTTATTTATGTATATTGATTCTAGGTCGTTGGGATATTCATGATGATAGTTCCTCTGTTAGGTCAGCTAGGGGATGATGACTATGGGAGTAAACCGTTGTCTTATGGAATTTGCTATATTATGAAATTTGTGTGGATATTAGTGTTACTTTGTTGTGCCAAGTGATTGATTACGAAAGGATTACGTCTCTATTTATTCATTTTTAATCTTGGAATTGTTGATCAATGTTAGGTGCTCAAAAGCAGGTGGAATTGAAGTGACATCACGAGAAACACTCTTTGATCTTAGTGAGAAGAAAGGGCAGAGCCCATAGTATGATATTTTATGGTCCTCCAGGCTCCAGTTATAAGGGACGTTGGGAGCAAGTGAATCCGTTAGCAGATTCGGAGAGAGAATTGTCTCCCAATCTGCTATCCGAATCTGCTATCTGATAGCGGATCTGCTGACACCCAAACATCCAGATAATCTCATTCCTGTGATAGAAGAGGAGCTAAGGGTGTAACCAAGATACCAAACTGTAAATTGTCCGATCCTTGTGAATTATTTGAGTCTTCAATTGTCTTTTTTGTGGTGTAACTAGATCTCACAATTAAATTTATCTTACTTTTGCTTTTATTTCAATTTTGATTATCTTATAACAGTTTTACATAATATTTTTTTCTCACTGGGCGCGCTTCACATAATGGGTGTGACTTTATTTCAATTTTGATTATCTTATAATAGTTTTACATAATATTTTTTTCTCTCATTGGGCGCGCTCCACATAATGGGTGTGACTTATGTTTAAGAAGGTTTGATGGGAAGGAAAAAAGAGTGAACTTATAATGGGTGTGACTTATATTTGAACTCCATGTGAACTAGCCACGCCCTTTCCTTGTAACAAATAGCTATGGATCAATTGCAAATGCTGCGAGGGAATCTGGAATCTGTATGCATATACATACACATACAGATAAGTAAAGTATTTGGACTATAATAACTCCTCTTAATTGCATGTTCACATATGGGAATATGTTCACATATATACATACATAGAGTACATTACCATACACATCAGAGTTCAAATACCAAAAGAAGGTAGAGGACCTTGTAAGATGTAAGAACACCAACAAAGACATTATAAGTACAATCATAGCTAAGCATGGAGTCTCACAGTCGTCGTAGACTCAGTCGGGATTTTTCCTATGTAAATAATTGGACTTTCACTATAAATGTCCAAAAACATCCATCATCAATCATGCATCCTCCATCTTATAATTTATATTATATATATATTGTTAGAAACCAGTTTTGAGCAAATGTGTTCACAACCGATGTCTGAACTACTTTGTTGGACCAACCACGACAGCAGTTGACAAACTATTTAAAGGAAGAGATGCTGGTGAATCTGCCTAAGTATTTTCTTCAACGACCAGCTGATCTCCTGCCCGGATGATGCACACGAAGTATGGAAACAAGGATCGCCTAATCCAGTCAACTCCATTCTAAGAATCCGCGCAATTATGGAAAGAAGATCTTACCTTAGAATGGAGGAGTGGTGGTTCTCTTCAAATAGGACGGCCAAGGGATGAAATGGGACGACGGACATTATACACTTACTCCCTTGTGCGATCGAAAGCATTGTGAAGAGAGAATCACATTCCTTCCGTGTTCTTGAATTCATCATTTCGAAGGAAGACATAGGATCAACACTTCCTCGAGTGGATTGATCGAAAGTGCTACTGTGTGCTTGATTGAAGTCAACGGATTCAATCAAGGCTTTCGAGGAGTCGTCAAACTCAAGAGCTTAAACGAAATATTCTACAAGGAGGGTTGCCAACAGGTTTCAACTAAGGGTAACTTGGAGGGGGAGCCTTCAAGGAATTGGAGCAAGGTCGGGGAGATCTTCACCAAAACAAGGGAGTCTTTTGGTCCTACAATTCAACCGCTTGGTGATTGGAGTTGGGCAAGTTAAATCACTATTGTTTGGATCAAGGATCAAGTTGAAACAATTAGTGAACCTCCTGGATTGGTATCCCCCAGATGTAGGCTTGTGCCGAACTGGGTCAACAAACCTTGAGTTCTTTATTTTTACAGTTTATTTACTTTCTGCTGCTTAATATCCTTAAACTGTTTAACGTGTCCACGAAAGGTGTTTGAACTAGATTTCAGGACCAGTTCGTTGGTTATCCTCGCAAACGGACCTAACAATTGGTATCAGAGCCACACGCTCTGCAAGCGAGATCCAGACATAAAAGTATGGATAGCCAAGGTGGTTCGGTGACCAGACCCCCATTGCTCGATGGATCGAACTATGCATACTGGAAAGATCAAATGGAGGCATTTCTCATCGTGCTGGATGAAGGAGCTTGGGATGCAGTAGAAAACCAATACCATCCTCCAGTAGAAGAAAAAGATGGTGTCAAAACCATCAAACCAAGGAGTGAATGGACTGCAACCAAGAAACTTGCTGCGTCGAAGAACTCTCAAGCCCTAAATGTGATTCACAATGCTCTTACAAAGGATCAATACAGACTTATTGTTGGATGCACAATTGCATACGACGTCTGGACTACTTTAGCCAATACCTACGAGGGTATGGCCCCGGTAAAGAAATCAAGAATCATTACACTTGATGCTCAATTTCATAAGATTACTATGGATGATAATGAAACTGTTGGCCAATATATTGGCCGCATTCGTGATCTAACCAACCAAGCTCTTCACCTTGGCAAAGTGTATTCTCAGCAGAATATTGTAGGAAAAATCATTGGGACGCTTCCGGAAAGGTTCAATGCAAAAGTAGCTGCACTTGAACTATACAAAGACTTTGATAAATTGCAGGTCGATGAACTGATGGGAATCCTACAATAATGGGAAATGGATCACTGCCCTAGAGGCAAAAGCAAACCAGTAGCATTCAAATCCGTGACCAAGGATGTGGAAGACTCTACCATGGAAGATCTTGATGACTACAGTGATGATGAAGAATTGGCCATGCTGTCCAAAAGACTAAATCAGATCATCAAGAACCGTAGATCTAGATTCAACTCCTCTATGAAGAAGGATGCCGGGACATCAAATTCAAAACCCACTCAGAAAGGCTTGAAGTCGTTCGACAGAAACAGATCCAAACCTTCTAAGACTGAGGATGACAAGGAGATCATCTGTTTTGAGTGTGGGGGAAGAGGCCATATCAAGAAGGATTGTGTCAATCTTCGACCAAAGGAGTCAAGCAAATCTTACCAAGTAACATTCAGTGACTCTGAAGATGAGAAGGAGTCCAATGAACATGGTCCAGACTATGGAGTAGCATTCATCGGGACATGGGATTCAGACAGTGATGATGAAAACGATGCAGGTACTGGTACTAACACATTCAATATGGTTTCCTCTAACATGGTACGTTCTTTGTCAGGGAACAGGATGAAAGCATCAGCAAACTTAACGATCTCTATAAAGAAACGTTCGAGAAACTGGAAATTTCTATTGCTGAGTTAGTAGAATTGCATGTCGAGAATGGAAGCTTAAGGGAACAAATCCAAGCTCTTGAAAGCAGGAATCAGGAACTTGAAAAGATGTTCAAAGAACTGTCTGCACAGGTGAACGAACTACGTGAGAAAAATGCAGAACTCCAGAAAGACAATAAGGATATGGAGGTTGAAAAGGTTGACTATAAACTATGGTACTATAGTATGCTTGGGAAGAAAGATGCTCTTCACACCGAACTAACCGAAGTTCAAGACAAACTTGCCAAAGCTGAAAGCACTCTAGCAGCACTAAACAAGGGAAAAGCCAAGTTAGATGATGTAATTGCTATGAGGAGGCCTAACAGCAACAAACAAGGCTTAGGATATCATGCATCAACCTTGAGAGGAGAAAAGAAAAGCAAGTTTGTGTCCGGAGGAATGCTGAGTGAACATCGAACTACCAAGAAACCTTTCCATCATGAAGGAAGAAGCAAATGGACAAGAAGACCACCTCCTCCAATTCCACTCAGATGCGACTACTGCAAACTTGAAGGCCACAAAACTAAGAACTGTGGAATCTTAGTAAGAGACCTACAAGCAGGAAGACCTATCACCTGGCCAAACGATAAAATCAAGATGAAGCTGATCTCCATCAAATGCGAATGGGTTCCTAAAGTTCAGAACAAATGTCATGTTGCTTTTCTATCACAAAAGAAGAATGCTACGGACAAAGTATGGTACTTTGATAGTGGGTGCTCCAAGCACATGACTGGTGAAAGAAGCCTGCTCAAACATTACAAGGAAATTGATGGAGGATTCGTTGTATTTGGAGATGGAAAAAAGGGTGCCCTAGTTGGTCAAGGAACCATTGAGAACAACGGCTCACGAGAACTGTCTCCAGTATTCCTGGTTGATGGACTCCAAGCAAACTTGATTAGCATCAGCCAATTGTGTGATGAGGACCTTGTGGTGCAGTTCACCAAGAAAGATTGTCAAGTGCTCAACCAAAATCAAGAATGCATCATGAGAGGTTTCGCTCTAAAAATAATTGCTATCATCTTGTTCAAACATGCAATTTTGGTTCAGCTGCAGGAAAAAACCACATCATGCTATGGCATGAAAAGCTTGGACATCTCAACTTCAAAGATCTTATCAGACTCAGCAGAACCGAGGCAGTCAAAGGTCTTCCTCACTTCAAAAACTCCAACGTGGAATTTTGCAATGAATGTGCCAAGAACAAACAACATAGGAGTTCAAACAAGTTGTCTGAACACCTGCACATGGATCTTATTGGTCCAACTGAGGTTGAAAGTTTGGGAGGTAAAAGATATATTTTTGTATGCATTGACGATTATTCTAGATATACTTGGGTGGACTTTCTCAGGGAAAAAGGTGACGCTTTCAAAGCCTTTGAAAAATTATGCAACCGCCTCATGACTGAGAAAGATACCAAAGTAAAGAGGATTCGAAGTGATCACGGACGAGAATTTGAGAATCAGTCCTTTGAGGAATATTGTACCACTCATGGGATCAAGCATGAATTTTCCGCGCCAAAAACTCCTCAACAAAATGGTGTGGTGGAAAGAAGAAATCGCACCGTGCAAGAGATGTCAAGGGTCATGCTGAATGCCAAGAATGTTGCTGAGTTCTTGTGGGCTGAAGCTGTCAACACGGCATGCTATACCATAAATCGAGTTTACTTAAGACCAAATTCTCTCATGACTCCATATGAAATATGGAACGGTAAAAAGACATCTATCACTTACTTTCATATATTTGGTAGCAAATGCTTTGTGTTGAATGACAGGGAACATATGGGAAAATTCCAAGAAAAGAGTCATGAAGGAGTGTTCGTAGGATACTCTATCACAAGTAGAGCATACATGATATACATTCCAAAGACAAGGAAAGTTCTTGAATCCACAAATGTTGCCAAAGAAGATGTCTCTTGCAAGGATCCTGCTCAACTTAATGAAGATGAAGCACCATCTACACAACCTAGCAGCCAGAGGCAAATCAATGCTGAACAAAACAACACCAGCAATGAATCCACAGAAGTCGTTCAAACGCCCTCTCTGGACACATTGCCACATGACTAAGTCCGAGAAAGACCTCAATGGACGTATTCACAAGCATCATGATCCTGATGATGTCATAGGCGATGTGAATGAGAAAAGGAAAACCCGGGGAAGGAAGATCAACTTCAAGGAACTAGCTGGTCTACACTGCTATACATCTAAGATCGAACCAACCAAAGTGGAAGAAGCTCTTCTGGATGAGCATTGGATAAACGCCATGCAGGATGAACTACTTCAGTTCAAGAGAAATGAAGTGTGGACCCTTGTCGAAAGACCCAAAGATAAAAATGTAATCGGTACCAAGTGGATCTTTCGTAACAAAAGTGATGAAAAGTGGAACATTACAAGGAACAAGGCACGACTAGTGGCTCAGGGATACACACAGGTTGAAGGAGTGGACTTCAGTGAGACATTTGCTCCTGTAGCCAGACTTGAAGCAGTTCGACTCCTATTATCCATTGCATGCTCTTTAGGGTTCAAGCTCTATCAAATGGATGTCAAAAGTGCCTTCCTAAATGGATGGCTCAATGAAGAAGTATACGTGCAGCAACCCAAAGGATTCGAGGACCCCCATCATCCACACCATGTCTACAAGCTCAACAAAGCTCTATATGGCCTAAAACAAGCTCCCAGGGCATGGTACGAGAGGCTGTCCAAGTACCTGCTTGAACATGGATTTGAAAGAGGAAGTCTTGACAAGAATTTGTTCATCAAAAGGGAAAGCAAAGGAATACTAATTGCTCAAGTCTATGTAGATGACATAGTCTTTGGATCAACTCATCATGTGCTCAAAGACCACTTCATCGAAATCATGGGTAAGGAGTTCGAAATGAGCATGGTTAGGGAACTAACCTATTTTCTTGGCTTGCAGGTAGCACAAAAGAAAGATGGCATATTTCTCAGCCAAACCAAGTATGCTCGAAACATTGTCAAAAAGTTTGGTATGGAGTCCAACAAACCAGTCCGGACACCCATAGGGACTAATGACAGATTGAGCAAAGATCCCATTGGTCATAGTGTAGATCAGAAGCTCTATCGAAGCATCACTGGGAGCTTACTATACTTGGCTGCAAGTCGACCTGACATAAGCTATGCAATTGGAGTATGTGCACGCTACCAATCCGATCCCAAAGAATCTCACTTAAAAACAGCTAAAAGAGTGATCAAATATGTTTCAGGGACAAGTGAACTTGGTATATGGTATTCTAAAGAATCTAATCTTTCACTACTTGGCTATAGCGATGCAGATTGGGCAGGTGATGCGGACGATAGAAAAAGTACAACCGGAGGATGCTTCTACATTGGGACTAACTTAGTTAGTTGGTATAGCAAGAAACAAAGTTCCATCTCTCTCTCAACTGCCGAAGCTGAATATATTGCAGCTGGAAGTTGTTGTGCACAATTGTTATGGATGAAGCAAATGATGCTAGACTATGGTATTGATCAAGAAGTCCTCACCATACTATGTGACAACATGAGTGCGATCAACATCTCAAAGAATCCAGTCCAACATGGGAGAACTAAGCACATTGAGCTCCGACACCATTTCATAAGGGATCTTGTTGAAGAAGGAATAGTGTCCATCCAACATGTCGGAACTACTGAGCAACATGCAGATATCTTTACTAAGGCTTTAGATCGCGAGAGATTTGAAAAACTAAGGAGAGACCTCAGATTATGCACAATCTCATAAAATCCCGAAATTACTGGAATAAGTTTTATATTTTGTGCAATTTATTATATTTTAATTAGTCATATATATTTATTACCTTACATATATTATTTCTTTTGTGGTACACTAACCAGTTTGGAAAGAATCTTTTGCAGGATCATTCTAATAACCATGGTTAATTTTCAAATTGGTAGGAGTTATTTTGAATGTGATTTGACAACCCATCATTGCACGTCCAGGGAAGAGTTCGGCGGGAACAGTTACTCATACACAACGTTCAAAAACGTGATCATTAGTGTTTTTGGGAAGTTGCGATTCTCATTCCAAATTTGAATAAAGGAAAGCTTCTCTCATATCTCAACACCTTGATCTTTTTTCCTTTCTCATATCTCTCCCGAACTCTCAAAATTCTCTTCATATCTTCCTCAAAACTCTGTGATTCCTCACTTGTTCTTGCCCAAAAGTTCTTTATTTCAGTAACAATGGTAAAGACACATGGAAGCCAAGGTTCCAAATCACAAGACCCAACTCCCTCTTCGACCGCTGGGAGCAAGAAGGTGATTTCTGCCGAAGAGTCCAGCGCATAGGGACGCGCCAAGGCTGTTCAAAAGGCGATCATGGAACAAACAATTTCGGAAACTCCCTCCATTGTCCCTGTTCCATTCCCGTCTTCCCCTCCTTCTACCGTCGGAGGACAAGGCACTACGACCGTTGGTGTCCTAGACCCACTGGACATAAGGGTTGAAGTTGCTGGAGCCACTACCATAAAGCAAACAGGAGACGGGCTACATAAATCAAAAGGGAAGGCATTGTCCACCTCCAAAACTCGAGAGAAGGTTGTTGCAAGGAAGAACGCCTCAATAAGTGAATGTGTTGAGGCAGACCTAGCCAAAGCACTACAACCCATTGAGAGAATCTTGGCTGACCTCCCTACGATGGGCTCTGACAATGTAGCTGAAACAGGTGTATCCACTAAAGCTGCTGATCTTGCAACGAAAGTTGCACCAAAGGTGTCCACTGAAAAGTCCAAGAAGAAAACTCCTGCGAAGAAGGCTGTGGTAGAACCCAGTGTGGCGACCCACCCTGCTCCTGTCACCACCACTGAAGTAACACCTGTAGAACCTCTTCAAATCACTGCAACTGGTGCTCCAACCAGTCCACCCAAGGAGTCGGAACCTGTGACTGAACCACTTGACGAAGAGGAACTTGACTCAGACTATGTGCAAGAGTCCGACGAAGGAAGCTCTGGAGATGAATCAGTGCTCGACATCAGTGACGACGAGAGGAATATTGCTGTCAATGCAATCACCGAAGAGATTGCATGGACTACAAGTCAGAAAAGGAAACATGCCCTGAGAAAAGAAACTGAACCAGTTGCTCCTGCCAAAGATGTGATGGCAGATCACACTGAAATTGAGCAGGAAGAAGAAGAAGAGACCGAGGAATCCTCTAGCTCGGAGGACAACCAGAACAAAGAATCGGAAGGTGACACTGAACACCCTCAAGATGCTAACCCCCAACTCACTGAAGGGGAGAATCTCACTGAAGATAAGTCCGAGGAATTGGGTTCACAATATACCCAAAGTGATGCAGATGGATCCGACCGTGAAAATGAGGGATCTGATGAGGAATCTGGAGAAAAAGAGGAGTCCGAGCAAGTAGAAGAGGAGGAACCCCAGACTGAAGCACGAGAACCAACTCCTCCAGCAAGGAGTTCTTCAAAGGAGTCCGAACCAAAGAAACGGACTCGTTCTGAACCAGAAGGGTCTTCCAAAGTCACTGCATCCAAGAAGAGGAAGACTGTCCTATCTTCATCTGAAGAACGTGAACCAGAGATCATCGATGCAGGAAACGCCATAACCACTGCATTTTACTATGAAGTGTCCGAGCAATACTTTACAACTGTTCTAGAGAAGATGAAGGTTCATCCAGAGATCCGATTCGTTGCTGCTCGATACGAGGAAATGGGCTGGCACAAGTATCTGGAAGAAAGGTCTCTACTATTCTGGGGAAGGGAGATCAAGCAGTACAAAGGACAGCTAGTGAGGCATTTCTATGCAAACCTGAGCTCTGACGTCCTCAACATAAAAAGCCCCTGGTTTGAACTAAGCTACACACATGGACAACAGTTCGAACTCAAAGCCAGAGCCCTAAACCGATTCCTCCAGGTACCCCGAACTTCTCTGAAATCTGTTTACTCTTGAAGTGCCAAGTTCCCTATGAACACTATTGCTGAAACACTCGCTGGAGTAGAAGGGAGAAGGTTTCAAGGGAAGGGGTTAAGTGCAGGTGTTCTAACTCAAAAATTTTCACTGCTTTACAAATTATGTGCACACAACATCATGCCCACTGCTAACCATTCTGTTGTGTCAAAAAGCATGTCTAAATTATTGTTTGCCATAGACCAGAAGTATGAGATCAATTATGGAGCCCTTGTGCTCGAGCAAATGTTGGCATTGGCGGGCACCATCAAGAGGAAGTACAAAACCACTCTTCCCTTCCCTGGCCTCATATCTGAGTATCTGAAGCATCTCCACATTCTTGGAAGCAAGCATGATCGTCCAGAGGACATTTCCGACTTCAAACTTTCCTCAAATCTTGCAAAGAAGAAGCCAGACTTGGCTGGACCAGGAGGAAAGATCCCTGCGAAAGATGCATTCTCCTTGCTCCGTGATGATCTCACCGACCACATCAATCATCTCAAAGTTTTGGAAGCCCAATTGCACATTCATGTTCAATTTGCAGAAAAGATGTTCAGGCAGCTTCCTGATGTCTGGTCGGATGAAGACAAGCCATTGGATACCAATCCAGAGGAGGAGTCCAGCGACTTGGCTGAGGATTCCTCTTATGAATCCGAATGACATGCCTTTTTTGGGCAAAATGTGCGCCAGAGGGGGAGTTAAGTTGATGTAACCGTTGATCGGTTCCTCTGGCATGCTTTACAATCAAGAAGGGGGAGCCTGGTGAAGAAAAGTCTCTGCTGATGAAGGGTAATTTTTTTAAATTCTGTTTGAACTACTTTTGTGAACTGGTTATGACTGTTTTTGGACAATTGCACTATGGCCTATAACAAATTAAACTGCGATCTTTCATGTCTTATGTCATTGCCATGTGCCTGTTTTGATGTAAATGCTCCTAGATTAAATGGATAGGATTATATGTACGGAGCATTAGAATAGTTTGTCTTGAATTGGGTAACTATGTAATCGGTGGTTAGGACTAATGGGAATTATTTCTACATTTCTGTTCTTGTGTAAATGTTTGGACATCGGTTTGATCAACTCATATACTGGCCCACATTCTGCCAAAAAGGGGGAGATTGTTGGGAACCAATTTTGAGCAAATGTGTTCACAACCGATGTCTGAACTACTTTGTTGGACCAACCACGACAGCAGTTGACAAACTATTTAAAGGAAGAGATGCTGGTGAATCTGCCTAAGTATTTTCTTCAACGGCCAGCTGATCTCCTGCCCGGATCATGCACATGAAGTATGGAAACAAGGATCGCCTAATCCGGGCAACTCCATTCTAAGGATCCGCGCAATTATGGAAAGAAGATCTTACCTTAGAATGGAGGAGTGGTGGTTCTCTTCAAATAGGATGGCCAAGGGATGAAATGGGACGACGGACATTATACACTTACTCCCTTGTGCGATCGAAAGCATTGTGAAGAGAGAATCACATTCCTTCCGTGTTCTTGAATTCATCATTTCGAATGAAGACATACGATCAACACTTCCTCGAGTGGATTGATCGAAAGTGCTACTGTGTGCTTGATTGAAGTCGACGGATTCAATCAAGGCTTTCGAGGAGTCGTCAAACTCAAGAGCTTAAACGAAATATTCTACAAGGAGGGTTGCCAACAGGTTTCAACTAAGGGTAACTTGGAGGGGGAGCCTTCAAGGAATTGGAGCAAGGTCGGGGAGATCTTCACCAAAACAAGGGAGTGTTTTGGTCCTACAATTCAACCGCTTGGTGATTGGAGTTGGGCAAGTTAAATCACTATTGTTTGGATCAAGGATCAAGTTGAAACAATTAGTGAACCTCCTGGATTGGTATCCCCCAGATGCAGGCTTGTGCCGAACTGGGTCAACAAACCTTGAGTTCTTTATTTTTACAGTTTATTTACTTTCCGCTGCTTAATATCCTTAAACTGTTTAACGTGTCCACGAAAGGTGTTTGAACTAGATTTCAGGACCAGTTCGTTGGTTATCCTCGCAAACGGACCTAACATATATATTTATTCCCTACTCCAAGTTCTGTGGTATTTATTTTCATATCCGTAGCTACCTCATTCCAATCTTAACTTTTCATATAATAAATCCAATAGTGCCTTTTTTGAAAGCTTAATAAGTTTTTTTTGGCTTTTCTCCCTCTAAAATATTCACATTTTTTTGTTTACAAATTTGCTCCCTATGTTGACAAAAGAAGGAACATATGGACAACCTTACCGTTGTCAGATCGAACATAGTTGAGCTCCGACAGCGTGATGCACATCTCTTGGCCACTCTGAAAGACTGTAACAATTAATTGGCTTCTGAAACTTTTGACGAGTTTCGTTAACCCGAGCTTTTGCTAAAATATTATACCAGGTTAGATTTATTAAATGAAAAGCGTTATGATTCACGGGAAAAGGTTTAGGGATATATCAAGATTATTAGTCTTTTTATTACTCAAGTATGGTGCTTTGGTTTCAAATGGCGCTGTGGTCCTCTCTGTCATGAAATGTTGACAAATCTCATGGCATAGCCGGGATAGGTTGACCTTCAGCCTGTCACACTGAAGATCCCCGGCAAGTATACCATGATACTCCTCATCAATTCTTGCCATGAGAGTTCCTGCCATGAAACTTTTGACAGATTCCCACTACATGAGTATTTTCCGAAAGATCATGGACCTGGTTTAGATTTTATTTAATGAAACCAATTTATGATGGCGGTGTTGTGATTAGGGATATATTTATACGTAGTCATGTTTTTATTGCTCGTAGTTAAGAAACTGTGCTCCCGAAAGCGCACGGAGTCAAAAATTGCAGTAATTTATAGTAAGACCGGATCGTTCACTGGAGGATGTGCGATAGAAGCAGGTCCCACGTCGTTTTACTAGATTTTCCATTCGTATTGCTCAATAGGTTTGAAAGATGATCAATATCTACTAACATGAATTTAAACTAGATCTATAAAGCAGTTAAATTAATCTACAAAGCAAATAAATCTATTCTAGAAAGCGGATAAGAATTATTCTAGGAACGCGGTAAACATTATCTACGAAAGCAGGGAAAAGGTGCATTGTGCCAACCATGAAGTTGAGTCACAATGTTGACAGAAAGGACAGGAAGAAAAGAATGAAAATTGGACAAGGGTGAGATACAGCAATATTAAACTTCCATTTTCGTACGCAAATCTTTGTTTGGGATAATTCTATCAGATAGCTAATTCTCATGCTCTCAATAAGGCTTTCCCTTTAACAGACAGGTACTTGCAATATGAGTTTACATGTTCTTACGACCTCAAATTCTAAGATACCACAGATTCGTGACTGCCCTGGCCTGGGTGTGTTACTTCATCTGTGGTGGAAAAGCAACACCTGGCACATCATTTATTGAAATGCCAAGTACCACTATCATTCTCCCATGTCACACCCAAAGATTTGAATCAAGCCCTAAACTATCCCTTAACTGTCAATCCTAGTAGCAGTTACACAACTCTCAATACAACCGAGTGACCTCTAATGAAAGCGGTTAAAAGAAAGCAGTAAAGAAAGCATTTAAAACCTATCACTCGGAGGTTTTGAAAATCTGACCCTGGTAGTAAAAGACAGCTCCCCCTCAGAATGAAGGAGTATGGATCAAGAATTCCCGGCTCTCAGTGAACCACTAGTGTGTTCACTTCCTTCCGGGTGATTATGAGATACAAACTAATGAAACGAACTAATGAATTAGTTCGTTCCGGATGCACTCACTCAGGACTCAAAAGTAGGCTTTGGCAGAAGAGGATAGCAGTTGAAAGAAAACTCAACCCTATCTTGGAAAATAACCAAGGCCCGGATGATGTTCCTTTAAAATTATTTACCACACTGTATTTGAATCCAAGTGGACCCCATCTCGGTGTAGCACTTAATCTTACATTTCCATCAACCAGCAATTTTGGAAAATAATGGATTTGAAACTCATTCCCTGTCAGGTACTAGACTCTCAGTTAAAACACAGACCCTTTCAGTCTAGGCGAGACCTAATCGCTGAATCTGCTTCTTAATTCCCAAAATATAACCCTTGACAGAATATGAATTAGTCATAACTGAAGAATTTATCCCTTACTCAGATCCGGATTTTATAAAGAGGTTTTTGTTGGAAATTTATAAAGCGATATCTGTTTAAGATCTAGACTTCTATTGTCCAAGGGAAGGATCCCAAAATAAATACAGACCACAGTAATATATAATATTATCATGCATAAAGATATATGGAAGTGTAAAATTAATTGACCCAAAATATAGATGCGGGTCTAGACAGAAGGTGAAACACAGAATGAAGTGGTCAAGGGACCAAAGTAATGGCAGAATAATCAGGTGGACTGTGAACATCTACTGTCCAATTTCCCAATCACTCGGATGGAACGAATTTAGACAGCTTAGACCCTATAATGGTGGTGTCAACACCAGTTGGGCCTCCACTGTCTGTGAATTCGGATAAAAACCTACATGCTTCCCTTCTATAATGATCATCAGTTGGCATTGACTGATGCCAGCTGACTCCCAATATGGATTGGAATTTGGGCTTGGAAACTAAGATAAGAAAAAATAAAACTGTATCTGGATGGGAGTCAGCCGAGCAGCTATTATAACCCCGGATGGGCGAACCGCCAAGGCTTCCACTGACAGCCATTCAGACCATGCAAAATAACAATTAGTAACTAATACCCAGAATACGAGCTAGTTATCCATGAGGGAGTACCCGCCAACATTAGTCTGATGTATTCTTTACTAATGGTTCCACACAACACATAAAGACAAAATAAATAAGAAACAAAAGAAGATCCCTTGTATGAGAGACATTGGTTTCTCATGCAAGGTTGTGGATTGGGTCCACAATTGATGGTCTTAAATAATCCTTCCTACCATAATTAACTACAGTCCAGATTATCTGTTTAAGCCATCGTGATTTTGTTTATACAAAAATATTTTAATGGCAATTGAACAAAGGTCCTTTAATCAAGATGATTATTGAAGTTTGATTATTGCTAATCTCAATCTTTAATCATTAATGAGTTAAGGGTTCAATCAGTTAAGTGTTGCAAATGGAGAATCAAAATTTGGGCAGCATAACACCCTATATTGCAATTCCAGAATGTTATATCCTAACCCGTGGGGCTATGATGTGAGTGTTGCAATATAAAATAGGGAGAGAATGAAATTTGTTTGAGATTAAATAGAGGGAGAGGAACCCTTGTCGCGATATCATAAATTTTGTCGCGGACCGAGGTCCGCGACATGGATATCCCGACAAGTTTTTAGAATCTTTGGCAGCATAACGCCTCTTTGTCGCTATGCAAGGTTTTGTCGCGGAACGTGGTTCCGCGACAAGGTGTGACATCGCGACAAAGTGTTTTCATAAAATTCTAAGGCATTTGAACCCTTGTCGCTATGCATGGAAATTTTGTCGCGGAACGTGGTTCCGCGACAAGGTGTTCCGCGACAAGGTATTCAAAGATCAAAGAACATGGCATAATTTTTCTGTCTCGGAATGGGATTTTGTCGCGGAACGTGGCTCCGCGACAAGGTACTCCGCGACAAGAATCCATGGAGACAAAATGCAAGAGTTTGGCTCCTTTGTCGCTATGCATGGACAGTTTTGTCGCGGAACGTGGCTCCGCGACAAGGTATTCCGCGACAAAGGGTTTTAAATTATGGAGACAAGTGTCTTGAAACACCTTGGTCGCGGAACAGCCACTCTGTCGCGGAACGTGGTTCCGCGCCAGAAGGCGGTTGGCGCCCAAGGTGGTTCAGGACAGAAGTCAGAAAAAGCAGAAATGAACAGTGGCATGCAAACAGCGTGATCTCACCCTATTTCAGATCAAAAAGCTATTCTAAGCTAAAAATAAGCAAGAAACATTCAAAATAAAGAAGAACATGCTTAAACAAAAATAACAAGAAAGGGCAGAATATTAAATAAAGCAGGAATCCTAATCTAGGGTTTGATCACACATCCACACAACATTATCCACAAAATGCCAACAGTAAACATAAAAATAACAAAATGGGGGGTCAAATGACCCCAAAATGAAAAGGAAAGCATAAATCCATGGGGTGTGAGACCCATTTCATGATTTGGGACACAAATGATGAATGTTTTCCCATATTATTGAAGAGGTATTGTTAATACCCATGATTTGGGTATTACAAACCCTAAAACAAGAGTTTAGAAACCAAAACATAGTGTAAAAGTGGCTATCTAAACACTGTGAACAGTGAAACACTAAACTAAGCTAAACTAAGTGCAAAAATTAAATAATACATAAAAAATAAAACTAAACTACACTACCTAAGAGAGAACTCCTACTGCTTGCCTTCAAGAACTCTAATCAACAAAATTTCAACCAACCAACAACCCTTAGCTCATGGGAGACACCTCATATTTATAGAAGTGTAACCCTAAGCCCATGGGCCTTGATTCTAGCCCATTGTGTCTTAAGACATCACACACATCACAGCTTTGTCTCGGAACATCAAGTTGGTCGCGGAACACACTGCATGTGGCAAGGCTTCTCGACTGGGTCTTGTGTCTCTATTTGTGCATCTTGGTCGCGGAACATGCCTTTGTCGCGGAACATGCCATCGCGACAAAGGTCATCGCGCCAAGGGCTTCCGCGACAAGGTCTTCTCTTCATTTGGGCCACTTGGTCGCGGAACATGCCTTTGTCGCGGAACACTGCATCGCGCCAAGGGTTTCCGCGACAAAGGTCTTCCTGGGCCTACTGGATTGGGCCAGATGGGCCGAAAATACTCTTTTTGTGGGCTTTTCTATCTTTTTCCCATCTTTTTATTTCCTTTTCTTTTTCTCATGTTTTTGGATTTTTCTAACATAAATATGTAATAAAATTACATATTTATGTCTTTTTCACACCAGCTTATTATTTTTACAATTATGCATAAATTAGTCCAATTCGACTGCTTTCTTACTTAATGTAAGACCGGAATGCGATCAAATGCCCGTTTAAGACACGGAAATGGATTGAAAATAATGGTCATTTTTGGCCATTATCAACATCCTCACATTTAATACTGATCATCCCCGAGCAGTCAGAGTCAATGTTCGTAAGAACACGGACTCTACATATTCAATTCATTTTCGTGGCTTCAAAAATATCATTCTTTTTAAATTGGGATAAGACAATCAAAAACTACAAGTATTGAATTCCCTTGATTGCAGTGTTTAATGAAATGATACTTGCTCACTATATCGGGCCTACAAATCAAACATCATCATCAACCTTTCATAAATATCATGTTTGAAAGATGCAAGGATTAGGGATGAGAATTAGAGGATGACATGAACATGTGTAATAAGACAAGGCCTCACATATAAGAGAATCGGAAAATTCACTCACTCTCAATTGGGGTTTAATCATGAACACTCATAATCAATTTTAATTAAATTATCCCATAAGCTTGCAATCAGACCAACTCGCCACCGGCTCATTTCTTCAAATCGATATCACGAGGTCTTATTTGAGGGTTATAACGGGGCGTACGGTTGTAACATTAAGTAGGAAAGGGAAATTATGGGGCTAAGAAGTGGCAAAGATTTGTTCTATCGTAACTTGGCATTTTTATTTAAAATTTATGATCATCAATGTTTCTCTTTCTTTTTGACTTTCTTTTTTCATATTGCATGACATTAGACTATGTCTAATTTGCTTTGTCATTTGCAATTTATTGATGTTGAATGAAATTCAACTCTCTCTCTTTTTTTTTTTTTTTTTGAATCGGTTTATAGAATACCGATTTATAGTTTTCATTGATGATCAAAAATTGTAATGCCTTGATAGAATTCATCCTTGCACACTTGGGTTTGAATTTCTTGGTCTTTTTAGAAGGCTAGGAATAATTTAAAGGGCTTCAAAGAAGGATTAGGCTTATAGGCTCAAAGTGGTTAATCCTAAAGGGAAAATATTTTTGGGTTTGGATTTCAAACGAAGGCCAAAAATTTGGGTTTTCTAGGTGCCTCGATCACATGCTCGATTTCGGGAATATGGCATGGTCTTGAATCGGTCCCAATTGCAAGTTCTAGTTTCCTTTAATCAAAATGATTCACACATCAAAGAAAATGAATGAGTAAAAGTGACTCATGGCTCAAATCTCACAAGGTTGGGTTAATTCATGTCATACAATATTCTCAAATTTAATCCAAGCTTAATTCTAACAATTTATTTAATCGAAATCTCTAACATGCAGATTTATTACCCAATAAGCTGATCGCATCATTAAATTTTTATAGCTCAAAACCTCAGGAATTCATTTCATGCATGTTCTCAATTATATTATCCCAATTTAAAAGTTTGAAAATTTAATCACAAGCCTAAATTCAACTTGTGAATTTAGAGCAAGTTTATGCATATTTTTGCTGGTTATTTAATTGAAAGCAGTAAAGAGGCACTGCTGACATACTGAGTATGTCAACAGCATATTTTTGGTCTGACAGTCACTTATTCATCTCGGACTGTGCAGACATCTTTTCGAAAAGGAAAGCAAGTAAAAATCTGTTCAGTGGTCTCAAAAGCTGAGTTCCAATTTAGGGAAAGCAAATAAATACATCCGAGGTAAGGGATTCTCGTGCAGTTAATACGAACCTGCACACACAAAAGGAGACATCCCTTGCAGAATACTACTACTAGACTGGAAATAAAACAAAGCAGGGTAAATTCGGATTCATCCTTCTTCCTTTCAGAACATGTATCTAGCCCAGTGGAGATAGCTGGATAGCTCACACCGCAGACACCAATCATTGGGATCTGTTATGGCCTCGTGATCCCTGGGGCAGTAAACTCTGCCTTCCTGATCAGCCCATAGGAATGGGGTGTCTGGTTGGTCAACCATCCACTCGAGGACATTGACGGATGTGTCTTGGAAGACTGACCATCTTGTCACTATCCTGTCAATCATCCTGATTCCCTGCTCGACCTGCCCTGCGTCCTCCTTGCTCATGAGCATCAACCCGTAGGCGAAGATTGTCGCTTTATGATTTTCCTCAATCCCTAGGCGTAGCAGTTCATAGGCTTGCTCTTCTTTCTCTTCTGCGAATGCCATCATTGCTGGAATGATTTGGAGATTGTGGTTTCCAGCCTGGTCGCATGTCCGAAGGAATCTCCGCTTCTCCCAACGATAGTACTCCCGCCCTCTCTTTATAGTGGATGAGTTGACCTCGCATCGTTTGTAGACGATGGAGAGGTTCCCGGCATCCCTGAATTTCTTGCAGGTTTGCTGTGCCTTGAAGGCTTCACTGATGTCATTCTCTCCTACACGAGAGAGGATTTCACCCAGGAGTTCGAGGGGTAAGTCCAGCAGATGGGTTTCTTCTGGAGCAGGGTCTGGAATGGGAGGATTACCCCTGAAAAGATAAGAAGTGATGAATCCAATTTTTATATAATTTCCAGAAAGTATTCAAGTTCAGAAACCAACATCCTCACATTTAGAGCTTTGCTCTAGATGTGAGATTATTAAATTTCTGACTTGAATTTTAATTTAAAGCACATGTAAATAATATTTGGTTTTAATTGGGCTAAGAAGCCCAAAATAAAATAAAATTGGCCATTGGGCCTAAAATCTTTTTAATGGGCCATAGGGCCCAAAAGTTTTCAGTTTTATTAAACAAGTCCGAGACACTTGTTGGAAGTGGAATGAGATGGATAGATGGAAATGGAATGCTCGAATATTGGATTGTGCAATGGAGACGTGGCGGAACGGATCTGCTGTTTCTGGATAGCTTGGGCTGTTTGGACAGTTTCAGCATCCAAAAATTTGCAAACACTGTTTTTAATTTTAAAAATGGTTGACTTGTTTTATTTAACAAAGGTGGGATGTGAGTGGTCCCATTTTGGATTTTTGAAAGGGATAGCAGTTGGGTGACAAAAATACTGCTATCTTACTCACACTAGTGTTCCATTGGGAACAAAAGACTCAAGTCAAATATTAAACAAAAATAACTCTTTTTGTCTTTTTCTAAAAGGTTGCTTTTATTAAAAGTGGAAGCTTCCTATTGGGTGTTTGTACTATGTTTCCATAAACAAACAAACATTTATTCCCATGAGATTTCTAACATGGGAACAAATGTGCCCAAAAGGATCTTACCTCTTTTATTACACCAAAATGACACTGCACATCACATCAAGATCAATCAAACCAATAACATCAAGATATTCAAAACAATACCCAAATGTTCATCAGTTTGTTCTTTCCAGTTTTTAAACCTCAAAAACTTTATCCATTAACAGTTTTAAATCAAGCTCTCAAGTAGGTTTTTAAGGGTTTCGAAAGGACTTCAAAGAGCTCCTTAAACCGAGAGCACTTCCAAAAATTCTAAAGTTAAAATCACATTTTAACCACACCACACCAAGAACACAACAAAATGAAAAACAAAACAAAACAAAGCAAAAAGAACGGGTCCGAATGGGGGCTATGACCATGGTGAAAACAGGGTTTACCCTCTCCTCCTTGGCTCGGGTCTAGGCGCGGGTCCAAGGTTTGGGAGGAGTCCATGAAATCGGTCCATAGTTTCCCCTAGAAAAAGAGTGATAAGGTTGCGAAGAACACGTGGTGTTCGTTCGGATGAGAGAAAAATGGGGGAAAAGAAGATGGAGAAACTGAAAGAAGTTGAAATGACAGGAGGAAGGTGAAAAGAAACTGGAGGGGGTGGGGGGGTATAAATACTTGAACTTTTGTCGCGGAATCCGAGACTTTGTCGCGGAACCAGGTTCCGCGACAAGGCATAGCGACATTAGAGATGTCGCGGAGTTGAGGGTTGGGCGCGGAGTCATGCTCCGCGACAAGGCTACCGCGACAAAGTTCAGTATGGAGACAGTCAACGCAGGTTGTGTCGCGGAGCAGGGCTTGGTCGCGGAGTCATGCTCCGCGACAAGGTGCATCGCGACAAGATGTGGGGAAGGGTTAAGAAGGAAAAGGGAGTTTGTCGCGGAACAGGGCCTGGTCGCGATGCATGACATCGCGACAAAGGACCTTCCGCGACAAAGAAATTTGAATTTCAATTTTTCTTGGACTGGGCCCGAGTGTGGTATTGGGCCTGCGTCCATTTTATTTGACTTGGGCTGAATAAATTCAGTCCAAGTAAATTCAAAATGCTGGGCTAAAAATTAAACAATCCACTTGCATAAAATTAGGTTGGGTCAGTTCCATTTTATCTGTGAATTTTATTTCGGGTATTGAATTTCTTCAATTCCCGAAAACATTTTCTCAGATTTATAGAACTAATCCAACCAAGAACCTGGTTTTCCATGTTACTCTTATCTGCTCCTTCTTTTTGGTGGTTCCGAATTTCTGCAAGACAGATGAATGAAATGCATTAGATTTTCTCCAAATATCAACATCCTCACATTTAGAGTCTTAGTACTCTAAATGTTTAGTTGATCTTTGGGTACTTGCTCGTCATGAAATAAATACTGTAAATATATACTATATATATATATATATAAACTAAAATTTTTGTGTTTTTAAATGCTGTTTCTTATTGAGTGTAGGCCGGGTCTGCCACTGCTTGGCTTTCTTTCTCCGGATCGAACTGTCCAAGGTACTCTTTTAATCGTTGTCCATTCACCACTATATCGCCCCTGCCAGTTCGAATCCTGACAGCTCCATTTTTGAACACCTCTAGTACTTCATGTGGTCCTTCCCATCTAGATTTGAGCTTTCCGGGGAACAGCTTCAACCTAGTATTGAACAATAACACATGTTGACCAACATAAAAATACTTAGGTTTGATCCGGCGATCGTGCAACTTCTGGGTCCGCTCCTTGTAAATTCGAGAGCTTTCATAAGCTTGCGCTCGTATTTCCTCAATTTCATTGAGGTCCAACTTACGTTTGCTCTGAGCAACTTTCGGATCGAAGTTAAGCGTTTTAACGGCCCAGTAAGCTTTATGCTCTAGCTCTACGGGTAAATGACAGGCTTTTCCGAAGACCAGCCTATATGGAGACATCCCGATGGGGGTCTTATATGCTGTGCGGTATGCCCATAGAGCATCATTGAGCTTACGTGCCCAATCCTTACGGGTTATCCCGACAGTGGCTTCGAGTATGTGTTTGATTTCGCGATTGGATACTTCGACTTGACCACTAGTCTGAGGATGATAAGGCGTGCCTATCTTATGGAGGATCCCATTTTTACTCATTAAAGTTTCAAAACCTTTATTAATAAAGTGTGTTCCTCCATCAGATATTACCACCCTAGGTACGCCAAATCGACTGAAAATGTTGTTCTTGAGGAACTTGATGACTTGGCTACCATCATTGGTCGGTAATGCGACAGCCTCGACCCATTTGGATACGTAATCGACAGCTACCAAGATATAGTAGTTTCCACCAGATGGTGGAAACGGTCCCATGAAGTCAATACCCCATACATCAAAGATCTCAAGTGTGAGAATCCCCTTTTGAGGCATCTCATCCCTCTTGGAGATGTTTCCTAATCTTTGGCATCTGTCACAGCCCTTAACAAATGTCCTGCAATCCTCATAGATGTGAGGCCAATAAAATCCACATTCGAGGACCTTGTGGGCCGTTCGAGCGGGACCATGGTGACCTCCATATTCTGATTCATGGCATTTTCTGACAATTTGATAAGCTTCATGCTCGGTCACACATCGCCTGATTATTAAATCAGGGCAGTGTTTGAAGAGATAAGGTTCTTCCCAGAAGTAACTTAATACATCTCGTTTGAACTTATTCCTCTGATGATAGTTCGAAAACTGAGGGGTTACTCCGCATGCCAAGAAGTTAGCGATGTCGGAAAACCATGGACAAGCTTGATTATGCAGATGCAACGCGAACAACTGTTCGTCCGGGAAATCTTCATTGACGGCTTTTTCCTTTTTATCATTATCTAATCGAGATAAGTGGTCAGCAGCACCATTATCTCGACCTCGCCTATCTTTTATTATGATGTCGAATTCTTGCAACAGAAGTACCCACCTGATTAATCGAGGTTTTGCATCTTGTTTGCTAAACAAGTATCTCAATGCTGTATGATCAGTGTATACTATGGTCTTTGTACCTATCAGGTACTGTCTGAACTTGTCAAATGCGAAGACTACAGCATACATCTCTTTTTCCGTTGTGGTGTAGTTAACTTGGGCTTCATTCAGGGCATGACTTGCGTAATGAATTACGCAGTGTCTCCCATCCTTATGTTGTCCAAGGACTGCGCCTACGGCGAGACCACTAGCATCGCACATTACCTCGAAAGGCAGTGACCAATCGGGTGGTTGCACTATCGGTGCAGAAACCAACATCTTCTTGAGCGTGTCAAAGGCTTGGACACACGCTTCATTTATTAAGAAAGGATTTTCTTTACAAAGCAGATTAGTGAGCGGCTTGGCAATTTTAGAGAAATCCTTAATGAATCGCCGGTAAAAACCGGCATGCCCTAAGAAGCTCCTAACTGATTTGATCGAGTTAGGAAGAGGGAGATTTGAAATGATGGAAACTTTGGCTGGATCAACTTCAATGCCTGCACGAGAAATGCGATGACCTAACACTATACCCTCAGTGACCATAAAATGGCACTTTTCCCAATTTAAAACCAAGTTAGTGTCCTCACACCTCTTTAAAATCTTAGCAAGATTGGTCAAACAATCTTCGAACGTATCTCCATATACAGAGAAGTCATCCATAAAGACCTCAATGCATTTTTCGATAAATTCAGAGAAAATAGACATCATGCATCTTTGAAAAGTAGCAGGTGCATTGCACAAACCAAAAGGCATCCGTCGATAGGCAAAAGTGCCGTACGGGCAAGTAAAAGTGGTTTTATCATGGTCTTCACTGGAAATAACAATCTGATTATAACCAGAATAACCATCCAAAAAGCAATAAAACTCTCTCCCTGCCAACCTCTCAAGCATCTGATCGATGAATGGCAATGGAAAATGGTCCTTGCGCGTGGCCTCATTCAGCTTCCGGTAATCGATACAAACTCTCCATCCGGTCACTGGCCTGGTTGGAACCTCTTCTCCTTGCTCATTCTTGGTTATGCACATCCCTCCTCGTTTGGGCACGACCTGCACTGGGCTAACCCATTTGCTATCAGAGATAGGATAGATTATACCAGCATCTAAGAGCTTGATAACTTCTTTCCTTACCACTTCCTGCATAAGGGGGTTCAATCGCCTCTGAGGTTGACGGGAGGGTTTAAACTCTTCTTCCATTAGAATCCTGTGCATGCAAATAGAAGGGCTTATTCCTTTTATATCAGAAATGGTCCAACCTATTGCATGTACATGTTTCTTAAGAACGACCACCAGAGCATTTTCTTGCTCTTGGGAGAGCTTAGCCGAAACAATCACGGGTAACTTTTTATGTTCTGCGAGAAACGCGTACTTGAGATGATCGGGTAATGTTTTAAGTTCAAGCTCTGGTGGACATTCAACGGAAGGGAGTAGTTTGCGAGAATTTGGCAGTGGGAGGACAGATTTACCTTCGGGATCCTGCATCAGTACAGGATCCTCTTCCTCCTCTTGGTTGGCGTCATCATGGAAGTCGATGCCGTCAAATTCCTCCAAATCCCCTGTTTCGGGATCGGCGAAGTGAACGGCTTTGCATCCTTTGTGCTCCACGCCAGCAGGCTTCAGTACCTGCTTTGATGATTCATCCAGCATCATTTCACAATCAAGTTCAGAGTCTAGCTCTTCCCTAACTATTACATTTTCAAATGAGAAACAAGAACTATCATTCGGAAATTTCTGCAATTTCTCCATATCAAAGATGATCTCCTCGCCATCGACCCTTAAGGTGACTTTTCCGGATTTAGCGTCAATCAGTGCACCACCAGTGGCTAGAAATGGGCGTCCAAGGATAAGTGGCATTTCAGAATCCTCTTCAATGTCGAGGACGATGAAGTCGACCGGGAAAAGAACCTGCCCGGTTTTGACCACAACATCCTTGAGGATTCCTACGGGCTGAGTGATCGATCTGTCTGCAAGTTGCAGTCTCATCTTGACCGGTTGAATTTCTCCAAGCTTAAGGCGAACAGCCATAGCTAGTGGCATCACATTGATGCTTGATCCTAAGTCACAAAGCCCCATACTCACTTTGGCCTTTCCGAATTGTACTGGAAGTGTGCAACATCCGGGGTCCTCTTTCTTTTCAGGCATTCTCCTCTGAACGATGGCACTGCATGTGCTGTTGAGAATAATTACCTCTTCCTGCTGAACCTGCCTTTTTCCTGAAATTAATTCTTTCAAGAACTTAGCATAGATGGGCATTTCGGAAATCATTTCTGTGAGAGGAATGGTTATCTCTACAGACTTTAATCGTTGCAGAAATTTCTTGAATTTAAGATCATGTTCTTTATTTTTAAGCCGCGCAGGATAAGGAATCCTGGGCATGTACTTGTTATTAGCAATTTTTGGTGGTGAGGGGAAGGAAGTTATACCTTCACCTGTACCCTTATCTGTTTCAGCCGTTTCGGGCGCAGCTTCAGTCTGCAATTCGGCTGTCTCTTTTTCTGCTTCGTTCCCATTATCAGCTTCCTTACCAGCATTGTCAACAACATCATCTTCCTCAAGTTCTGCTCCAGTATCTGCTCCCTTTGGTCCAGCTAGTACTCTTCCAGATTTCAAGGTTATTGCCTTGCATTGCGGGTTCTTTTCCGCAGTACTAGGCAACGTTCCTTTGTCCCTTTTCTGCATCTCATTAGCCATCTGTGTAACTTGGGTCTCCACATTTCTGATGGAGGCTTGCAGTTGATTGTTGATCTCCTTCTGACTAGTGATGAAATCGGTCATCAGATTCTCAAGCCTTGAAGGAGGCTTTTGATTCTGATTCTGATTTTGCTGCTGATTCTGATTCCACTGGCCTTGGTTTGGGACAAACTGAGGCTGGAAACTCTGATTGGGCTGAAAGTTCTGGAAATTCTGAGGCGGCCTCTGCTGGATCTGAGGTTGGAAACCTGGATTCTGAAAATGTTGGCCCCTGTTCTGATTGAATCCCTGATTCTGCTGAGGGTTGAACTGCTGTTGTGGCTTGTTCAAGAGATGTGAGTTTAAGGCGTTGTTGTTTGAATAAGACAAATTCGGGTGTCTATTTGGAAAGGCTCCTGCGTAGTTACAGCTCTCAGCTGTGACTTGCTCGCATGTGTCAGTTGCATGAGCACCTTGACACAGTCCACATATCACATCAGTTTGCTGTCCCTGCGCAGAACTTCCAACTCCTTGATTTACAGACAACGCTGCCACTTGCTCTTGAAGCTTTTCAATGTCTGACTTCTCTACTGTACCTACAGCACATAAACTACGAGGGGGAGTGAGATTACCATCATCAGTTAGAACAGAACGGTTTACACTCATGGCTTCAATCTTTGCCCAGGCTTGGTCCATAGGTATGTAGAGCAAATGTTGACCACCAGCAGCATCAAGCATGGATTTCCATGCTGGGGTCAGACCACTGTAGAACTTTCTCAGTCTCTCCCAGTCATGGAAGCCATGTTGAGGACACTTTCTGAGTAGGTTGAAGAATCTTTCCTTTGCATCATACAAGGACTCGTCTGGTTTCATCTTGAATTCCGCAATTTTGGAGCGGCATTCATCCACCTTGGACTCCGGGAAGTATTTTGCTAGGAAGTTTCTGATCACATCTTCCCATGTAGACTTCTGATTTACGGGCAGTGACTTGTACCATGTTCGTGCTCCGCTTGTCAGAGAGAAGGGAAATAGCCTTAGTCGAATAGTGTTTGCGGGTACATCACGATTCTTGATCGTGTCACACAATTCTAGGAAGGTTTGCAGGTGATCATGGGGATCTTCATGACTTGCTCCGGCAAACTGGTTGCTCTGGACTAGATTGATTAGGGCCGGTTTAAGTTCGAAATTCCTGGCCAAGAATGGAGCTTGTCCAGGAATGTTCAGATATGGTTCTAAAATCGGCTGCATGTAATCAGCAGCAGCTGCTGCTTGATGATTGTTCTCAGGCCCGCCTTGGTATTGCTGTGGGTAGTAGTTCTGAGGCATGAAATAGTTCCTCGGATCATTGAAATCATTCGGATTCGGGGGATTCTGATGGGGGTTATGGTATTGCTGATTCTGTTGGTTTGGGAAATTTTGCTGATTTGGTTGGTTTTGGTTGTTTGGTGGGTTTTGGTTCGGGTTGGGAGGGGGTGCCTCGAAGTGCTGCTGGTCCATGTTTGGTGGATTCCCACCTCCTTGTATGATCTGGGGAGGGGGATCATCCAAATCATCATGATCAGCATCTTCAGGATCTTCCTCAATGTTGTGAAGTGGGGGATTGGGTTGAATGATTGGTGGGATGTCAGGGTTTGCCATTTCGGAGATATCGCTGCTGGTGCTTGGTGAAAGTAATGCCTGTCGTTCCCGTTCCCTTCTTCGTTTAGTCTCCGCCCTAAGACGTCGAGCTGTCTTTTCTATCTCTGAATTAAACGGGATCTCGGCTGGCGTCTGCTTCCTCCTTTGCATAGAACAACGGCTTCAATAATGACAGTACCTGTACAATCCCCAGGTTAGAAGTGGTTCTGAAGGTGAATATTTATAATTATATGTATAGGCTACTCTAGGAGCAATGAGGAATGTAATTCTCTAAATAAAACGGCGCTGCATCCTCCCCGGCAACGGCGCCATGAAACTTTTGACGAGTTTCGTTAACCCGAGCTTTTGCTAAAATATTATACCAGGTTAGATTTATTAAATGAAAAGCGTTATGATTCACGGGAAAAGGTTTAGGGATATATCAAGATTATTAGTCTTTTTATTACTCAAGTATGGTGCTTTGGTTTCAAATGGCGCTGTGGTCCTCTCTGTCATGAAATGTTGACAAATCTCATGGCATAGCCGGGATAGGTTGACCTTCAGCCTGTCACACTGAAGATCCCCGGCAAGTATACCATGATACTCCTCATCAATTCTTGCCATGAGAGTTCCTGCCATGAAACTTTTGACAGATTCCCACTACATGAGTATTTTCCGAAAGATCATGGACCTGGTTTAGATTTTATTTAATGAAACCAATTTATGATGGCGGTGTTGTGATTAGGGATATATTTATACGTAGTCATGTTTTTATTGCTCGTAGTTAAGAAACTGTGCTCCCGAAAGCGCACGGAGTCAAAAATTGCAGTAATTTATAGTAAGACCGGATCGTTCACTGGAGGATGTGCGATAGAAGCAGGTCCCACGTCGTTTTACTAGATTTTCCATTCGTATTGCTCAATAGGTTTGAAAGATGATTAATATCTACTAACATGAATTTAAACTAGATCTATAAAGCAGTTAAATTAATCTACAAAGCAAATAAATCTATTCTAGAAAGCGGATAAGAATTATTCTAGGAACGCGGTAAACATTATCTACGAAAGCAGGGAAAAGGTGCATTGTGCCAACCATGAAGTTGAGTCACAATGTTGACAGAAAGGACAGGAAGAAAAGAATGAAAATTGGACAAGGGTGAGATACAGCAATATTAAACTTCCATTTTCGTACGCAAATCTTTGTTTGGGATAATTCTATCAGATAGCTAATTCTCATGCTCTCAATAAGGCTTTCCCTTTAACAGACAGGTACTTGCAATATGAGTTTACATGTTCTTACGACCTCAAATTCTAAGATACCACAGATTCGTTACTGCCCTGGCCTGGGTGTGTTACTTCATCTGTGGTGGAAAAGCAACACCTGGCACATCATTTATTGAAATGCCAAGTACCACTATCATTCTCCCATGTCACACCCAAAGATTTGAATCAAGCCCTAAACTATCCCTTAACTGTCAATCCTAGTAGCAGTTACACAACTCTCAATACAACCGAGTGACCTCTAATGAAAGCGGTTAAAAGAAAGCAGTAAAGAAAGCATTTAAAACCTATCACTCGGAGGTTTTGAAAATCTGACCCTGGTAGTAAAAGACAGCTCCCCCTCAGAATGAAGGAGTATGGATCAAGAATTCCCGGCTCTCAGTGAACCACTAGTGTGTTCACTTCCTTCCGGGTGATTATGAGATACAAACTAATGAAACGAACTAATGAATTAGTTCGTTCCGGATGCACTCACTCAGGACTCAAAAGTAGGCTTTGGCAGAAGAGGATAGCAGTTGAAAGAAAACTCAACCCTATCTTGGAAAATAACCAAGGCCCGGATGATGTTCCTTTAAAATTATTTACCACACTGTATTTGAATCCAAGTGGACCCCATCTCGGTGTAGCACTTAATCTTACATTTCCATCAACCAGCAATTTTGGAAAATAATGAATTTGAAACTCATTCCCTGTCAGGTACTAGACTCTCAGTTAAAACACAGACCCTTTCAGTCTAGGCGAGACCTAATCGCTGAATCTGCTTCTTAATTCCCAAAATATAACCCTTGACAGAATATGAATTAGTCATAACTGAAGAATTTATCCCTTACTCAGATCCGGATTTTATAAAGAGGTTTTTGTTGGAAATTTATAAAGCGATATCTGTTTAAGATCTAGACTTCTATTGTCCAAGGGAAGGATCCCAAAATAAATACAGACCACAGTAATATATAATATTATCATGCATAAAGATATATGGAAGTGTAAAATTAATTGACCCAAAATATAGATGCGGGTCTAGACAGAAGGTGAAACACAGAATGAAGTGGTCAAGGGACCAAAGTAATGGCAGAATAATCAGGTGGACTGTGAACATCTACTGTCCAATTTCCCAATCACTCGGATGGAACGAATTTAGACAGCTTAGACCCTATAATGGTGGTGTCAACACCAGTTGGGCCTCCACTGTCTGTGAATTCGGATAAAAACCTACATGCTTCCCTTCTATAATGATCATCAGTTGGCATTGACTGATGCCAGCTGACTCCCAATATGGATTGGAATTTGGGCTTGGAAACTAAGATAAGAAAAAATAAAACTGTATCTGGATGGGAGTCAGCCGAGCAGCTATTATAACCCCGGATGGGCGAACCGCCAAGGCTTCCACTGACAGCCATTCAGACCATGCAAAATAACAATTAGTAACTAATACCCAGAATACGAGCTAGTTATCCATGAGGGAGTACCCGCCAACATTAGTCTGATGTATTCTTTACTAATGGTTCCACACAACACATAAAGACAAAATAAATAAGAAACAAAAGAAGATCCCTTGTATGAGAGACATTGGTTTCTCATGCAAGGTTGTGGATTGGGTCCACAATTGATGGTCTTAAATAATCCTTCCTACCATAATTAACTACAGTCCAGATTATCTGTTTAAGCCATCGTGATTTTGTTTATACAAAAATATTTTAATGGCAATTGAACAAAGGTCCTTTAATCAAGATGATTATTGAAGTTTGATTATTGCTAATCTCAATCTTTAATCATTAATGAGTTAAGGGTTCAATCAGTTAAGTGTTGCAAATGGAGAATCAAAATTTGGGCAGCATAACACCCTATATTGCAATTCCAGAATGTTATATCCTAACCCGTGGGGCTATGATGTGAGTGTTGCAATATAAAATAGGGAGAGAATGAAATTTGTTTGAGATTAAATAGAGGGAGAGGAACCCTTGTCGCGATATCATAAATTTTGTCGCGGACCGAGGTCCGCGACATGGATATCCCGACAAGTTTTTAGAATCTTTGGCAGCATAACGCCTCTTTGTCGCTATGCAAGGTTTTGTCGCGGAACGTGGTTCCGCGACAAGGTGTGACATCGCGACAAAGTGTTTTCATAAAATTCTAAGGCATTTGAACCCTTGTCGCTATGCATGGAAATTTTGTCGCGGAACGTGGTTCCGCGACAAGGTGTTCCGCGACAAGGTATTCAAAGATCAAAGAACATGGCATAATTTTTCTGTCTCGGAATGGGATTTTGTCGCGGAACGTGGCTCCGCGACAAGGTACTCCGCGACAAGAATCCATGGAGACAAAATGCAAGAGTTTGGCTCCTTTGTCGCTATGCATGGACAGTTTTGTCGCGGAACGTGGCTCCGCGACAAGGTATTCCGCGACAAAGGGTTTTAAATTATGGAGACAAGTGTCTTGAAACACCTTGGTCGCGGAACAGCCACTCTGTCGCGGAACGTGGTTCCGCGCCAGAAGGCGGTTGGCGCCCAAGGTGGTTCAGGACAGAAGTCAGAAAAAGCAGAAATGAACAGTGGCATGCAAACAGCGTGATCTCACCCTATTTCAGATCAAAAAGCTATTCTAAGCTAAAAATAAGCAAGAAACATTCAAAATAAAGAAGAACATGCTTAAACAAAAATAACAAGAAAGGGCAGAATATTAAATAAAGCAGGAATCCTAATCTAGGGTTTGATCACACATCCACACAACATTATCCACAAAATGCCAACAGTAAACATAAAAATAACAAAATGGGGGGTCAAATGACCCCAAAATGAAAAGGAAAGCATAAATCCATGGGGTGTGAGACCCATTTCATGATTTGGGACACAAATGATGAATGTTTTCCCATATTATTGAAGAGGTATTGTTAATACCCATGATTTGGGTATTACAAACCCTAAAACAAGAGTTTAGAAACCAAAACATAGTGTAAAAGTGGCTATCTAAACACTGTGAACAGTGAAACACTAAACTAAGCTAAACTAAGTGCAAAAATTAAATAATACATAAAAAATAAAACTAAACTACACTACCTAAGAGAGAACTCCTACTGCTTGCCTTCAAGAACTCTAATCAACAAAATTTCAACCAACCAACAACCCTTAGCTCATGGGAGACACCTCATATTTATAGAAGTGTAACCCTAAGCCCATGGGCCTTGATTCTAGCCCATTGTGTCTTAAGACATCACACACATCACAGCTTTGTCTCGGAACATCAAGTTGGTCGCGGAACACACTGCATGTGGCAAGGCTTCTCGACTGGGTCTTGTGTCTCTATTTGTGCATCTTGGTCGCGGAACATGCCTTTGTCGCGGAACATGCCATCGCGACAAAGGTCATCGCGCCAAGGGCTTCCGCGACAAGGTCTTCTCTTCATTTGGGCCACTTGGTCGCGGAACATGCCTTTGTCGCGGAACACTGCATCGCGCCAAGGGTTTCCGCGACAAAGGTCTTCCTGGGCCTACTGGATTGGGCCAGATGGGCCGAAAATACTCTTTTTGTGGGCTTTTCTATCTTTTTCCCATCTTTTTGTTTCCTTTTCTTTTTCTCATGTTTTTGGATTTTTCTAACATAAATATGTAATAAAATTACATATTTATGTCTTTTTCACACCAGCTTATTATTTTTACAATTATGCATAAATTAGTCCAATTCGACTGCTTTCTTACTTAATGTAAGACCGGAATGCGATCAAATGCCCGTTTAAGACACGGAAATGGATTGAAAATAATGGTCATTTTTGGCCATTATCAGCTTCTCTCAAGAGAATTATCAAGCAGCTCAAAAGGTCGGCCGAAGGCCCAAGAGATAAACTTGCCATTCTCAAAAAATGGCGTAGACTACATCAATATGAGGACCAGCTTCAACGGCCGCACTTTGGATTCGTTTCGAAAGAAGTGGGTTGAGGTCCAATCTATAGTCCAGAATACCGGGTCCTTCGACAGATAGTCGGTCGCTATTCATAGAATCCTATCCTCATTGGCCCGGTTCAACTAGAACGTGGAACCTATGTTGGCTGATGGGAAAGATCAAGCCTTTTCAAAGCTTCTGGCATCAACTAAGAATATGCCGAACGTGTTTGTCTTGAAGATAGTAAAGTTTAGCACCTCTGGTTGTCTCGGGGTCAATTGCTTTGTAGTACATTGTTTCGTACTTCTCTATCTTGCCTTCTTTGCCTTAGGCACGTTTTGTTTGCGCTAACGACCTTTGTATGGACTTCGCGTTTGTGATCGGCCAAATTTTTATTTTCTCTTTTATTTTTGAACGAAATTTTCTCTTCTGTTTTTGAACGTAGATAAATGACTGTCATCATGTCTCTATGCTACTACGTGGATGCATTTATTGATTGCCCTTCTGCTTTGTTCTGATTACTCAATTAGTAGCCTGCACTGCCAGTCAAAGATTCCCATAGCTTTTCTCAGGGATCCTGAAACGCCCTCTCAATAAAGAGCACAAATGGCATACCCTGCATTAATAGCCCAATCATTTCCCAAGGCCTCTCTCCTATAAATCCTCACCCATGTATTCTTCCTTGACAGAGTAGATACGTAGCATCTCCTGTGGCTGTGATTCCCCCCTCCCCCCCACCGCTCTAAATCATGTTCCGCTTCCTGATATATATATATATATATATATACACATATATATACATAATATAAAGCAGAAGATAGAGGATGCATGATTGATGCTGGATGTTTTTTGATGTTTACAGTGAAAATTCAAGTATTTAGAGCTACTCCAGCAATGACTGAATAATAGTGTCAAACTTTAGTTTACAGTTGGACACATCTCCAACAATGATCCGTAAACTGTAAACGCGTTGGTATTTTAGAGGAAGTGAACAGTGCCCCTTTATTTGTAGCGTCTCACTGTAGCGCACCGCTACTTCTTCTTTTCAGTTTTTTTTTTGTGGTTTTGTTTTTTTGTTTTTTTGTTTTTTTTTTAACTATTTGGATGGTTTTTAAATTTAAATGCTCACTTTCATTTATATTTTTTATGTGAAATTTTTAAAATATCTAAAAATAATAAAAACAGAAATAAATACTATTCCCTCCGTTTCTTTTTAAATGTTACGTGTTTAATTTTTTTACTGTTCATTATAGTACTTTGATTCTATTTTTGTTATAGTTATAGAAGACAAAATATAGCCAAGTTAGATTTTGTTGGATTCGTCTCATCTTCTAGTTTTTAAATATCAAATTTTAAGCATTTTTACTTGTACCGAATTTGAGTTATTAATCATTGAAAATGTGTATTGACATACGTGCAAATGAGAAATGTAACCTTTAAAAAGAAACGGAGGAAGTATATATTATTAAAATTTTAATTAAAAAATTTAAATATAATTTATATTTAAATAAACACAATATATTTTTGGCATATCCGGGTATCCTAGGCCACAAGGGTCTGGTGGACATTGATTGGGTTTCTCTCCCAAAGCAGCATACACAAAAGTTCGAATCCGAAACTTTTGCTTAAATTGCTCGAGCCACATAACACTTAGGCTAAAATAAATATAATATATTAATTTGATAGATGAAATTTAAGTGAATAATAAAAGGAATTAAAATGGAATATTTATAAATAGAGGAAAATTTAGAGTTGATTGTTGGAGATGAAAAGTGAAAAACTGTAAACTGGACTGGAAATAGAGTAGAGTTGACTGGGAAATAGAGTTTATTACTAGAGATGGCCTTACATGAGGAAAATCCCGACTGAGTCTGCGACGACTGTGGAACTCCATGCCTAGCCTATTATTGTCCTTACAATGTCCTCGCTTGTGTTGTTCTTATAGGGTCCTCTACCTTCGCCTTGTACTTGAACTCAGATGTGTATTGTGATATTCTCTATGTATGTATATATGTGAACGTATTCCCATCTGTGAACAGGCAATTAATAGGAGTTACGATAGTCCAAATACTATCTTTATCTGTATGTATATGTTGACAGATTCCTTCGCAGTATTTGCAATTGATCCATAGCTATTTGTTACCAGGAAAGAGCGCCGCTAGTTCACATGGAGCTCATATATAAGTCACACCCATTATGAGTTCACTCTTTTTTCCTTCCCATCAAACCTTCTTAAACATAAGTCACACGCATTAAACCATAACAGAAATTGAACAGGGCATTGCTAGTTCACATGGAGATCAAATAAGGATAAAAACATCTAATAAACCAAAAAGAAAAAAGAAAAAAGCAAAAAACAGACCATTTACCTGCTCTTTCTCATAAAAGAAAAAATCATTTTCCACAGAACCACATGGTGTGATCATGAAATAGTTTAATGATGCATGTGCATGTGTCAACATTTTCTTGTAGTTAAACTATCTCATCATCACACCAATGTTTCTGTGGAAAATGTTTTTTTCTTTTCTTTTGTGGATATATAGTTAAACCAGCATAGGCATGCATATACCAATGGTCAAAATCGATGCACGGTTCTTCCCCTTTTCTGATTCAACCTATCGGTTCTTTTGTAATGAAGAATTCATGGTACGCCGGTCAATCCTACACCGGTCCAACGTTTCCATGAATTCTTCCTTTTAACCACCGCACTGGATGTGCCTCCATGAGTTCCATCCCCTTCCATGGAGGCCACTTCACTCTCACTAGGGAGCATATTCGTTGTGGCATATGCCCTTTCCCTCTCTGATAAGAGTAAAGTTGGGGGATTATATTGTTGAGGCCGGATTTGAGCCGTTGTTCGGCTTCGGCCTAAGGCTGGTGCAGTCTTGCCCAAGAAAGGCGATGCATGGAGCAGGACTAAATATCTTCCAAGGCCTTGCGATCACGCGGGCCACCGCCACGCATGATGTTTTCCTTGTATATCTTTTGCTTAAATTCTGAAGGCCATTTTCGGCTGAATGATGTACTTTTCATTCTCTTGTACTTTGTACTGCTTCACTCCGGAATGAAATCTTTCTATTGATCCCAAGGAGAAGGGGCTGGCAAAGCTGATGAAGAGGGATGGCCAGAGGAGAAGGGACGTGACATTGGCCTGGAGCGAACAAACGCGTTGGGAAAGTAATATTGTCCATTTGTGGATTTGATTAGATACGGAATGGATTTTATTTACTTGGGTTTCTTTAATCACGGGTTTTTTTTTTTTTTTTTTTTAATGTGGCTTTTTGTTATTGGGCCTAGCAATCACGAGAAAGTGGTTTGTTCTGGCTTGTGTTGCTAAATAATTGTTGCGTTTTGACTTTTTTTTATTGTTAATCGTAGAACATTGACTTTTTTTTGTAGCTATACAAGGAAAAATATAGTCAAGTGAGATCTTATAGTTTTTAAATATCAAATTTTTAGAATTTGTACTTGTATCGAGTTTGAGTTATTAATAGTTTAAAATATGCATTGACAAACGTGCAGAGGAGAGCCGTAACACTGAGAAAGAAACGGAGGTAGTATGTAACAGTTTTGTACGTACTCAATAGGACGGTACACTTTTTTACAGTTAATAACCTAAATCGTGTCCAAAAAGAAGAGATTGCAACAACATGAAGAAACACATTTTTTATGAGGCGAATGAAACAAGAGCCAACTGAACTATATTTTTTGTTGAACTACTATAATAAAAAAAACTCAGAAAAAGTTAAATAGTGTATAGTGATAAAAGTCAAAAGTGAAAATGGTAATGAGACGGCGGAAATCAAATGCAGTATAGATACTGCCTCCGTATTTGTGAAATTGCAACATTGGAAATATGTGGACAATTAAGAGTACAGTATTGGGTTAACTTTTTTTTGTTATGGTTATGAAAGGAAGAATATAATTAAATAAGATTTTATTAGATTTGTATAAATGTGTAGTTTTAGAATATCTAAATTTTAGATTTTTTAATTGTACATTATTTAAGTTATTAATGATTGAAAATACATATTGACATACTGGACGACGTCTCGGGATGGTGCATTTTAAAAAGATAGGGGTAGTATACAGCTATAAAAGTACAGGGTTGTCCTGAATAGACATGGATGGATTAAGGCTCGGTGCAGGTTGTCACGGGTGAGTGGTACAATGTGTTTTTTTGTCTGTTTGCTTGATAAGGGTTATCTTTTGTAATATCTTATCTTATCTACTACTATATAAGAGCGGTACTTCCATTACTGTCCATGCTGAATTAAAGTATTGACCGTTGGATCAAATTTCTATTTCAATCTTGACCGTGGATGAGAATACAATTTTAATCCTGGCCTTTGATTTCCACCGCACCCTCCCAACATCCAATCTCCGCATTGCTATTCGACTTTTCTTCGTTCCCACTCATTTTTCGTTCCAGTTTCATTCAGAGAAATCCCCTCTTACGGATTTCCTTCCGGCGCCGGTGCTCGCTCTTCTTTATCTCGGTGGCCCCCTTCGCACTCCTTCCCTTTCGGCTTCGGTCTTGCGGTTGTTGTTTTCCCCATTCTCAGTGACTCGTCGTTGCCGCCTTCTTCCGACGTGCCGCGCGTTACAGCTGCTCGTTTGGAAACTCGTTCTCGGCTGCCCGTGCCTACTGCCGCCTCCACCTTGACGGCGCTCTGTCCGTCTTTGTATGTATACCTTTCAATTTTTTTTTCGTGGCTTTGGATTTTGAATTTCTTCCGCTGATTTCCTCATTTCCTCATTCTGAAACTCTCCGTCGTCGCTCCTCCCTCAAAACCCATCGCTGTCACCTCTCGAAGCCCGTTCAACTTACCCCTGCGGAGATGCGATCGACAGCCCTACCATAGACCCAGACTTCTGCGCCTCCGTCACTGCCGTCTCCTGGCTGTTCGTTGCCGTTCGTGAGTTTACTTTGTTGAAATGAAACTTCTTTCTGTTTCTATATTTCTTTTGCTGCATTTTGGTAAGATATTTTGTTTGGTTTAGGTTTAAATAATGAAGGAAAATGCTACACTATGAGCAATTTCAAGATTTGAAGACCACGTTTATGTAGTTTATATATTCGGTGGAACATTCTTTTATGTGTTTCATAACCACAAATGGCTTTGCCAAAGCGTTCCATAGGCTTTGCCATCATCATGTACCAATGATGAAGCAATGCCGCAGTCAAAGGCCTTAAGCGAGTGACGGCATAATTTGTTTTTGTTAAGTGTTTATGCCGGTGGAATTTGAAAGCTTTTGCCTGTCCATTTCAGCTTCAACACTGGGCTCTTAATGTAAATCTTGCTTCAAAGTGAAGTAATTAGCTTGGTTTTATTATTAAATCTATAAGTAACTTTTTTCCCCCTGAGGGTCAGCAAGGTATTGTAAGTAATTAGGCTTAACTTGTGGTTTACACATACATATATTTGAAATAAGGAGTGTTGTTTTTGCAAGAGGTAGAGCTTACAGTTTGGAGTCTTAATGTTTGTTGCCTGATACTTTGTTTGCTTTTTATAGATTGTGATATGAGAAACAATATTGATCATGTGATTCCACTTTGCGCTTTAATTTGTAAGAAGAATGTGTTCAAATATGAGACATATAGTATTTGCCAAACAAAAGTTTGAGAAAATTGTAGGGAAAGAAAATATGAGAGGATGTTTTTTTGTTGGTGAAAATATGAGAGGATGTTGTTTATACTTTTTGTTCTTATGGTTTTATACTTTTTGTTCTTCTGGTTCCCCATTTAGTTGCCTTTGTTCTAGCTGGTAATGCACTGTCTTTTTATTATGTTCCCCTTGGTTTCACTTGCCTGTGTTCTTTTCTCTTTTGTGGTTGTTGTGCTTGTTTGGGTTCTTCTTTCCATCAGATCGCGTTCAGTAGTTTTGTGATAATTTGAAATTACGCGTAAAACTATTGTGAATGGTTCCTTTCTCGTTGTGGTTTCTAGGTTTTAGTGTTCCAAGTGTGGGTTAATTTGCGAAATTATAATTTTTTGAAAGCTGTAAATCGATAGGTATTTGGTGAATTAGACATTCCTATCTATGTTTGTTTCATGTAAATATTCGGACGGGGAGAACATAGGTTTAGGGTATTAATGTCAAATTTTGTCTGGCATTTTGCTTTTGGCTCTGTGTTCGTACTCATGTGATCTTGGAGTCCAAAATTCAAATTCAATTGAGGTGTCCATATTGCCTTTAGCTGCTCTATTTTTTAATCGCATTATTATTTTTTTCTACTATATTATGTAGCTGAACAATTGTGTTGGAAAAAGAATTACACATCCTTTTCCTTTGATCACTATTTTTTTTAAAAATATATACATATTAAATAGAACTTGGCTTTTGTAATTAGGGGTAGAAATTTTGTTGCCATCCTTTTATTTATAAAATGCGTTCCAGAAATTTCTGCTGTATTGATCCTACTGCCATATGCATCTTGATGTTTTGGTCCTCCTATAGTTTCTTTTTAAATACTTTTTGTGATTTGCTAATATTAAGAATGTATGCTATCTAATGTAGTCTATGCTATTGCAGAATGAAGATCAGCAGTTTGATGTGGTATTGTCATTATTGGATGGTTCATGTAAGTATAATTTCTCGTGTATCAATATCAACAAATCAATGATTTGTGGATAATTATACATTATTAGTAACTGGATTTTGTATTATTTTAGGAGTTTCATCATTTTCTAATAGTTAATTGAAATAGGATAAAAGAGAGAATGAATTGGAAACATTCATTGGGTGTGTTTTTGCTTTATGGAATTATATGTCTAAAATTTTTTGGTAGGGTGAATTAATTTCCTAACAGATCTACGAATGCATCTTCAAAGAATTAATGTTTAACAGTTAGAATGAATATATTACTGTTTTAGATAATGTTCATTAATATTGATATTGATATACTTTTTTTGGGAAAGCTGATAATGATATACTTGAGTTTATCTTGATTTCCCTGATGGAGACATGGCACATGAATGGCGTGGGGCCTCACTTAAGATTTTTTATTTGATACGTATGATCAGAAAACTTATTGCTTAATTTTAGTATTTGATCTAGCCTTTAATGAGTTGTTTGAAATAGTACATCCAGATCTATAATTTGACTTTCTTTAGCTTAATGGGCAATCGAGAGAACAAGCAGATTCAATTCGTTTTTAGCTAAAGATCTTCATTATTTTTAGAAGCCGAAGCCAGATAAAAATCGTCAATTATTTGGCCAACATAACTCTAATAAGTACTAAATATGTAGTAGTATTTCTTTTTTAGGGATGAGGAGTTACATGGTTGAAATGAACTCAAATTTCTTTCTTTTGTTCAGTGATTATGATTCACAGAATTAAGTTGGAGATGTGAAGGGAGACATTGAGTATTTAGAATTTAGTGGATTTTGAAAATCGAAAGCCGACGAATTTTTGGTCCGTATCTAACAAAAGAGAGTTGACATGCAAGAAGTGAGTTGAACAATGCTATCAATAATCCCTTTTGAATTTGTTAGTACCACTTAAGTCGAGATCTATTATTACTTTTTGAATCAGTTTTTCCAATACTGAGTTCAAACACACAATTTAAACACTATTAGTAGGTTAGTTTCATAAGCAAGCACAACCGAATAAAATGCATTAAAGTAAATAGAACAAACAATTATTTGGCCTCCTCAAGGGTAATGGACTTCGATTGTCACATAAAGCTTACAGGTATGACTTCTATTTGGTTTTCAGATTGAAGTTCTTTTACTACTTTACTATATTGAATCTGTGTTAGCTAATTACTATATTGAACAATTGATGCCCTCACTTTGCTTTGTTATCTGCTTATTATTGCCTTTGTCAATTTGATTTGGGTTTGAGATTTCAGTTTGCATGGTTTTTGTGTTGGAAGTGTTTGATGATAAGTAGAATTATTTGTGATTTTAATCCTGCCTGTAGCTGCTGTTTGGCATCCAACCCTCTTTTTGTGTCTGAAAATCCCGGCTATGATCATGCCACCAGTCGGCCTCCCTCCTATGTGGACCTGAAGGACGCTACTCCAATCTTCATCCAACAATCTGCGTCTCCGTCTACACCACTGCTGATAGCCCTCGCTTATTATCTTTTTGAATGAGTTTCATAATTTTTGTTTCTATATTCACTTGTTTAGCTCTCTTCACTATAATAAAAGGGTATCTTTAAAAATTAAATTGAAGCCTTTATACTTAGTTTCTTCACTATAATTAATGATATCTATAAAAATTAAATTGAAGCCTAATTTATTCTTTATTTCTACTTTTTGACTGCGTGCAGCATTTTTCCATTTGCATTTATAATTCTACTTTTCGAAGAATTGCTATTATCCAATTCTTTCTTTAGTTATATCAAACTTTCATTTTATACCAGTTGGGAGGGAAGGGTGCAAATTTTGCTAAAATGACAAGCATTGGTTTATCAGTGCCTCCTGGACTCGCCATTTCCACTGAAGCCTGCCAAGAGTATCAGCAAACTGGCAAGCAGCTGCCACAAGGATTGTGGGAAGAGATATTGGAAGGTTTGAAGATAGTGGAGATGGACATGGGAGCTGTGCTCGGAGCCCCATCCAAGCCACTCCTTCTTTCTGTTCGATCAGCCGCAACAGTAAGTCTACTTTACATGATACTTATTAAGGATAGAGTGTATTGGGGACGATTCATTTAGTTACATTTTGGAGTTGAATTACGTGTACGATGTAAATGTAGACATTGTTTAAGGCATGTGGCTTTTGTTTTCGATATATTGTTTTATAAGCTGAAAGGAACATTTGGCTGCAGAAAGCATTTTTTTTTTTTACTGAAACATTGGGCCTAAGTTTCTTGGGGGTTTCTTATTGTGTCCCTGATAGGGGCTCTACAGAACCAAGTACTTTTCCCCTTACCCTTTTCTTTAGCTTAAGCTCTTTTAATTTTTAAATTTCACTTTTCATCTGCTCCTTTCTTAGACTCTTATTGTCTTTCTATTGATACCTTCTATTTTTTAAAAAAGTTGTTCCTTCACGAATTGATCCAGCGATGAATGTTCCTGTTGTTGTAACCCAGGTTGGCACTAGCCTTCTCCCAGGTTTGTTGGAATGTTTTCTTTATGTTTGCTTAGTGTTATAAACTCTTTATAAATCTTTATTATTGTTATTGGCTTACTGGTCCAGACAAACCAAACCAGAAACACGCAAAAGAAGTGGTGAGGCACTTGTTGTTGCACTACTTTACGATTTTTAAAATTCACGTTTAGAACATTTGTCACATCTCTGCATTGTTATTTATTGTAGCCCGCACGGCGTTTCCTGGACAGGCCTTGCATTCCCCATGGAAGCTTCTCCATGGTAAAACTATAACTATTATGGATAGTCTTTCTTACATGCTTTCACTGTACCAATGTAGAAATCTTATATTTCTTATAAATGACCATTTCTCATTTTTCCCACAGCTAAAGTGTCGCCCGCCATTGGTGATGCTCCCAGCATGACTTCAACTGGACAAATTAGCGCAACAACTTGTGAGTTGCGGGGGGATTGCATGCTTCCATGTTACCATTTTTTTTTTAATATTTTATAGTCTATGCCTAATGATTCCCCATTTGTCCTGCATTTTGGCCTGCTTACCCAGCAATTCTTTGTCGATCAATACATTAAAATAGAATCCCAACGGCTTGATTTTCATAGATCAATATATGCAGACATCCGGAATGAATTTTTCAAGGAATCCAATATTGCTATGCAAGTGCTGAGAAGGATGGCGTGTATTATGGCCAAAGGACATACATTCCTCCTACGTTCATTGGTGGTCCTCAAGATATGCGCCGGTGGTATGCTGATGCAATGGCTCTTGTTCAACACTTTGGTAAGCCTGATCTTTTTCTAACAATAACATGCAATCCAAATTGACCTGAAATCAAAGAATTGTTAGTGCCTAATGAACAAGTCCAAAACCGTCCTGACTTAACTGCACGTGTCTTCCATTCGAAGTTCCAGGAGTTGAAACATGACTTAATCCAGGGACAACTTTTTAGTGGTCATTGGATATAAATATGTCATTGAATTCCAAAAGCGAGGCTTACCGCATGCTCACATTTTGCTAATACTTGCTCCAAACTCCAAGTTCTTTACTACTCATGAATATGATGACATTGTATCTACTGAAATCCATGAGTAAAATAAAAATCCATATTTGCACACTTTGGTTAAAACTCATATGATGCATGGCCCATGTGGAGAATTAAATCCATCAAATGTTTGTATGCGGACTGATGGTACTTGTTCTTACAACTCATTGAATGGTAAGCATGATAATGTTGTACTACTTTTGTAGGCCTTGCATTATGCAATTATTATGTTTCCTTTTATTTTTGGTGGTTAGCTGGAAGCAACACGGAGTTATACTTCTCCCTACCTTACCATCATTCGCTCATTATAGGAAACCTTTACCTCTAAGTTCTAACTATATTCAGGATTTGATTTTGTTTCCTCAACTTTTGATAATTTGTTATTATAAGAGAAGTTGCGGATAATTGTATTTATAGTTGTAATCAACCACGTATAGTGTTGAAATCCACCTATTACTATTTCCTTTTTTGTTTGTCAGCTTAATAGACAAAATGTTTTCCGTTGTTTTGTTTACTATAAATGTAATTTTGTCCTTTCTTGCTTGCTTCTGTAGCTCCGGTCTCAATAAATTCTAGAAAATATCTTTTCACATTTGATTTTTTGTAGTGTGTCTCAATGAGAAACTATGGAAATAATTAAGCAATCTATGGAAGGATCGGGCGATTGACAATGAAGGGATTGTTCATTTTCTAAGACAACTACTTTCTCTCTTCGCTTCATGAATATTTCTATGAACAAAACTTTCGCATAATGTAAGCGATGGCTTATATATTGGGTGCAATTGCTGTGCCTAACATTTTTTGTTGCATTTGCTCACCACCATGGAGGTAGCAATATCTAAATTTACACCTCGCAGTCTTTGCCCTATAAGTTAGTGTTTAACCTATATGTAACCACTGTGTACCTCAATTGGGTTATCTATTTGTTGCATGTCCTTTTCCAGCTTGAGAGGGTGGCTGAAGTGCAATCCCAATCTCAATCCCATTCTACATTCATCATGGACGCCTGCCAACCGGTGAGTTCTTTTATAATTCAACCCTACTGCACTATATATAAATTATTCTATATATATATATATATATTGTTTGTTAATATTCATTCCTCTTTCAATATTTTCTGCTTCTCTTTTGGAGTTACTACACAATAAATTAATCTCTAATCGTGTAAATTGACCTTAGGTCACTTTTAAACAATGCAACAACATAGTGTCATCATTCGTCCTACAGAGTATCAGATTTATATACGTCTAAATAAGAAAAACATGCTTTGAGGTAAAATCTTGGGGTTTTTAGCACTTACACCATAGGTGAACACATTGTTTCCTTGTCTCATAAATGAGTGACCGCCTCCGGTCTTTGGCGCTCATATAGATTGTTGAATGTAGGAGACTAATTATTATTTTTTTATTTGCAGAGTAGCACATTATCTGCTGAGAATTTTTAAAACCAAAAAATATTAGGTAGTTAGTTTAAATGCTTGAATAATCCTAATAAATTGCATATAGATTATAGGTGAGGTCCAAGCTGGTTTGGAGAGCCTTTATTAGTGTTTCGAAAAAAGTGCTAATGATGTACCTCATCTATGAAGGTCCCTCAGAAGAAAAGTTTAGCAGAAATGGAAGTGATCTGGCATTTGGGTAACCCTATGGCACAAGGCATTTGACCAACCCTTAATGGATGTTCTTATTGATAATGATTATTTTTGTAATTATTGGATGTTGCTATTGCAGTTTTGACTGTTATTTGTTTAGTATTAGGGAAATCCATTTAAGAAATCCATTTACTCTTTGTGTATCTGGCAATTTTTCTAATTTATTCATTAGTTTGTCAAACAGGTTATTGAAGTGGTCTTTGGCGTATGCTTATTTCTTTACATTTTGGAACTCAATGTAAATTTAAAAGCCCCAATAAAATAAATAGAGGTCAAGATGCTAAAAAAATATGATGCAATGTCTTTAGGATGAATGTCGGCCTTTGATTAATTCATATTAGCTCTTGGGCAACCATGGGATAAAGTGGAAATGGGGAATCCAGAATCTTTTACATATCATAAAAAGCAAATAGAGCATGATGTGGTGTAAATAAAAGATGGAGTTCATATCCATATCCTCATCGTTGTAATATGATTGATTACATAGTTTGTTTTCTATACTCTGTAGTCAATAGGGCGTAAACTTTTCAGGACGGCATTAAGAATGAGTTTTGCAATGGAGTTCAAGCAGTGATAACTTCGTATAATTTCTGGATGCTCAGTTAACACCACTTTCTGAAGCATCTGCTGATCTTAATTTGGAGGAAGAAGAAAGCAGGAAATAGGTGATGACAATGATGGTATTATTGTTCACAAAGGTAAGCATGCCTCAGATCTCAAGAGGTATGATAAACTCCAGTTGAGGAAATTGTTTTATGTTTTTGGTCATATATAATATAAGGTCATGAATTAGTTTTGGCATTCTAAGATGCTACGTATGATGATATGTGGCTTACTATTTCTTAACGAAAAAAATGCTAATCTTCATAAATTAGTGAAGGTCATGAATTAGTGCTACTTGCAATTGAGAACCCGGTTAGAGCACTTGAGAATGGTCATGTAGATCCACAGAGACCATCTACCAAGGCGACCTCCACAACAGTTTCGAGAGCAGCACGACAGTCGGACAGCTCCACTCTCAGTTTATCTTCTTTTGTCCTGTTTGACAGTTTCTTTTGTATTCTTACATCGCAACAATTAATAGGCTTTTTCAGTGTAGTTTTTAACTTGTACATTAAAAAAAAAAAAAAAAAATTGGCGATTCAGCTTAACTACTTTCTTATTCCTTTTTCCCTATCTCTGCAAAGTTTCACGTTTGATTTGTGCAGTCATCTTTTGCTGTGCTTGTTCATTCTTCACCTATACTTTATGGAACATCCTCATAAAAATTGTTGATTTACTTCCTCCGTTGTCAAATATTAGCAACGGACCCACTGCGCACGCAGTCCAATGCACATTTTGAATCATTAATAACTCATGTTCGGTATATGTAAATATTCTAAAAGTTCGATATTTAAAAACTACACGACGAGACGAATCTAACAAGATCCCTCTTAACTATATTTTAACTTGTATAACTATGATAAAACTTTAAATCAAAGTGTATGGGTGAATAGTGCCCCAAAACCAAATGGGGCAAACATTTGAGAACGGAGGAAGTATTTTTTATCTTTTATGTTAACTTGGTTTTCTGCCGGCTGCGCACGAGTTTTAATTTTATATGATGATACAAAAATGAGATTATAATTTTTTTAAAAAAATTATATGAAATTTAAAGTCATTTACTTAAATCGTGGTTTGAATGCATACAAATAAAATTTAAAAAGAAAATAAATGAGAGAATAAAAAGATGGAAAAAACTTCAAATCTACAACCAAGTGGACAACTGGACATAATATAAAATAAATTACTTTTTCGTTTCAAAATTTAAATATATATAGCTTTGCTTTCATATCTTAAATAGTGAAGTAAACGGAAAAAAATAGTACATTTTGACTATTATCCCTAAATTTTTTAATGAATACTGTATTATTAAATTTGATTTCAATATATAATTTTAATAAAATATTTTTATTTAAAATATAATTGTTATATTTTTATATTGATATAGGATTATATATTATTTACAGATAAATTTTTTATCGTACTTAAATTTATTTAATAATATTTTTAAATCTATTATATAGAATCAAATAATTTATACTCATATTATATAGTTGTAATCAGTTACTCCTTCCGTCCCATGTAAGACGTCTTATTTGACTTTTTGACACTGTTCATTGTTCAACTTTGACTCAATATTATTGGAAGTATGTATATGAAAAAATAGTCGAGTTCGGTCTTGTTAGGTTCGCCTAATCGTATAGTTTTATAATATATATTTTACATAATTATTACTTGTATATATTTTGAGTTATTAACGATTAAAAAAGTACATTGGATTGTATTAAGAAGTCAACCAGGACATCTTAGTTGAGATATAAGGAGTATATCTTTTTAAAATATATATGAAACTTTTCTCAGGATTTTGATATATTAATAAATACTTCCTCCGTTCCTAAATAAATGCAACATACCCATATTTCACGCAATCCAATGCGCATTTTTAATTCGTAATAACTCAAATTCCATACAAGTAAAAATTATGAAAATTTGATATTCTAAATCTATGCGATTAGACGAATCCAACAAGATCTCACTTGACTATATTTTATTTTATATAATTGTATTAAAAAGTCGAGTCAAAGCTACTCAATGAACAGTGAAAAAGTCAAAACGTGCAAATAAAAAAAGAACGGAGGTAGTAGATTTTTTCCCTAAATATAAATATTAATGATGTGGAAGAGAATTTGGAATTAATTAGCAATTACTCAGCAACTACAAGCCTTTTTTCGAACCGTGATCTAAAAACGATCATGTAATGACTAATTAACTCCTAACATGGAAGCAAAAGTAATTCTTGAAGTCAATTTCAGAACAGTCATGGTATGAAAAAGATCATACACATTTTCTGCTTGCCATTTCTGAAAGTTCACTCATAAAAACAATTCCCTTTACTTCTCTGTGCAGGTCCTACCATTGGAGTTACTGACAGTATGGATGGGCCTCTGGTAGATACATCCATTTCAGTACGAAGCTCACTTCACCAATGGACATTCACTTTAAGATACCATGCGCTTTTTTTTTTTTTTTTTGTATCTACAATGACTATCGTTGGGCTGAATTCTGCCGCGTTCATCAATTGAAAGTCAGTGATCAGCTAAACATAGTAAATGCTGCCCACTTGAATACTATGTCTCCTTCAATATTTCTCATCATGCCCTTGGTGAACCTTCAAAACAATCATCTGTTACAATATCATCGGGTGACGAAACTGCATCCACTTACGCGTATTCCATTTCACCCAGTAATATACCATTCCATTTCTTTTTAAATAGATACAGCAAGTGACATTCTTATGGACTCCGAAGATAACTCAGATACACACATCTCTATTAGCTCTGATGATCCAACTGACGACAATCCCACAAAACGACTGTGGTAAAGCTAATCTAACATATATAATACATTTATACATTATAGAAATCCAAGCCCATCAATAACATGTTTAATTGTAAATAGACTATTCATGTCTACTACCGACAACACCATGCTTTGGATTCAAAAGATACATTGTTCATGAAGTTCGGGAATGTTGCCACAACTTATGGAATGCACCCAGGGTACACACACGAAACATGCCTGGGGTGTAATGACTCATTGAATAATACTACTCTTTATGTTCTGGATACTCGTGTACTTATATTTCTTTTATTGTATAGTACTACTCTCTTCTCTCATTTCAACATAGGAAAAACTTAATCATTTAAAACAGTAATAAAGGTACCTCTGGCGTAGTCGCCAGAACCAACGGATTAATTATTCCAATATAAATTTTTCTCTGATGCATTGTATAAATTCTCTGATGCATTGTATAAATTTTTCTGACAGGAAACGGACCATCTGGAGCCCAGGAAGTCCAAAGACTGTAAATAATGATCCGGATAGATCAAGCCCGGACAAGCTCGGAATCCATTAATATGGATTCCCCATATCGGAATTAAATAAAGATGGAAAAAGGCCTCAGGATGCACAAGGAAGCCCAAAAGCATGAAGAGGCCCAAAACTCCAACACTTGGAAAATTTTCAAGAATTGATGCGGTCTATCCGAGGCGGTCTAAACCGCATGCATGCGGTCCAGACCGCATCAAACCATTCCAAGAAGAGGAGCCGAAATCCAGCACATGCGATTTGATGCATGCGGTCTAGGCGAGGCGGTTTAAACCGCATCACTTAAATCGCATGCCTTATTTTTGTTGAACGCAGCCAAGACCGAAGAATCGATGCGGTCTCCACGAGGCGGTATAAACCGCATCGCATGACCTAAACCGCATCGACCAAAATAAAGAAATCAAGGAGTGAACTACTCGAGGTGGTCTCCTCGATGCGGTTTAAACCGCATCGAGTGTCGTAAACCGCATCGAGTGGAATCAGAGCATCAAATGGAAGATATACGGTCAAAGGACATACGAGGCAGTCTGACCGAGGCAGTATAAACCGCATCGTCTCAACCGCATCGCCTCTCCACTGTTTGGTTTGTCCTTTCGCATCGATGCAGCCTTTGCCCATGCAAACCGCATCACTTTTGTAATTAGGCTATTTCGTGCTCAACATTATATTTAATGTATTTTCTTGCTTTTCTTGTGGCTTGGACTATATATATGTCCTCCCACTCCATTGTACACAACTTTGCTTAATATTGAAATCCATTCTCATATTTTCCTAAGTTCAAAACCGAGGACACTCTCTCAAAGGTGTTCTCCCCCAACCTTGTTTGATTTGAGCTTGTACTCATCTCCCTCACGCCATCAAGTTTGGAAGCTTGCTCGATAAATTGTCAATGAATGATGCACTTGAAGGAAGCTATTTGTCTTGAGATCTTCTCATTTCCCTTAGCAAGTTCGGGTCCCCTTCATTCATAAGTTTTCTTATCTTTTATCTTACAATTTAGTTTCATCATCTTTAATTAAAACCATCTTTTTGTGTGTGTTCTTGTTCTTCATCATCTTCCATAATATCATTCCTCTAATCATCATTTTACCTAACCCTAAAGTTCATCAACCCTAATCCGGATATTGACACTATACAAGTCTCGATCTACGGCATATATATATAAATTTGGTATCGGAGCCAAACTTGTTAGTGCAATAGGATTATTCTCCATATTTTCTTGTTGTTATCCATGTTTATGTTGTGTTCATCCTTGTTTGGGAAAATTTAGAAAACCCTAAAAATATTGTTGAACTTGCTCTCGGTTTTATGCTCATAAATACTTCCTGTGTACTGTTCACTGTTCATGAGCATTTATTGTGTTTATTTTGTTGTTTGATGTTAGTCTTGTTGTCCTATTCTCATGTATGAGTGTATTTGCATGATTACTTGAGTTTGTTGGATTAAACGAGATCATTAATAGCAAAACATTGAGCGGTTTCGGGTTGGGAGTGTGAGCATTATTTTCGTGAATTCTTGTTGTCCATGTCGTGCTCTTAGAATAAACAAACTCCTTTATACTATAGTATAGACACTTAAGGCCGTTGAAAGGCCTTAAGCGAGTGACGGCATAAACAAACTCCTTTAAGTGTTTGAAAGTGTGACAAATTCCCGTTGGTCTATACTATAGCTGTTCGTATAAAAAAAAATGGAATTAGCTACTTTGACCTATCAAATCAATTGGTTATCTTTAACTCACTTTTATTCACTTACACTTGTTTCTTCTTTTCACTACAAGAAAATTTCATTTTACCGACCCCATTTTGGGGTCGGTAACTAGGTTTTACGGGTCGTCTAGGGGTTTACCGACCCCAATCGCGGGTCGGTAATTTGATGGTAGGTAATCTGGCGCCGACCAAAGATTCTGTGGGTCGGTAGATTACCGACCCCATGTAGGTCGGTAACTTTATCGACCCCAATACCGACCAACATTGGGGTCGGTAAGCGAGGTCTAGGGACCTCGGGGACCCGAAGTTACCGACCCCGTTTGGGGTCGGTAAATCTCTTATATGAAATAAATTGTGCTCAGAAGAATTCGAACCCACAACCTCAGCATCACTTAGCCACACCCTAACCAGCTGGGCTACCCCTTTGCACCACCAATGGAAAGCCGCCACGTGTCATATATATTAATTCCTCCCCAAATGCTGAAGAGGGGATTCGAACCCAAGTGAAGTGAATTTCTCACCCACGCGCGTGCTATCCGGGCACACAACTTTTCATATTATCATATGCAATTTGTTAAATATATATAATATTTTTATATATAAATGTGTAAATTAGTAAATTAAAGATTAATATAAAAATTGATATTAATTAAATAAATAATAGAATAAGTCATTAATTAGATAAAATATAAAATTAAATTAAATGGGTAAAAATAATTAAAACACTAATTAACTTTAAGAAAACAGAAATCAAATTAAATATTAATTAAATTTAAAACTTTATAAAAATATAAATTCCATAATTAAATATTAAAAATTACATATGCAATAAAAAATTCAATAAGTAATATTAATAATTTCAGCCACTAATTCGATCGGTAATAGCGACCTAAAATGTTCGATCGAAAATTTTGATTGCTAAATTAAATTTTTCTTGTAGTTAATTAAATTAAAATATAAAATATAAACTAAAATTTATTAATTAAATAATAAAAAATTAATTAATTAAATGAAATATAAAATAAAATTAATTAAATAAAAAATTAAAGTCAATGAATTCAATAAAATAATAAAATTGTGGTCAAAAATTAAAATAAATATAAATAATAACATAAATTTATTTTTAATTAAAAAAACTATGAGTCAAAAATTAAAAATTAAATTAATTAAATAAATTATTGAATTCAATTAAATCAATAAATAAATAAATAGTTATAAAATAAATAATTATTTTTTTGAAAAAAATAAATAAATAATTAATTAGTTCAAATAAATAAATAATTAAATTATTCTAATAATTAAATAAATATTTAATAAAAATATAAAATAAATAATAAAAGAATGGGAAAAAAAATTTGAAACAACTATAGACCCCAAATTGGGGTCGGTAACGCCGACCACATTAATAGTGGTCGGTGTTTTGGTTGTCGAATAACCCGGGTCCCAATAACGGCTACATATTATCGACTCCATTTTGGAGTCGGTAATGGGGTCAGTAAATCCGACCCGCACTATGGTGGTCGGGAATTGGGGTCGGTAATTGGGTTTTTTCTTGTAGTGTTTCCTATGGGCAGCTGTACGTGCAAATATGCTGTGCGTAGAACAGCGCATTTTTCCTAGTCTTACCATATATGTAAGAAGCAGCCTCAAAATTTTTTCTACTGAAATTGCAATCCTGACCGTTCATCCCATTCCAATTTCATTTGTGGCCCTTGGATGATCCGGAGTGTTATTGGACGTTGGATCTTTGATTTGATTGTGGATCGTTGGATCTCGTTCCTGGATCTCATCTCATCTTGCTTCGATCGTTTCCTTCGTCATTACTCTTCCCTCTTTCGGGTTCTCTCACGCTCTTGCGTCCTCCTCGCCTGCTCTCCGTCGCCCTGCCCTCGCCTCGCCTCGCCTCTACTTCAGCAGCAGCTCTCTGGTAAGATAGCTTCTCTGTTCCGGGTTCTGCTCGTAATTTCCGCCCTTTAATTCATCGCCCCTTGTCTAAACCACTGTTCTTTTCATCATTTAGGAGCGGGGAAACCCTAATCCCATTTCTGTCGTCGCCTTCGACCCCTGCCCCTATTTTGGCACTCAAGCTGCTGCTTCTTCTTCTGATCTGCCGGACGCGTGTTCACCATCCAACGGAGAATACGCCCCCGTGGATTGGAACAATTTGGGCTTCCGTCTGATGCAGACCGATTACATGTATTCCGTAAAGTGCGGGAAGGACGATGAGTTCAAGCAGGGCCGCATGCTTCCTTACGGCAATCTAGAATTGAGCCCTTCCGCCGGCGTTTTGAACTACAGCCAGGGATTGTTCGAAGGCACCAAGGCGCACAGGAGAGACGACGGCGGCATCTTTCTGTTCCGCCCGCGAGAGAATGCGCTGCGGATGCAATTTGGCGCGGATCGAATGTGTATGCCGTCGCCGTCTGTTTCCCAATTCGTCGATTCCGTTCGACAGACTACGCTCGCCAATAGGCGTTCCCCCATGCGTATTCACTCTTGCTTTCTTTATTAGGTGAGGAAATTAGAGGCACAAGGCGCCCCCTCCAACCACGCAGAGGCCTTAATCTCGGTTTTGGCGGCTGTCCAGAATGACAGCTGGGAGAATTCTTGTCAGCACTTTGTATCCAAAGTTGAAATGGAAAAAGTATTGCCCCACTTGTTCTTTTCTGTTACCTTTTCTTGATTCTGTGTTGAGATGAAATGGTTGCGCGACTGAATCTTTGAATAGCTTCTTAATAGATTTGTTTTTGGTTTTCGTTAACAATATTCATGCGTTTTTCTTCTTTCTTTGGTAGAGTGAGATGACACACCAATCCAATTTTTCCAAATTCAAAACTGAAGTCAAAAGTTCTCAGGTACGGTGAAAATAATTCGTCCTTTGACACAAAAATCTTTTATTTGTTTATATTTGTCCTAATTTGAGTTTGAGGTACCATCTGTTAGGCGCGGAAGTTTAAAGTGTATTTCTTGCACAATGCTGGAACTAATTTACATCAAATAAAATGAACAAAACAAGAAATACTTAGTTCCATGGTTGCAGGATTGTAAATTGCTGTATGATTTAATTTTAACAAAGAGTGATTATTGTTTGCTAAGATTTTCCACTTTGTGTGTGATCCAGATGGTGGACAAAGTTCTGCATTATCTTGTTTTGCTTTGAGAAGGAACTGGCCAATACCTAATAATGGCAAAATCCGTACTGATTATTTATTTTAAAGGTATTCTTAACATGAATTGAGAGGCCTGGAGATACTCTAGCTTTAGTGACACTGCCATTTCCAAAAACATTGTGAAGGATAGATTTAAAAGTCACACTGATTTTCTTGAAAGTTTCCCTAATATATTCTGTCTATTGACAGCGTTCTTTGGTGAAATCATTTCATAATTATTTATATTTTAATATCCTGGTTACTGAAGCATATCAGTTCAAGCATATTCGGGTGTGTCTTGAAGTCTAAGCCTGAGATTATGAACTTGGAAGACAACCATCTAGGTTGCATGGAGTCATTCTACTTGCTTAATTGCTTTGGTAGTTGGTTATGCGTGATTTATACTGGGTGCTCATGATAAAATTTATGATTGGCTTACGTTCACGGACTTGCTCCTACACAATTTCAATCCTGTTGCCCACGCTACATTTTGAAGTTCAATATTTAATATGATGCAACACATAGTCGGAATGTCAAAAATCCATTTTGTTCTTGGATCTATAATGGAAAAGGTGCAAAAGGCACTCTTCCTTGCTAAAATTTAAATATTGTTGCCCATGCAGCCATGCTTCATTTGGAAGTCCAATATTTCATATGGTACAGGGCATTGTTTGAATGTGACTCTTCCATGTTGTTGGATCTATATTGGAAGCAGGTGCAAAGGGCACTCTTCCATGATGAGTTATATATTTCCTTTGCATATTTTCCAGTTTAACATATAAATTATTGTAGCACATTTGAGTTTTCTTGTGGTGTTCAGTCATACACTGTTATTGGATTCTTCTAAATAATCTTTAGGGTTATTCCAGAAAATACAATGTTTAGTCATATACTGTTGATTGCAATTTGTATATATTCCTGAAAATGTATAAAAAGAGGTCTTAATTTTTGCTGTAGAAAGTAGATTATGTTAAATGCCAATTTTGACACGGTACCATCCAACACTGGCTATGTGCTAGATATGCAGTCCAAAACAACTGTTACGGTGATTTAGCCTACCAATTATGCGTAATGATAAACTTTTAATCTGGGATTCAGTTAATGACTCAAAAGCTTATCGAAACAGACAAAACATATGTTATGGTGATTTAGCCTACCAATTATGCATAATGATAACCTTTTAATTCAGTTAATGACTTCTGCTGATCGGAACCGGGCCGATTCTGGGATTGGCGCCTGCGTCGGAATACACTTTTTTGGTCTACACTTTTTTTGTCTACGCTTCCCCCATCGGGAACTACTTCAAGGTTTTGATGAAAATTCCTATTTGATCGCAGAAAGATTTGAACTTTATTCGAATTTGCTTGCATAACCGTTGATTTCTGGTGCAGGAAGGGGTGGCGCCGCTTAATTTGTATGTTGAAGATGAGTTTCATAGTGCTTCTCGCGGTGGCGCCGGAGGTGTCAAGAGCATAACAAAATATGCACTGGTAAATTGTGAACGTCATTTTTGTAAAGTGGTTTTTATTATGCTTAGCAACTATTCGATGAAAGTTCTCTATGAATTTATGTTTTGTCATCGTGCAATTGTATAGGTTTTGAAAGCCATAAGTAAAGCAAGGAACAGGGGATTCTCGGACGTCCTTTATCTTGATTCTGTGAACAAGAAGAACATCGAAGAGGTGTCTTCTTGCAATGTCTTCATAGTGAAGGTATTTAACTCTTCTATGTCTTATGTTACAATGTAATATTTTGCACATTAACAGAGACTAGAAATCACTACAAGTATTTAAGGATTATTGTTTATGAAGCATCAGTTCATTTTGATTAGAGCATTAGCCCCCTTTGTTTGGTTTCCTGGCTATGTTAGTTCTCTTACAATTGACTCGCTGGATTGTTCGAGATTTAGGTAAAAAACACAGTATAATTGATTTTTGCAGGGCAATGTGATTTCGACGCCAGCAACGAATGGAACGATTCTTGCATGCATCGCGCGAAAAAGCATCATGGATGTTGCGACAGATCTAGGCTTTCAGGTGAAGGAGCATTCTGTTTCGATTGATGAATTGTTAGAACAGATGAAGTATTCTGCACTGGAACTGCAGTTGGAGTTGCACCTGTGGGAAGTGTGACGTACAAGGGTGACAAGTAAGTAATGATAAAACCCCGAAAAGTTCAGGACATGCTACAACATATTGAACAGGAGCTGATTGCATATGTGTGTGTTTTTCTTGTTGTGGACACTGCAGGATTGAATATAAGATGAGTTCCCAACTTGTGTCGGAGAAGCTTAGTTCAAGACTTGTTGGGATTCAAAAAGGCAGTGTTCCTGATAAGCTGGGATGGATTATTCAAAATTGATTGATTTTTGATCTTCATCTTCATCATGTCCTTGTATGAATTGGGAAATCATGGTGCATTGGTAAAACGGACTATTTAATTTCTTTTGTATATATTTTATTATGGGATGAATCATCAATGTATCTTATCTTACCTTTTATAAGAAGCAGCCTCCAAATATTTCCTACTGAAATTTCAATCCTGACCGTCCATCCCATTCCAATTTCATTTGTGGCCCTTGGATGATCCGGAGTGTTACTGGACGTTGGATCTTTGATTTGATTGTGGATCGTTGGATCTCGTTCCTGGATCTCATCTCATCTTGATTCGATCGTTTCCTTCGTTATTACTCTTCCCTCTTTCGGGTTCTCTCACGCTGATTTGCAGGAATCGAGTGCTTCCCGGAGTGATGCAGAGACCCGCCTCTGATTCGTCATCTTTGGAATAGTCTATGGATGGCCACTCTCAGTCTGAAGGTAGGACTGGGATAAATGAGGAAGATGATGATACTACAAAACGATCACAAAGTGCTACACCTTTACAGGCAGGTACTGCTTCATGTTTCATAACTTAGTTCATGATTTTCTTATTTGGGAAACAGGTTCTAGAATGTTAGTTGCATAGGAAAAACGTTATGCGATCAAGTTTTGTAGGATTATAGAAACTATATGGCTTTGTATATATCTCATGAAATTGGACCTACCCATTTGTATATATCTCATTTCGATTGACAGACTGTGATTGTCGTTAACACTCAACAATCCAATCATGATTATAAATATTAATTTTTTATTTTTTATTTTAAAAAAAGGAGTTTACCTGCCTGAGTAATTCTGTGATGTATTGAAGAATTAGAAAGAATTTAGAATTGTTCAGTTGTTAAAGTACAACTCTGCAGGGAACATGGAAGTATGGAGATTATAAAATTCACTTACTACACTACAACTTGGTGGGGTTTTTTGCGTTTTAGGACAGTAATCCTTTTCTTCGTCTTTCTTACGCTTTTTCCCGAGGTCTTATTGAAGAAATGGGGATAATTGGTGACGCTTATGGTGCCCTAGCTTCGTCCAAACCTCTTCCTGATTGTCATCTGCGGTTACTTGGTGTTCCTCGCTGCCACATGTCTCTCCGCTGAAAGTGAGTCTTTGGCCGTCTCTTCCTCCCTTGGTCAGATCACTCTTTAGTGATATGCTTATTCTAGGTAATTACTTAATGAATGTAATAATTTGGATTTCTAAGATAAGATTTGATGAATTGCTACAATATTTTCTTTTGAATGGAGTCTTTGGGTTATTTGGAAATCGGAGACTGTTACTAACGACATATTCTGGCCTTAAGCTTTAAAAGTTAACAAGATCTGATTTTTACCAGGGATGTCTGCCACAAGATTATGATGCGAAATTTTGGCATCAACGCCCCAACGCAAAAAAGATGATCTCCCTAGCTTCCTTGTGAACCCTGGTGAAATAATTTACACTAATGGGATATATTTGAATGTCGAGAGAACACGGCCATGGTATTCAGGCCTGGTACAACAAAACTTGAGCTTTATTTATTACTTTGCTTTTGCATGACATATTTTGTTTAATTTTTCCTGGGTGACGTAACTGCCTTGGAATATGGTTTCTCATAAACTCCTCCTGCAGATTAATGCTGATGACTTTTCATGCCCATTTTGGTTTTCTCCTACTGCAACGTCATTTATACATAAAATTCTGGATCCCAATCCAGAAACTGTAAGTGCTAGAATCAACTCCTATTCAAATGTTTACATTACAGAATCTCTATCTCTGTTTAATTTTCTTGCCAGAAAACTAAAGGTATATATGAAAAAAAATAAGAGATAGGCTTAAACTGCTAACTTACTTTCCCTGAGTTTACTACATCTGAAAACTCATAAGAATTGTACAGTAGGCTTAAATAGAAAAAGGGAATAGTGCAGAATGAATGAATTTTGAGTGATATCATTTTTATCTTTGCTTGGAGAAGCTTGGTTTCTGTATATTGCATACACTCCGGGTAAATATAATTGAGTTTTCAAAAATCAATTCCAATTCAAATGTGTATTTTTGTAACAGTTCTAGCATGTTCGAGGTTTTCTTTTCAAGAAGTATAAAAGCTGGGGTATTAGTGGGAAGAAAGAAAGTGTTAGAAAAGAAAGATGTAACGGGATGCTTAGATTCAACCGTAGTTAGGCTTGATTTGGCAAGTTCAAACGATTCTCTTAATTTGAAAATTGTCATTTGGACGATTTCTGCAATTTTTTTGGGCGCACCGAGAGAGTGTTTGTTAAGGGATTGAGGAATTAGGGCTTATTCAGGGAAAGCCCATCACCCCCACCCCCATTCTTTTGGATTTTCTTGGGTTTTCTTGGGAGGTGTAATGGTGGAAGATATTTGTCTCTTGACCAAGGCGAGCCCTTTTCAGCTTATCTCTGTTTAGTTTAGTTGTTTTTGTTTGGTTTTTTTGGATTGATTGAAAGAGGTGGTATCGATTGTCGATGAATGGCTGAATTTAAGGTTTTTGGTTTGGTTTTTTGAGGCGCATTCCACGATCCAAGCTCTGGGCCTAAATTTTAAGTGTTCTTCATTGATGGGATTGTTGGGAAATTTTGAAAAAAATTGGTTGGATTTTGAAATTTGCTTAAGCTTTATCTAAATAGTTAGAAACGGTTTTACCTGTGTTGGCTTATCCGTTGCTAAATTTTTTCGTTAAGATTTGTCTTGTTTCTCTGAGTTTTTAGGCTGCTTTTAATCTGCTGCTGTGTTTTGGAAATCATTCATATGTTGATATTTCATTCCAATTGCTTTAACACCTCTGTTAGGTATTGGATTCTTCAGAGGATCCATGTAGTTTCATTCAACTGTCAAATGCATGTTATAAAATCGAAATCAGCTACTTATGTTCTGATTTTTTGTTGTAGCTTTATCACATGTGTCAGGTGACAAACTTCACAGTAAAGCCTCCCAAGAAATCTCCAGCTTCTTTGAGGATATTAGTTTTAGTATTTGCAATCTTTTGTGGTGTTTATATTTGTTCTGTCTGTCTAAAGCAATCTAGCAACCAGATCACTACCAAACTCCTAAATGTCGAAGTTAGTTGGAGTCATTGTCGTGATCATGGTATGGATCGATCCCAAATTCCCTATCTACACTATCCCAGGCCAACACCCTTTAGTAGGTTAACTTTTTTATACCCTTGTTTGGTTTGGAAATTGTCAGCTTCACTGAGATATAATAAGAGGCTATTATCTGTTGCATTGTGAATGAAAGGAGGAATGTGGTTGCAATCTTGTGCGGCTTTTTGCCATTCTGTCTATGCAAAGATTAGGAAGTGGATGGTTCGAGACTCTGTTGAACAGTCATTCTAATGTGAGTTCGAATGGCAAGATATTCTCCATGAAAGAGAGGCGAAGTAATGCTTCTTCAATCTTGTCAACTCTCGGTATAGTTTAGAATCTGGACTGGTTTACAAGTGCTCCCAAGGATCGGTTCTCTACTGCTGTTGCCTTCAAATGGATGCTGAATCAGGTAACTTCAGACTTTCCGTATGAAATTGATAACTTTTGGGGTTCATGGTTGAAATGTTTTTGAAGCTCTAATCATTCTCTGACATAAACAAACTTTGAGGTCGTAGATCACACTATGAACAAATGCAGAGAGAACTAAATAAGAATTAGCGTGTGAGGCTGTAAGCTGATGTTTTCTGACAAAATTGTGTATTTTTGTATGTTTTAAAGTATAGATATTTGCATATTCTGTTCGTATGGATTTTGTTGGTATATTAATTTTAAAATATTTTATACCGTTTTTGCTTATTTCAGTTTTACCACAAAATGTGGACTGAATTTCTTTTTTGCATTTTCAAATGTAAGCTATCTTGTTCTTTCTTAGCTTTTGAATTGGCATCAATCTTCTGTTTTTCTTGTCAAGGCTTCACATGAACATGTAATTAAAACTGTTTCTCCTTGGATGGCTGCTCTTTGCAGACTTGTCGAAATTAAGATATGTTAGCAAAGCCCGACGAACCACCTGGGATCTCAGAATATTCTTACAAGTAAAGTAATTATTTGCTTTGATTATCTTGTGCCCATGTTAGGGCTGTGCAACTAAATATATGAAAATTATAATGACAGCGTAATTTATGTCAACCCTTAGCAGTTCCCTTTGATTCCTTGGCTTTTAGATAATGGGGCATTCGTAAACAAGCCACAAAGACTACATTTTGCACAAGTGCTTTGCTTCCATAAGAACAATGCACATTTTAGTGGTTAAAAGCTTAAGGTTATATCTTGTTTATTGATGCAAGATCCTTTTACAGTGATGCCATTTGTCATGAAGAGAACTAATTGGATTGGTATGCCTGCAGGGGCCTGTAGAAAGCTACGAAAAATTTCTCCACATTAATTGATCAAGGTGCATATGGCCCTGTTTACAAAGCTATAGTGTCCACTGGAGAGACTGTTTCTGTTAAAATGTTTGCTACTGATTCTGAGCAGTGGGAGAGAGAGTTCCAAGCCGAGGTACTTGATTTCAGCTGTGGCATATGACAAACAAAAGCATAACTGTTTATTCTTTGTTCAATTTGCAGTTAATATAAGATTGATATGGATGTATTAATCTTTCAGATTGTGTGATTATTGTTCCAGATACAATTTGGAACAGACATGGAAGGGAGTCTGTTTATGTTCATAATTGTTCGAGATACAATTTGGAACAGACATAGAAGGGAGTCTGTTTTAGAGCAAATTGTACCTTTGAAGCATGTGCCTACCAAAATGTCTCTGGCCACTTAATCAGGATGAGTGTAATTCCATATTTCAGCTTAAGATTGACTATCTACACAACTTCATTCTGCTACCTTTGTCGATTCATCTGTTATATTATCTTTTTATTGCTTCAGGAAAGTTTCAAGGCAAGAGTATTTGAAGAAAAGGGAGCAGAAGAAATTACATGAGCTTAGGTAATGAACTGAAATATTTCCTTTCATGCTGGTACAAGTAGAATTTAGATGTTTTCTCCGAGTGATTATATACATAACTGGGCTTCTTTGTATGGGAACTCAGAGATGATATTCAAGACGAGCAATATTTATTTGATGGCATCAAGCTGACCAAGGCAGAATATCGTGAACTAAGGTATATTCGCCTTTAATTGCGTAGTTATGTGAAAAGTTTTATGGCTACTGCATACGTTCCAATCTGTGTTTTACAATCATGCATTTGCTCTTATTTGTGCTATAAATGAAGGATCATGTGTTTCTGTATATAATGTTCTAGAGATTGGTTGCAATTTATTTATTTTGTTAACAAAAGTGTAACTGTAGTCTGTACACATGGAAAATAAAATTATCACCCACTTCTGGGTTACAAAGAACTAAAAATAGTCATTGCGGTGCAGATTTGCTTGTAGTTTACTCAGACAGGGTATGAAGCAGATCTGCATATCAACAAATGTGGATGCAGTAGGCTACGTTTCTATACAAGTGTTTTTTGAAGCACAAAAAGTATAAATATCGATAGAGTTAATTTAGTTTATACTGGTAATTGTATTATTTATTACCTGAAGTCTGCAAAGGAGGATGTCTTACTGCAAATTACTAATGCAACTCAAATGATTGAGCTAGAAAAGGATCCGCATGCTGCATTTGCATTGATCATCGATGGGAAAACTCTGACTTATGCATTGGAGAATGATATGAAGCATGACTTTTTGAAATTAGCAGTTCGTTGTGCTTCTGTAATATGCTGTCGAATCTCGTCCAAGCAAAAAGCATTGGTAGATGATACTTACATATTGACTCAAAGAATTTAATTACTGTTATTTCTAATATTTGGACTATTTTATTGGTGCTTACGATTTGAGCTATCATTTGCTCAACCGATGTTACGTAACAAGATTAGTGAAAGAAGGTACTGGGAAGATAACATTAGCAATTGGTGATGGTGCAAATGATGTTGGTATGATTCGAGAAGCAGACATTGGTGTTGGCATCAGTGAATGTGAGGGAATGCAGGTGAGCAATGCATCTTTCTCACACTTGAACATGATTCTAATCTTTCTCCCTTATCTGATTTTTCTTCTTCTTCTTTTGGCAATTGGTGACTAATACATGTCATTATTCTTTTCTCTATATTGAAGAAATATATATGTATATTTTCTTCCATTGGAGGAAGTAGTAGTTTCCAAGCAATAATACTTGGTCGCTGCTGAAATTATTGTGCCCAGTAGACGATGCAGTTTAAATTTTTCTCAGTTGATATGTCATCTCTCCTCTCAATAACTTATCGTGAACGATTGATTGGATACCCATGAAAATATTCCCATGTTTGAGCTTGTGGACTTTCAAATAATGAAAACTGGTGATTTGCAGGCTGTGATGGCAAGTGACTTCTCAATTTGCACAATTCCGATTTCTGGAGAGGCTTCTTGTTGTACATGGTCATTGGTGGTACAAAAGGATTGCTCACATGGTAACCAACTAACCATTATAACTGAACTAATTTAAAAATACTGCCATCTTAAAGGTTTATCCAATTCTATATGGATATCATCAATCACCTTAAGGTTATCTTTGATTAATTCTGATTCGATACAATTTTCTATCTACAGATCTGTTATTTCTTCTACAAAAACATTGCCTTCGGCCTTACAATCTTCTATTTCGAGCCGTCTACTGGTTTTTCTGGGTAGGCAGTGTATGATGACTGGTACCTGTTGCTGTTCAATGTTGTCTTCACATCATTGCCTGTCATTTCACTTGGAGTGTTTGAACAGGACGTGGATTCTGAAGTGTGCTTGCAGGTTAGTTTTCTCTAGGTGCATATCCTTTCTATTGGCCATTTTTGGGCGGCACTGTTACGTTCTTCAATGTATTTATTCGATTTTACAATATTATTACGTTACAAAGCAGGACAGCTTATTTATACATTTTATGTTGCTTCCATTATGAATGTTGGTTTTACTGATGCGCATCTGGATATGCAATTTCCCGCTTTGTATCAGCAAGGGCTAAACAATTTGTTCTTTGACTGGCGAAGAATATTTGGGTGGATGTACAAGCATATCGTTGTGCATGTGCTGCTGATCGAACTGGGCATGCTTTATTGCACACACTATATGGCCAGCCTACGAAACACAACACAGTTTTTTGTGGAGTATTTTGCCCTTGATTTATTCATGAGGAATGATGATATGCTATCTCAAATCCCCTTGTGCAATTGTTTTTAATTCTTTTGTTCCATTTTACACATGAATTATATTGTGGGAGTAATTTTCATGTATCTCAGTTTCTGATTCACTTAATATTCTCCTTATACATCTTGGAATTGAACACTTCTTGATATTTCTTGCATATATTTGGTGATATCAGGTACCTGCCAAGGTGTAATTGCCTTAAATATGGAAACGGGACACTGCACCGTTTCCGTGCTGCCTCAACAATTCTGGCTACTGGGGTAACCACTTATTATTGAAGCACTTCAGTGCATCAAATTATTTGTATCGAATAGTTATGCAATTATTTTTTGATGTCAACTGGAAAATTTGTGTTTCTCCAGGGGTATGGAAGAACATACTTTTCTGCAACCTCCGCTCATACTTGCACTGGAGATGGAAATGCTATGGTTTCTCGTGCTGGGCTGCCACTTCAGGTATTCCAATATTTAAAACCACTTCCGCGATATTGGAGTGAATTGTGTTGCATGGGGACTGCATTTAAAGAAAGGAGTTTTTTTCTCCTGGCATTGCTCATATGGATTTGTTCTTGCAGGATCTTGAATTTGTTCAATTTCATCCAACAGGCATATATGGTGCTGGGTGTCTCATAATCGAGGGTTGGTTTTTCTCTTATTTTGCACTGTGTTTCTATGTTTATGGTGTGCTTGATGAATTGACTCCAAGAATGATTAAAGCTTGTTTCTTTGAATTGCTGAGTTTGCCTAATTTTAATTAATGAACTACACACTACTTGTTTGATCAATTGCCTGAATGAGCCTTAGCTTCATGATCACTTCTCCTTTTCTCACCTTTTGTAATGTTTTCCTTAAAGAAAATGTACTATTAGTGGTGTTGTAATGCCATTGAATGGATTTCCTTTTTTTAAAAAATAAAATAAATTTGAAAATTTATTTTTATGTACGATTTGAACGGTAAAGAAACTCTGTATATTTTATACAGCTTTATTATTTTTGGATCCAAGATTTTTTTTTCCTTTTTCCTTTTTAAAAGTAAGCATATATGCTTTGTTTCAAATCAAAGGCTAGAGATTTTTATTGTGTTAAATTTCTTTAGTATGCAACAAAGTGCTACTACTAAATATATCATTCATCATTTCTGAGGGAAGTATCTAATGACATATCTGCTTCCTTTCTTCCATCAGGCCTTTCTTTGCAAATAGTCTTCGGACTCTTTTGCACACTTTCCTCGATTAATCAAGCCAAGTTAAGATTGTAATTATTGGATGTTATTTCTCTCTTTGATTTGGTTTACAATCAGGTTAGTGCTGGTTTATAAAACCTCCTTTCGTGGAGCATAATGATGGCCCTATGTTTCCTATAAGCTAATGCATCTCCTTTCTCTTCAGGAAGCATTAGCCGATTCACCACTTCTATCCTCTGCAGAGAGTGGTGCAACTTATATGTTTAATGTAGGATTGTTTCCCAAACTTTTCCAATTAGCTCAAGAAGTGGGTCAAGAAGAGACACAAGATTTTCTACGGCTAGGTGGGATGTGAGCTTGGCGTTTCGGCCTTTTAATTGGTCATGAGTTGGCGGGAACTATTGGCCACCACTTGGCGATTAATTGAAAACAGGAAGAAGCTAACGGATGCACGTCGAGGGCTTGCCATTTCGGTTTGGATTTGAATTCTTTTTTGTGCATTTTCTAAAATTTTTGTTGGGCGATTTTTTTTTTTTTTTTATTGCTGTTTGGTTTCATATTCTGTGATTTTCATTGTGGCCTAATTTTAAGTGCAGAATAGAGTGCAGAGAGTAGTCTAATTCTTGCTCTTGCCAATTTTCACTGCTTACCTTCTGTTTTTTCAACGGATAATACTATGTGAACTCCTTGGTGTTTATATTTATTTGGGATTTATCTATTTCTTGATCAACAAAATTCGCTTTTCTGATATCTTTTCCTTATTTTTGCAGGACGGGTTTCAGCGTGATCCAGCTGTGCCTTTGTGATGCCAGTGCACTGCCATGATATTCCTCCCTGATGGTAGGAGGAGTATTTCACTATCCTAATTATGTCTCTTCTATTCTTTTTTTGTTCGTGTTGGCTTGGGATTAAGTGAATTAACAAAGATTTTTCTACTAAATTTGAATTGTGTTGGCTCCTGCTTTCTATTGATTAGTGCATTTCCCTTATGAAATGGCCAATTTATGAACAACAAAAAAGATGATGCACTCTCGAAAAGAAGGGGAAATCTTAATCTTTTGCTGGAGGAGCTTGAAGTCAGTGAGCTCGTGAATGATGTCAGCATTTTGTTAGATTTGTTTTTTTTTTTAAATAAAAAATGTTTGATCATCAATATCGTGAATGCGATAGGAAAATATAATAATGTATTGAGCTTAATGGAGTCATAAAGTAGATTGATGAGCTCTATAGCATCAGTTGATATAGATTAGTATATGAAGAATTACTAATAATAGTTGTTTGAAGATTTTATAGATTGCTTTTAATACTATTTGGCTCTAACCTGTATACGAATAATAGGGTTTTGAGATTTTAGGCCATACAGATGAAATAAGTTACATCATCATTTTGAAGCTATCGGAAAGTAAAAGAAGTTTGATATTTTAAGCACATGGAATGAAACATATCTATTGTCGTTCTTGCCAACTTTTAAAATGTATGTTTTTCCAGTTTATAGTGTTCCTTTGAGAAATTTGATTAGAATTAGAACTGCAAGCTTCCACCAATAGCCATATTGTTTACATCTGAAGAACAGGGGTCTAGAAACATATTTTATTTTTATTACTATTATTTATTTATTGCTTTTAAAAACCAAAAAGGGTAGCCTGGTTTCTCTACTATGCTTTCAGCTTCATCAGTTGCCAAAAGCTTCTCATTGTTTAATGGGTTTACGAAAAAGGCCCTCAGTTTTAAGTCTATATCATTATGGAGGTTGTAGGATGATATGTTATTAGGATCAGCCTGCTTCTGCAAGCTGTTATATCTTGGATGATTCAAGCTGTTATATCTTGTGGCACACATATCTTTAAACCATGTTGTGATACTGAACTCTGTCCGTTTCTTTTTGTTGTAGTGGGAGAAAAAGTGCAATTCATTGAAGACACAAACTGCTAAAGCAAATTCCATTGGGCCCGTTGGACCATCAAAAGATATCCATAATGAACCGAATGCTGAAAATGATAGTAGTTTTCACAAAAATAGTGTTGATTCTCTTAATTTGAGTGTTGTAAATGATGTTGTACCTTTACATTGCTCTACGCATGAGAGAATTCAGGTGCCTGCACCTTCTGTGTCCATGGTTGGTTCATGCTTCTGCAATATGTCTGCAGCCATACAAGCAGGACATGCACCATGCTTGAATTCCAAAGGTCAATACTTTCCCACAGACCTGTAAATATTTCTTTGTCGTTTCTGTATTCTGGTGAACTTGCTAATCTATTTGTCTATTCTCCTTGCAGGTTACCTGGATAATCATCATTGCTCCAGTTCTCTTGCTACTGAATCTTCAACTTATGGTTATCTTAATGGACCTGTAAGTTCCTTCTTTAGCCTTGAATTGTGTTTTGTCCTTTACCTTGCTTGTGGATTTCAGACATTTATTCAGTCGCTTCATGTTGCAACCTTGTTATTCTTTGTTTCCATAAATGTTTCTGAAGCAGGCCCTCTTAGGAGAAAGAATCACGAGTGTAGAGAGCCAGTCCCCTGGTAATATGTTAACTTGCACGGGGTTTACTTATTTTGTTGTCTACTTTCGTCGTCATATTAGCTGTTTGTATTTGAGTGCCAATGTTGATATTTCCTCGCAAGTGGTTTTGATTTGGCATCTTGTTTAAATATTGATAGTCTGATGGAGAATGTGGTAGTTTGTTTCGTATCTTGTACAGTGTTTCATCCTTTTTCTTTTGTACAGGGTTGCTAAACTTGACACAAATCGCTTCTCAAAAACCAATTGAAGGAAATGTTCACACTGGAGCGCCTCCACCCTGGTTTGACACAACAAAAGAAAATCTGCATGATCTTTCAGCGAAACTAGAATCCGTCTCTTCTAAAGCAAGGAAGTCTTCAAGATTGAATCCAAATCGTGTTGGAGCTGCATGGGCAGAGAGAAGAAAACTTGAAATGGAGTTAGAAAGGAGAGGAGAGCTTATCGGTAACAATTTCGATGCTAATTGGCTCCCAAATTTTGGTAGGGTTTGGCAATCTGGCACAAGAAAAGAATCTAAAAAAGAATTCCGCATGGAGAATAAATCCTCCACTGAGGCTGATAATCAATCGGAGACTCCCATGCCGTTACAGCCTCATGTCAGCAAATGAATGGTAATTTTTCTGTTTCTTGCTTTCTTCGCTGATTATTGTGCATCTGATGAGGATATGTAGTGTTGTTATTCTGAAGTAAAGATGCTACTTCATCTGTGGACTGCATGCTTGTGTGCCACATTTCTATTGTTGTGCATATGCGACGAGTCTGTCACTGATTTCTTATTTCTCTCCACTATCCGATCAACCTTTGCTTCATGTCCTTGTGCGTCAGAAATTTGCATCAGTAGTTTACTGAATTCTGCTACGTTACAAAATTGATTGCCCTTTCTGGCTCTTTTTTACAGCGTAGAGAGACCAACGAATGATTTGTTGACCAAGTCCACTATTGAAGCACTTAATGGGGATTGAGAGATGATACCCGCTTTATTTGTATTAAGTTAGTAGTTCCTGATACAATTTTGGACAGCCTTGATAAAGTTAAGAGCTGCATTACACGGTGCCTTTCTGAAGTCGAAAATGCAGCTTTGCCGTTATTGCTAATCTCAACTGTCATTCCCATGCCTTCCATGCCCTCTATTCAAAGATGGTGAATGGGAATTTGGTAAGGCCTCATCTCATCTCTTCTTTTAGTACTAGAGACAGTGATATAATTCTTCATCTCATCTCATCTCATCTCTTCGTTTATGTCTGGTTGTTAAGAGGAAAAAATGTTTCTTGGTTCCTTTTCATCCACACTTCATTTGTAATATTGTCCTCTACTTTGACTACTGCTTTGATTTTTGTCCTTTTTGACAACCCGACCATGGAGTTTCATAATTCAGTTCTAATTGTCATTCTATAGAACATTCTATGATACAAATAAGTATAATTATATTGCATTCTATGATGTGCAACTTTACTTGATACTCCAGTGGAAATTTGAAAACCGTCGGGAAGATGGATGAACATTTTACCACCACCTGGAAAGAAAAATCATCAAGTTTCTGGTCATGGCTTCCTCATTCATCCAATGAACAGAAACCTGAACCACCGACATGTATTCAAAAAGTGTCGAGAATGGGCAGATGGGATGGTTCCTTCTGTGGAGACTTCTGGCTGCTGGTACATCTGCCTACTGTCTGTATTGATAACATTTTAGCAAATGCAATTATTTAAATGACATTAAGATTCTGTTTCAAAAGCAGCGTAAGTGTCTTGTAATAATATTTGCATTATAGGATTAGGCCTCGTGGTTGATTGAGTGGAAGTAATGCAGTTTTTGTTTCTCTTAGTTGCTTCAGTACAATCATTATTGTTGGCCTCTATCATTGTTTTCGGGTTCTTTGTTTTATCAAAGTCGTAAATGTTAAATTAACTGTAATTTTTATGTAGATTCTAAATCTTGCCCATACTAAAACAAGGATAGAGCGACGAGTTCATGCTAATATTCACAAGTTTGCAGAATGAGGTTTAAGATCTCTTGGAGTTGCATATCAGGTATTGTCATTTGCATTATATTGTACACTTTAGCTAATTGTATTAAAGGTCTATTTATAGAATCACGTCTTACTTATCTTCCCAGCATGACTGTATGAATCTAAAACTCCCAAGTTTACTTGCAGGAAGTTCCAGAGGTTACAAAAGAGAGTGCTGGAGGTCCCTGGAAATTTGTTGGTTTAATGCCTCTATTTGATACTTGAAGCCATGCCAGTGCTGAGACTATAAGAAGGGCTCTTGATCTTGGAATGAATGGGAAAATGATAACTGGTAAAATTTAGTGTTCATATTTAAGTGGAAATGCTTTTTTGCCATGGACACATAGTGGTCACATCTCACATGATAAGAAATATATAAAAGCTGAGCCTTCACATTACAGTTAGTTTATTTATTTTTAAATCCAGTGAAAATGTTATTCCTTGATTTGGATGACACATCTGCTCATGGATTCCAATAAATCTGGTTGTGCTCGTCCAATTCTTATTGAGTTGAAAGGCATCCATAATTCTTAATGGCTGAATATTATGGTTTTTAACTTTTAACAGGGGATCAACTTGCAATTGGGAAAGGAAACGGGGCAAAGATTAGGAATGGGAACTAACATGTATCCTTCTTCAGCTCTTTTGGGAGAGAACCAACTTTATGCAAAACGCCAATTTATTTATTTTGTCTTATCATGTTTTTTTCTTATTAAAGAAACAGTCCCATGTCAATGAAAATAATATCCATCCCCATAATGTGAACTGAAACAATCCTACTCTTATAACATTAGCTAACAACTAAACCTCTTTCAAAGGATGTTATAATATTATAGGACATTGTAACGAAAATATAAGGAATATTTTTTTCTTTTTCCACGGGCAGTTGTATATCCAAAATATGTTGTGCATCGCACAACGAAAATTCCTAGTATATGTATAGAAATGTGGCTTTGTTTAAAAAGGTTTGTTCTATTGAAGAAACATTCTTTCTATTATGCAAACTATCTCTACTTGGCAATGGAGTTCATAGTTCATTTGAAGGATGACTTTGAAACACGGTTAATAAGTGGTCTAGTGTGTATAATTTTTTCAAACACTATTATGTGGTAGGAATGTTGTAGTTTTTTTACAATCATTTTGCTTGACTATCTGTTTAGGTTTTTCCACAAAGTGCAGTTGATTTTATGGATTTGCAAGTGGTTCCTGAGACAATTGAATTAAGGTCACTATTGGGAGAGAGGAATATTCCGGTTCATTTGATATGGGGGGAGTTGTGTATTGTAGAAAGTGAAGCATGGGAGATTTTTTGTACAGTGCATAATTTACAGATCGGGGACAAATTATTTTTCAAGTGTGTTGGTGATATGAAGTTTGAAGTGAAAGTATTTCAAGTGGATGGCGGGCCAAAAGATTATTCAGAAATGCAAATAGATGGTAATGATAAACAAGTTTGTTTTGTTTATGGATTGAAGGTTCTGTAAAGGTTTAGAAATAAGTTTTGAGTATATGCTTTGTATTGCAAGGAGTGATGATGCGGTTTTTTTTTTTTTTTTTTTTTTTTTTTTTATATGAATGAAGCCAGAGAGATTCCGCCGTGATTATATGTGAGAAAAAAATTTTTTATGCAAGAATTTTTTAGAGGTACTATTAATTTTAAGTCTTAATATTCCTGCAGACAATCCCAAAGAATGTGTGGGAACATTTGGGTTTGCATTTTTTCGGAGAAGGATTTGGCTACGCTATGGAGGAAGTGGTGTGTTGTCTGAACTTCAACTGATACATTGTCGTGAGATAGGGCGTGGTACAGAGCCTACATTAAAAATGACAAGAGGGATGGGACATTTTTTCGAACGAAATAATATAGTTATTGGTGTAAGTTTACAGTAGTGCCGACTTCATATGAAGATAGAAGCAACGAGGTGGTTATTCAAGTGAATATAGTGAATCACATGGTGTAATTTTAAGTATTTATTGTTCATGTTAAGTGTTGTATTATGTATTCTAATCTATATAATAAATCCTGAATATTTTTTGGCCTGTGCCGACTATATTGTCCTTATTAAATCTAATATTTTTATTTTAAATCTTATTAACAAAATATCAAATCAAGGGTACATCTATAAATTATTTAAAACATCATAAACATATCTACGATTCCTATGATGACACATCATAAACGCCAATCATCTCAAAAATACCAAATGCTGACATGTGGCATCTATAAAATAATATTGAATTAATTTAATCTATTTTAGATATTCTTCAAAATAGATCTTGAGAAAATCTTTCTATTTATTTAAAAAGATATAAATTGAAAAAAATTAAATTACATAATTATATTTTATATTTTGTAAATATATAATTAAAATTATAATTTATAAACTTTATATCTAATATTATTAAATGAATTTTTTTATCATAATTCTATTAAATTTGAACCTAAAATATTAATAGAAATCAATAAGCTAAAAAATTTCTAATTAGTAGTAATCAGTCAATTCATCAAAAAGTATATATATTTAATATTTAATATAAATTTATGGGTGTTACACAATACTATATAATGCAGAATAAAACATATTTTTTCAAAAAAATTAGGGCCAAATAAAAATTTGAAAAATTGATTAGTGTTAAAATGATATTTCCAAGGAAAATGTGGAAATTGATTGTTTTTTTCTAATATTATAAAGTTGGGGTCTGTTTTTTGCGAAAAAATTAGTTTAAGTACTAATTTTAGAATTTTTTTTAATTGGGGTATATCTTTTGGAAATTTCTTTTTTTTTTCCGTTAAAAAATGAAAAGATAACAAAAAAAAGTATATATAGATATTATTCTTTGAAAGTTTTAGGGATAATAGTTAAAATGGACAACATATATAGATAATAAAAAATGATATTTTTAGAACCTTAATAATGCAAACAAATAATTTGTTCGAATTTTTTTGGTGAGTAACCGGATATCCCATGGCACATTGGACCAAAAACTAATCCCTCGAGGATCTGTATGGGCAATTAACAACACCTCTCCCAAAGCAATTTTTTGCATACACAAGGCTCGAACCCGAGACCTTGCTTAAGCGACTAGAACCCCAATCCACTCAAGTCAACTGCTGTTGGTGAATTTTTAATAGTTTGATGGTATTTTTTTTCAATTGTTCTTATTATGTTAGATATAAAAGCGAAACTATATATATTTAGTTTTTCAAATGGTAAAATACATCTATTTTATATTTTGTCCACCTGATTGGGTTTTGAATTTTCTTCTATCATCTTATTCTTTCCTTTCATTTTTCTTTTTAAATGTTTTTTTTCATGCATTCCTATCACCATTTAAACAAAAGACTTTAAACGTCATGTAGGGTAGAAATAGGCTATAGGCCATGCTAGGTTCAAGTTTGAATGGTCTAGGCCTATGTCGATTTATTAAGGCCCGATGGCCTATATTATAAGCCTAAGCCTATATTATAAGCCTAAGCATTAAGGCCCGATGGCCTATTTTATCGGATCACTTTCCGGTCAGCTTAGAGGTTGGGGATAAGGATTGGGGGCCGAAACCTTTTCGCTTTTACAGCTATTGGATGGAAATGAGGGGTTTTGGGGAATTAGTTCGAGAGGAATGGGAGGGTGAATCTAGGCAGGGTAGAGGCTGTAGGCTGCTTAGGAGGCTTAAAGCATTAAAAAGCAGGATTAAGAGTTGGGACGGGTATGGGGCTTCGGAGGTCGAAAAGAGGCTGAACTGCTTACAGGCGAAAATTGGAGAGTTGGACGAGAGTCTTGAGGGTGGTGAGGGGGCGGGAGATTTGAGAGTTAGATGGGTGGGGAAGAAACTAGAATTTAGGCAAGCATTATTGGCGGAAGAGAGGAGATGGATGCAAAAATCTAGGATTAGATGGCTTAAGGAGGGTGATCAGAACTCTCGTTTTTTTCATGTAGTCACTGCAATAAATAAGAGGAAGGGTCATATAGGGGCCATAAGGGTGGAGGGGGTGGTACTGGACGAACCTGGAGACATTAAAGAGGCTGCATTCAGGCACTACCAAGAGAGTTTTAGCAAGTCTCATAGAGAAATTTTGGATGTGGGTGGAATTGGTTTACTTGGTTTGGGGGAAGAGGATAAAAGATGGTTGGTGAGGGATTTTTCGGAGGAAGAGGTGAGGGAGGTAGTTTGGAGTTGCGATGGGAATAGAGCCCCAGGACCGGACGGATTTAACATTGGTTTCTATAAGAAGTATTGGGAGTTGGTGAAGGCCGATGTTATGGAGGTGTTCCATAGGTTTTCTCAGGACAAAACGCTACCTAGAGGCGCTGGGAGTTCTTTTATAAAATTAATACCAAAGGTGGAGAATCCGATCGAGTTTGGAGATTTTAGACCGATCTAGTGGGCAGCATATATAAAATTGTGGCTAAAGTGTTGGCGATGCGGCTAAAGGAAGTGGTGGATGGGTTAGTGGGATGTACACAGATGGCGTTTGTGAAGGGTAGACAAATATTAGATGGTGTGTTGGTAGCTGCAGAAGTGATACATTCCACTAAGGCTGCCGGACGTAAAGGATTTGTGGTTAAACTAGATCTCGCAAAGGCGTACGACAACGTGTCATGGGAGACTTTACTTCGGGTAATGGAGCTGGTGAATTTTGACGAGATTTGGGTTGCATGGATTAAAGAATGCATATCCTCGGCTCAAGCAGCGGTATTGATTAATGGCTCTTCGACAGATTTCTTCAAAATGCAAAAAGGTTTAAGGCAAGGAGATCCCCTCTCCCCTTACCTTTTTGTACTGGTGACGGAAATTCTAAATAGGATCCTGGAGAAGGCAAGAGAAGTAGGGGTGTTTAAGGGTCTGCGAGCAGTAGAGGACGGTCCAATAATCTCACACCTCCAGTACGCCGACGACACGCTATTATTTCTTGAAGGCGAGTTAAACCAAGTTATTCTTATTAAGAGAATCCTGGTGTGTTTCTCATTGTGTACTGGACTTAGAATCAACTTCGGTAAGAGCTGTGTATATGGAGTCAATTGTACTGATGAGGCGATCAAAGAGGCAGCAGATACTCTTGGGTGTAAGATGGGGGAGTGGCCGATGAATTATCTGGGGATTCCTATCGGGGGAAGGATCAATGGCTCAAGCATTTGGAAGCCGGTACTGGACAAATTGGAGAGGAGGTTAGATGGTTGGAAAGGGAAAGTGTTGACACAAGCCGGGAGAATATGTCTCATTCGATCGGTTTTATCAAGCTTGCCGGTTTACTTTCTATCTATATACAAAGTTCCTAGAGTGGTGGCGGACGGGATTGAAAAAATTAAAAGGAGATTCCTATGGAACGAATGGGGAGACGAGAGGAAGATGCATTTGATAGGGTGGAAAGCGATATGTTCACACAAGGAGTTGGGGGGTTTAAGTATATGGGAGACAAATAAGTTAAACACGGCCTTATTGTTGAAATGGAGATGGAGATTCGGGGCGGAGAACTCGTTATGGAAAAAGGTCGTAGATGCTAAATACTACAGTAGAAGCTCCCCACTGCTACCTGAACCTAGACCTGGGAGATCTACTTGGGGTCAAATTTGTAAAGTGTGGGAGGGGACAGAACATTCTAACTTCCGTGGTTCCTTTTGTTTTCAGGTTGGAAATGGCAATAATATCAGGTTCTGGTCGGATAATTGGATAAAGGAAGGGAGTACTTTGAAAGAGTTATTTCCTAGGATTTATGCCTTGGCTAGAAATAAGAATAACACGGTTGCAGAATGCGGGGAATGGAGTGGTTTTGAGTGGAGATGGGAGATCCAGCTGAGACGAGCACCTTTCGATTGGGAGAAGGAAGTATGGGATCAATTTATGCAAACACTCAGGCGCCAGTCGTTGTGCAGATACCTAAGGGACCGAATAAGGTGGACAAATGGCCTAAAAGGTGAATACTCAGTCGGCTCTTGCTGGAATCGACAGGTTGAGGAAGAGAAGGAGGGCATGAGTTTATTCTGGAGGAAGCTGTGGAAGGTTCGAAGCCCCATGAAAGCTAAGATTTTGGCATCGAGAGTAGCAAACGGAGCAGTAGCGGTTCGGGAAATTCTAGCCAAAAGAGGTATTATTTTGCCTTCGAATGCTCTTTGTCCGTTATGTGGTTTAGAGGTAGAGTCGGTAGATCACTTGTTCGTTCAATGTAAGGTAGTATTGTCGATTTGGTACATAGGGGTGGGTTGGTATGGACTTGCATGGGCATCCCCTGGAAAGATTGACTCGTTGATGCATTGGTGGTGTGGGAGCAACCCTGATAGAGGCGTTAAAGGGGCATGGTTGCTGGTCATGGTGGGAACTTTATGGACAATATGGAAGGTTAGAAATGCAGTGGTTTTTAGAGGAGACAGATTTGATATTAAAACAGTAGTGGAGGAGTTAAGATGGCGTGTGAATCTGTGGTGGTATGCCGATCATAACGGGGAAGGTGGAGACCTGGCTGGATTGGATGCAAGTTTCCCTAGAAACCTGCTAATGCGGAGAAGCAGGCCAGGGATTGAACATCGAAGGGGGCTGGTTTGGGAGAGGCCCAGTTTTGGTTGGTGGAAAGTAAACACGGACGGATCGTCTCTAGGCAATCCAGGCGAGGCGGGAGTAGGTGGCGTTATCCGAGATGATGTTGGCAAAGTAATATTTATATTATCCGACTACATTGGAATCTCGGATTCCACCGAAGCGGAAGTCACGGCTATTAGCTGAGTATGCAAGGCGATTATACGGGATCACGGCTTCCCCCTCCCGAGAATAATCTTTGAGTGCGACTCCTTGAACGTCGTCAGATGGCTACAAGACCCTACTGACCTGCCTTGGAGATTGTCGAAGCTGGCTGCTCCCATCGTGGAATTATGGAGATTCGGGGGAGAGATAAGGGTCTCCCATATTCTGCGGGAGAGAAACGATATGGCAGATAGGTGGGCTAGACGTGGTGCAAGAGGCGAAGACAGTATCGAGACCTGGTATTAGGAATACAAGCTACTGATTATTTCGTATATTTCCTGGTTCTTTAATTTTGATAGTTTTGGTGTTTAAGATAGTTGGTGATGAGAGTGTCTTGAGCTTATTGTGCTTGCGATGGTTTGAGGAGTAGATGTAGTATCCCGCGATGACGTTTTGTATTGTACTTGGATTTTCAACGAATTAATATATTTTGTTCTCAAAAAAAAAAAAAAATTATAAGCCTAAGCATGACCTATTAAAATTAAATAGGCCAGGTTGTAAGCCTTTTAAAGTCTGATTAAGCCTATTTAAAATTAAGCTTAAATTATTTTATATATGTCTGGATGTAATAATAAGGTTGGAAGACATAAATTTGTGCACTTGGGTAAGTATTCATCCATGAATATTTATATACGGGGAAAAGACAAATATTTTAAAAACCTATAGAAAATCAAACTAATAATTATTTTCACATAAAATAACAACAATGATACCACATATTTATATGCAATAAACATAAACATACTAATAATAATGATAACTATGTCCATCCGATTATTGAGGTATTCACCTAAAAAAATAATGATAACTATCCCGACCTGGTAGGCCTAATAGATTTTTTTTATATAAAGTTTGGCCCGGACCTATTTAGCTAAATAGGCTTTCAAAAAAGCCTAAGCTTAGCCTATTTACTAAAAAATTTGGTCTGACATTGTCTTAAATAGACTAGGCCATAGGCTCATGTTGGGTAGCATGACCTATTATCATCCCTAACCTCATGTAATCCAAAAAAATTATATTCTCATTTTACAAACTCATATAAGTTCAACACCAGTGCGCATATAAGTGTAACACCCATGCGTTATGGCAGACGCAGAGTGTCTGAGGCATGGGGCGAGAATGCGACTAAATAACTTTGCTTTATTCCATGTTTAATTTTCATAGAATAACTATTAATTGATTTTAGTTTATTTTGGATTGCTAATGATGTCACTCACTTCGTTTAACTCTATCTCAGCCTATATCTTTAAAGAATATATAACCCTGTGTTAAAAAAGCTCACTAATAAAGAAACATTTTGTATTCTTTTTCCTCTTCTTCCGCGTAAATTATTGAAAAATGATTCTAATATAATTAAATTTACACGATTACATAAAATATTAATGTCAAGGTTTGAGTTTGAGGGGGTAAAATTATACAATATAGCTAAAATAAGTAACTATATAAAACTTAATAGGCAAATTTCGAAGGGACGGCCCCCAAGGCCCCATGTAATTCCGCCACTGCCCATGCGTAGCGGGCGAAAAAATCTAGTGTTAGTGGTTTTTAAATATTTGGTGTATTAAATATCTATGATTGAAGTTATTGTCTATTGGATGATGAAGATATGGCAATTGTTTTTTCAACTATGCTAGGGATGATGATAGGTGATATAGGTTTATTTATTGATATGGATTGGAATTTTTAGTTATAACTTATTTTATAGGGGCGAAAATTATTATAATTTTATTACATACGTGTCTTTAAATTTTATTATAATTATTTATACTTTCTAATGGTAGTACTTTAAGGGTAGTTAAACAATTTATAGATAAATTTTACAAAAAGAGGGAGTAAAACAATCACCTTTCTACCCATTAGCAATGTCGATAAATTTTATTATAATTATTTATACTTTTTAATGGTAGTACTTTAATATATTTAATTATTTATATCTATGTATATATAGATCTTAATTTTTTATGTTTTGTGTAGACCATATATATAAATCGTTATTTATTTATACGTGTGCGAAAATTATTTTTAAAATAATTGTGGAAAATATTATTTCAGATGTAATTAGTTAACTGAAGCTAAAAAATATTGATTAACTGGAAATGGCTAATTAACTAAAAAGAATCATACTATTTTAAACAAATTTGTGTATAATTTTTTTAAGGGAAAAAAGAAAGACAATGGTTAAAAAAATGACACATTATAGTTTTATTATTAAACAGAATCTCCTTGATCGTTGAACTGTAGTACTCTGTGTTTCATAATACTAGAACTACCTGCCCGCGCGATGCGCCGGGCTTAGATTATAATGCTGAAGGAAAAAATAATTGAAAAAATAATTTTATGTTTAATAAATAACATTTTAATATTATAAATACCATGGATATTAAAATAAATATATTACTATGAATTATTAGTTCAAGACCAACAAATACCTCTTTGAAATAAGCTGGGCATCTTTAGTACTTGCCCGCGTATTAACATTGCCGATTGAATATCACATTACTTTTTTTCTTTCGGGGGTAAAATCACACCACCATAATTATTAATAAATTTAATGAAAAAGTATATTGTTTTCATTGCGAGAGTGTGTAGATATAAAGTAAGTAACATAACGATATAATATATATATATATATATATATTAGATTTTATTTGCTCATAATAAAGAAAGAATTATAAAATCTTATATATATTGTGAAAGAAAATAAATTTTATACGGATTCAGTAAAATTTTCATGTATACAATATTTAATTTATACGGAGTAATATTTATTATTAGATGTGGCCCTAAATGGGTCAGCTCGCGGGCCGCTGCCCGCGAGCTGACCAATTTAGAGGGTGTTTGTTTGTGCGTTTTGGGACAGATTATCTGATTATTGCGTTTACAAAACGCAAATAATTAGTTAATCATGTTTGTGTATCAACTTCTAATAATCTATTATTCGCGTTTTGAGGGAATGAAAACGCTATTTTCTTGCACCTACAATTTGGTGCTGCAAGAAAATTGTGTTTAGCTAAAAATAGATTTTATCATATTGTTACCTTTTGAGGTAATGAAAAACGCAAATCCAAATACTTTTTAATGATTATTTGATTATTGCGATTTGAAATAGCATAAGCTCATCCAAACACTTAATTTTAGCAGCACGTTTTGTTACAACAATTATTTGATTATCCGTTTTCTAAACGCTGCAGCACTTTTTAAAACGCACATCCAAACACCCTCTTAGGTTCCAATATGATAATTAATTTATAAATTCATTATATAAAAAAATTATTTATATAATTGAGACACAAATATCTTATTAGAAATTTATTAATCAAACTATTCCCTATAATAATTATATTATTGTAAATTTATTTTAAATATTCATTTATAGGATATGTATATTTAATATTGGCATTAATTACGCAAAAAAAAGAATATTGGCATTAATTAAATTAGATTATACAGGTAGTATAAATTTTTATAATCGCTATCTATTTTTTTTATATAGATATGAATAATTTGATATTTTAATGCAAGCATTTATTAATTTCTCTTTTAGTTGTTTATTTGATGCCTAAGTTAGATTCATTTATAGTTAACTATTTAATTTTCCTAATATATTTAATTTTCCTAACATATTTTATATACTTTTCTAATTGTTCTGGTTGTAATATATTTTATGTGTACAAAGTAAAATGGTGGGACCAACATTAAACAATTCATATTTGAGAATATAATTAATTATATTCTACGTGTAATAAATTGATTTTTTTTTTGTAAAGGTAATATTGAATCTATAATTTCGTTTTGTTATTTTTTGCAAATGCATCATGCATTAATAAAATATTGCTTTGTGACTCGAATAATGTATAATTTTCTTTTGCATATTCCTAATATATAAATCTAAATGTGAACATAATTAGTAGTAATTATGTCTTTATAGACAATTCGAATTCGAATTTAATTTTATATATGGATAAAGGATTACTTCCTCCGTTCCTTTTTAATTGCTACGGACCCACATTTCACGCAATCCAATACACGTTTTCAATTCCTAATAATTCAAATTCCATATAAGTAAAAATTATGAAAATTTGATATTTTAAATCTATGCGATTAGACGAATCCAACAAGATCCCACTTGACTATATTTATCTTATATAATTGTATTAAAAAGTCGAGTCAAAGTTACTCAATGAACAGTGACAAAGTCAATCTGTGTCAAATAATTAGGAACGGAGGAAGTATTATTTATTAGTTATATCCCAAAATTAAACCCATTTATGTGTATAAACTAAAACGGTAATGTGTCAATATTAAAATAATTCATATTTTTTAGAATTAAACCCATTTATGTGTATAATCTGCAGTTTGATCTCTCCAAATAACACAACATATAGAACATAAATATTTACAGAAATATAAAAAGCAATGCAATATCAACTCTAGAAATTGAGAGTACACACTGAGAGTGTCAAATATAAATGTATCTTTGGTCGTTCATGCACCCACTTCTTGGCCCGTGGAAAAGACTCCTACATAATCAAGCAGAATCAAGATTAAATTTCATAAACCCTGCAAAATTAAAACCATTTACTACATGAGATGAAAAGGTCATTATCTCAATTTGCTGGCCTTCTTAAATACAAAAAATTCTAAGCTATACATTCCTTCTAATTAGATCTTAAACATGCATACGCATATCCGATCACACTCAAGACACCTTATTTAGTGATGTCGTAAACAATGATTACAGCACCTGCGTCTGTGTAATACATGAGGGCCAATGAAAAAACACACAAATAAATACAACAGAAATCTACATTGACATTACCCATCATCTCCATATCCTTTTATGTTGTTGATTGACATAGAGTTGAATGTGGAAATTAATGGTTCAAGCATAGTGAGAACCATCAACAACTGGACTGCTTTCTCCAGCACTTTCTACTGATGAGTCACTGATATGACACTGTTATTGTTTGCATCTGTAGATGTCTCAATGTCTCATGCCCAAGTTCAAATTATTTACTTTGTTTCCTGATGCTACACACACACAAAAGATGCAATCTCATTGGCTTCATCGGTGATTGAACTTAGAAATCCACCAGAAGAAGTCCTTTTCAACACGAAACTTACATATTGTTTCTTTCTCAATCACATGGTGCGATCTAGAAACCCAACCAAACCATCAATCCGGAGGGAATTAATTCAAGAAAACCAAAAACCTTAACAATTACAGAATAGAGAGGGAATTTTAATTTTTACCAGAGCGGGGTGCACCAAATAACCTGCAATTTACCCACAAATCACAACAAATTAGAGAATAATTGGTTATTCAGTTCCCATAAGCATAAAAAATTCCTTTAATTACTCCATAAAAGTAATCAGTTCTATAAAGTACAGCAAATCTTAACATACACACTCCAGATATGTGGATGTCAAATCCTCCAATTTGCTGCAATGTTGATCCGTAGTTAGACAATAATACAAAAACCACCATATATAGCATAAAAAATTAAATTATTCATTAAAAAGTTAAAAATCAAACTATGAATACAATATACATTATTAAGTTAGTGAAACGAATTAGAGCAAGGCTATTATTAATTAGTCAAATGAAGCACACCTCATGCACCTCGGTGGAATTGAATCCTCTATTACAATCAAGCTTGGAGCTCAGATACACCTTAATATATACTTCAGTCTGCTTTTTCTTATTCTGCATTTAGTCAAGCAACTCCATTAAATTGATCAAAGAAGCTTGCATCATACCATAATACTAATCCAATATAGAGAGAGTTTATGATATTTCGATAGCTTGTATTAGAAAGACGTAGATGCCAAGATCCTCAACTACAGCTAACATTGATTTGGGGTCCGAATCTGATAAAAACCTCCACTCATATAGCGATGCACGAAATGTCGCGGTATTGTTGCCACAGAAGACCATATTGTTACACGTGAATAGGGAAGAAGACAAAAGTGCTTCAAGCTCCTCCACTTTTGTCGAGCCTATGAAATAGATGCAATCGGGCTGAAACTTCAACATAGGAATGCCTTAATGTTGCATTTAAAAACAAAAAGTAAAAGAATATGAGATAGTGGCACTCAGACAATGAACAAACCCTCACAATATATTCCCTTATATTGCTATGAGATAGTGGCTCTCAATGCTCTATGAAATAGCTGAAAAATGAATCAAAAACTTACTTATCCACTCTAGATTGAGATCAACCTTGGCCAGTGGAGCAAGGCAATTGGTCGTACAAATGGGATCGTGGAGCGGCTGCGCTTATGCACCCTGGCAGTCGCACATCCATAATTTTTTTTTTTTAAAAAACCCTCAGAAATGAATTCAGTCGTTTGCAACATTCCAACAAAATTTGATGAACAAAACGATCACAGGCCTTAATGGAGAACAGAAAAACATACTTGACGTTTTTGGCGGTGGATTTCATCGATCTTTTAACAGACTCCGTCCTCCGGCTTCTCAACCACCGGCAATAAAGATATAGCAAAGGGCAACGTGCTCGGAGGCGTGTGGCGAACGGATAAGCGCAGGTGGAGGAGCAGGGACGGGGATATTAGAGACGTGTGTAGTGGATGGAGTCGCGAAGTACCGCAGCACGGGCGGATGTAGAAGGGTGATGTCGCCAGGAAGGTTAGGACATTTTCAAGAGGTGGATCCAAGAGTGATTTTTGGCGAAATAATTGGCTGAATTTTGGGGAAAAGGATAGTCTTTCCTTATAATGAGGGATTGAAGATACTCCGCATCTATGATTTTTGGCATTTAAAACTGCCAAATTTGAAAAGAGTAATGGTTACAGAATGGAAAGAGTTGTGGCAGCATATAAATGCCGGGTGGTAGCAATGTTGGATGAGGGCAAATAGGAAAATTTAATGGCGTAAATTTTGGAATGTGTGTGGGAGAGTAAAAAAGGAAATCTTTTGTGAGAGAAAAGTGTGTTTAGGCGGGAATATATGTGTGTGGAAGTAGCTTAGTTTATGAAAAGTGTGTTTAGGCGGGAATATATGTGTGTGGAAGTAGCTTAGTTTATACTATAATAAAGATTTAGAAATTTCGCACAGAATAAATAATAGTAAGTGAGTGTACATGGTTTCCGTATATGATAATTATTATGTTCAAAAAGTTTAGATATGTATACAGACATCTACACTTATATAGATGTAGAAGTATTTTTTTTTATTTATGTATGAAATCAGGCATTTGTTTGGTATGGCATTTTACGGATGCATTTGTGTCCATGAGAGGATAAAATGAAAAAATTGTTATTTATGGTGTTTTTCACTATTCACAAATCTTCTTTATCATATGCTTCTATATATTGGATATGTTACACAAGATATAATTTTTAAAAAAAATGGTGCACAATAAGGATATATGTTGTTAATTACTCATGTGAATGGATACGGTCTTAGAATATCGACTAACACATAATGGGGGTAATATTTCATATATGTGTGGAATCACAATCTTATGATATATGTTATTCTATGTTAATACATCTAATGTATGAATGGTATATCCATTATGGAAACTTTTTACATATTTTCTTAAAGTGAAATTGATTTGGCCCTCTTTTGCAACTACTTTCCTGGGACTATTTAGAAGCGGCACTGATATTTAAAGGCGATACTAAAAATTGGTTTAGTCCGTTATGGAAATTTGTGTAGACGTGCGCATACTGCACATTTGAAAGTTTCATGCCGTGCAGGTTCCTTATTTTGTTATATTAGATTTTATTATATTAGATTAGGCCGATAATTAGGGCAATATTCAGGTGTTGATTAAGCTCTCATGTGCAACTACTTTTGGGAATCTTTTAGAATCTTTTAGCACATTTGAAAGTTGTGTGCCGTGTAGGTTCCTTATTTTGATAAATCTATAGAGAATGTATTAAATTAAATGCACGGTGCGTAGAATTTGTAAAGAAATGGGTGCTAAGAAGAGAGCAAGGAAGGGGAGAACGACAAATTGAGTTCATCATAAGAGCACCACTGTCTGTCGGGGGTTAACATCATTGGATATAGTTCTTTCTTTAAAACTGATCGCTTCAAAGTACGAAAGTGGATTAAAAAGGGATATGGTTTAGTCGTCAATGTGGGTTCACATACAGTGGCGGACGCAGAGTGTCTTGGTTGGGGGCGGGAGCAGGATGCGACCAAATGTGTTCGCCTTATTTCATCTTTAATTTTCATAAGATACCTATCAATTGTTTTTCGTTTTTCCGGATTGTTAATAATATCACTCTCTTCATCTAACTCTACCGGACTTTCTTATTATGATTGTTAACTCTATCCGGGCCTTCATATTATGATTGCTAACATCAATGAATTTAATTTTATAGAGCTAGAAGGAGTATTATTTGATTTCGAACTCTTGGGAAGAAAATATCTTTTTATTTTGTTCTAAACAAAGTAAAATATTTGAATTATAATCAACAAAGTACAATATTAAAATATTAAATTATTTACAACAGTGAATTTCAAGTTAAAAAAGCTCTCCCTATTCTAGTTACAACTTAAGATAATCAGCGAAATTTATTATTTTATTTGATTAAGATAAATAATATATGAATCAATGTTAAAAAAACCCACTAACAAAGAAACATCTTGCCTTCTTTTTCTTCTTCTTCCCCGTAAATTATCGAAATATGATTTCTACTATAACTAAAATTTACACAACTATATAAATTTTAGTGCCAAAGTTTGAGTTTGGGGGGCCAAATTATATAAAAAGATGTCTACTATAACTAAAATAAACATAACTATATAAAAATTAATAGGCAAATTTCGAACTCGGGGGGGCGGCGGCCCCCCCAAGCCCATGAACAGTTCCGCCACAATCACATATGAGTGACCAAATCTGTTCTCTCTATATGACTTATATGCCATCAAGGTTCAGATGACTACATGGATTAGTAGAGCCGAACCATAGCCATTCTATGTTATTACAATTTGTGGGAGTACTGTTGATGAACCAGGGACGTTAGAAATATGAACTGATGTGTGTAACTTTATAAGTAAACTTTATCAAGTAAGAGGAATTGCTAACTTCTGCAGTAATAATAGCTGTGAAACCATAATATAACAAGAGTTTTAATGTTGCTAAAAAAAATGTGTAGACACCTGAAAGCGTGATTATGGGAGGATGGCTTATTTTAGTGTATCTATATACAAAGGACTAAACACGGGGGTAGGCTGTTTTTTGTTTTTGTTTTTTTTTTAAAGGTGGCAAGAAAGCAAAGACCATGAGTGGGGAGACCAACATAATAGGTGCATTATAAAGGAATAATTGGCTGGGGTTGTTTAAGTTGATTGGAATGGAAATGGATCAAGGGGTATAGAGAGGTAGATTATGTGGGAGGGAGCAGAATAGGACGAACCCAAAAAAATGTTTAAAACATCAGCAAGGGAAAGCAGGATAGTGACAAAAATATATTTATAAACATGGGTATGGATTACAATAAATCCACAGCAAAATACATAAGGGATTCGAAGTAATCCAAAGACAAAAGACAGTAGCTAGGTAGCAACCAAAATGAGGCATGGGACAACCAGCCTATATGCATAAGGATTCCCAAGCGACACAGAAGCAGAATTCAGCGGTGGCCGAGCCAACAAAATTAGGGATATCCACAGTACATTATAACATAAGTTAGCTGGAGGATATTTTTATATATTTGACTGGCAATAGAACAGGAGTAGCTAAGGGCCCTTTGCACTACAAGAAAAATAGGGTTTACCGACCGCATTTTGCGGTCGGTAACCAAGAAAAGCGGGTCGTCCTCATGGTTACCGACCGCACGCCCGACCAAAATGACGGTCGGGAATCCCTTGGTAGGGAATTCTCAGCCGACCAAAGAAGCGTCGGTCGGTAAATTTACCGACCAAGTTGCCGACCGCGACTTGGTCGGCACACTTTCCGACCAAATACCCTACCCAGAATTTTGGTTGGTACCCAACTCAGGGGACCTCGTGGTCCACCGCTTACCGACCGCACATGCGGTCGGTGGTGCGGTCAGTAAATCACCGACCAGTTTGCGGTCGGGGGTGCGGTCGGTACCCAACTGTAGGATGCACCAGAAATGGTTGTTTTCACAGCCATCCCTGCTGCATCAATACCAACAAATATGGCAACTCATTTCACATTCAGCACAATATGGCAATCCATTTCATAAACATCAACAATTAAACACATGTCCATGTACAATCACAATTCTACAACTCATTTCACATTCCAAAATCAATAGAAATTCAAATCGAGAATGACAATCCCAAAATGCAATTTGAAATGTGAAAGTGTGAAACGAAAAACATTAACATAGTCTTGAAACTCTCTAAAAAGTATAAACATCTATACGTCTCATAAATTAAAAAAAAAAAAAGAAGAATCCCACCAATGAAATTTAGAAAAGAGACTAACCAAGTCCCATCCCCCAACAGTCAATATGCACCTAAACTACCTCTACCCAGGCCGCCTCCAAAGTCATCTCCATCTCTGTGTCCAGGGGAACGAGGGGCTCTGACTCCTAGCAATCTCTCCACCTGATCGGCCATAGTCTCTTGTCTCTGTGACACTTGCTGAATAGTCTCTGTGAGCTGCTGAAACTACTCCTGTGTCACATAAGTGGAATCAGATGGGGAGCAGTGGTGGAAGAATTGCCTCCGGGCCTAAAAGACTTGGCCAACGATCCTAAGCCGTATACAACGTGGCGTCTATCGTGACCACCGGCTACGTCGTAGAAGACATCGTCAGGATCGAAGTCAGGCCCAATCTCAGGGTTCTGGCTCAAGGTCTGGGTAACTGCATTGAACTCCTCCTATATTTAACATGTGAAATAAGTAAAGAACATATCATGTGACACAATTAGTAGATATAGGTAAATATTTAACAGGATCGAAGACATGTGAATTTTTTACCTGCACCCTAGCCGACCTCTCACGAATCCAATTGTCCTTCTCGTGCCTCCGCGTGTGTGTGTGCTCGTGAACCTCCTGCAAATGCACGGGCCTTTGCAGATCAGTGGACTGGAAGATTTCAAGGACTACAACTCAAGAGCAAAAATCCACATAAATAATTGACTATTCAATGTAAATATGCTAAACATACCAATTTATCTTTTGTGGCTAGGAATGTCTTTGATCCCGCGGTGTGAGTTGGGAGGGCCGGTGCATCCTCCTGTCCCCGTCGCCTGTTTAGCTTTCCCCTTTTTGACTTCTCCTTAAATGCTGGGGAATCCCAGATCCGCCGCCAGTTCTCTGCCACCAACTCGTCTGCGGGGTAGGGCTTCTTCTTGCTCCTTATGTCGAGCGTGTAGTCCTTGTATCTGAAATTTTAATCATGTGAAGTTACATGTGAACCCATTTGATATGCAAACATTTAATTAATTAAAACAATAAATTACCGAGCGATATTCTTTTTCTCCCATTCCTTCCTCACAGCTCCTGCGTGCTCCGGCGCCCAACGAGCTACTTTCTGCAGGTTAATATAGAACAAGTTAAGTACAAATTCACAGTATAATCCCAAATCATATTGTGAAACTTATGAAATACCAAAAACTCATTCCAGTAGAAATCTTTCGTCTCTCGAGTGACCTTTCTCCAGCTTATCTCATTCATATCTGACCGCATGGGATATATGTCTGTGATCTTCCTCACCACAGCGTTTGAGAACTCTATGCTGTCGAATACAATGATGATAAATCGACAATAATATAATATAAACCAAAGTATGTACTGTCAATGGAAATTTGATACGAAATATAATATAAATCGACATAACACTTACACCCCATCGTCCCTGGGCTCAACGAGCAGCCTATCTCGACCTATCTGGGTGGCTGGAGGCGCCCCCTGTGTAGAACGCGCCGAACCTATGAATGTACAGAACATTTTGATTATAGTAAATAAATAACGTAATATTATAATTATGAATTACTCGTACCTGGAGTGTGAGGTGGGGGAGTCTCTGGGACCTCAGTCATCGTCCCTGCAGGTGCATCCTCGGGTTGTTCCTCTGAACCAGCTTCATTCACTATTGTTCCAGAAACGGTAAATATAAATACAAACAATAGTACAAAGATCAAATGTAACACAAGTTGTGATAAATACATGCGGTCTGGCGCTGAAACGCCTCCCGGGCCGCCCGGAGAGCAGAAGCCAGTCGAGACCCTCTCGCTGGGGTCCCCGAACCCCGCCGTTGGGACCGTGTCCCATGCGGAGTGCTCGATGACGAGCCACCCCCTTGGTCACTCATCTGCAAGAGTGTAATATTATTAGAACATGAAAGAGGATATTACACAAAGAATGTACTTTATTTAAACCAATATTATTTCAAATATTAATATAAAAAATAAAAAGCTCATATACGTTCAAAGATTTTGAGTGGTTTATTTCAACAATCTTATAGTTCGCATTAGTTCGTGTCCCAATTCCTTCGCGAGGGTCAAACCACCTGCATTTGAAGACTGTTATCTGCTTGATAGGCAAAGCAGGGTATTCTATGACTATAATCTCTTCGATGATACCGTAACAGTCTCCTTGTTCTTCCGACGTGATACACACTCCACTATTGTATGTCGACTTCTGCCTACCATGAGATTCTGTGTGAAATTTCATTCCATTGGTAAAGTATATAGGATATGATGTACCAATTGGAAGCGGGCCTGTGCCACGTGGTAAATGCATGGATTCTCGGGTGGATGTTTGATCACGTATTCCAAAAACCATTTAGAAAAGTCTGCGGACTGCGCTGCCCATATATCTGTAACACTTAGACCAGGGTCATCTTCCAGCAGCTGTTGTTGGAATGTCCTATTGGTAAGACAAGGAATTTGGTTATGTTACACGCACTGACATATTTCTAATTGAAAGATTATAATAAGAACTTATTCGAGGTACGGTTCGATCTCTTTACAATTTAAGAGGAGGTAATTATGTACGGCGTTCAACTCTTCCCCACTCATTGGTCTCTTCGTTGCTTTCTCTTGGGCACGTCCGGCGTGCGCAAATACACTAGGTAGGATATCATCATATTGAATTATGCCACCGTCATCATTCCTTGGCACATTCCTCTCACGTGTGAACACATGCTTCTCAAAGTAATGAGAGCAAAAAATTGAGGCCTCTCTCACCATATATGTGTTGCATATACTCCCTTTAACATGCGCCTTGTTGCGCACAGTTCTCTTCAAGCGATTCAGATATCTGCAAGGTATAATGCAAAGCAATATTGGCCATCACAGTGAATAGAATCAATTTAAAATTACATAACAATGTAAATAACGTTATAATTCACCTCTCATACGGGTACATCCATCTGAACTGCACGGGACCGCCAAGCCTGGCTTCGTGAGGTAGGTGGATGGGAAGATGTTCCATGCAGTCGAAGAATGCTGGTGGGAAAATTGTTTCCAACTTACATAAAAGAACTGGAATATCGAAGGCCAATTTATCTAAGTCCTCAATCTTAATTGTTTTCGCAGTCAAGGCCCGGAAATAGTTGCTCAACTCTGCTATGGGTTCCCACACACTCTTCGGGAGTAGATCCCGCCAATCTATCGGTAGGAGACGCTGTAAAATAATATGGCAGTCATGACTCTTTATTCCAAACATTTTTTTTGTTCATAACTATGCATCTGCCCAGGTTGGAAACAAATCCATCGGGAAACTTTAACCCTGCAACCCATTTCAAAAATATATCCCGTCTCTCCTTGTCCATTGTATATACTGCTTTTGGATATCTACCGGTACGATTATCCCTATGCAGTTCAGGCCTGTTGCACAATGTCATGAGGTCCTCCCGTGCTTTCGCATTATCTTTTGTCTTACCCTAAACGTCCATAACTATGTTGAAAATATTCTCGAACACATTTTTGTCAATGTGCATGACATCCAAATTGTGTCTAACCAAATTCGTCTTCCAATATGGTAGATCCAAAAAGATACTCTTTTTTTTCCATCCACAAGTCTTACTAAGCACTACATTCTCCTCAACTCCTCGTAATTCAGTAAGCCGTCGCATTCCATGCATTTCAATGTCTTCTAGCACCTCTTCACCGCTCTTATACCTTGGTGGCGACCCGTGTTCCTCTCGATCCTTCATAAAGTTTAACTTATCAACTCTGAAAGGATGATCGGGAGGCAGAAACCTCCTGTGAACATCGAACCAGGACTGTTTGCCACCCTCTTTTAGCCTAATGGATTCGGTCTCTTCCATACATACCGGGCAAGCCGTTTTCCCATATGTTCTCCAACCCGACAACATAGAATACGATGGGAAGTCCCCAATTGTCCACATCAATGCCGCCTTGAGATGAAAGTTTTGCTTGGAATACCTGTCATATGTTGTGACCCCAACTTCCCACAAATCCAATAGCTCAGCTATCAACGGCTGTAAGTACACATCTATCCCTTGTTTTGGGCTTGATCTCCCAGGGATTATACATGTCAAAAAACATGTATTCATCTTTCATACACATGCCGGGCGGGAGATTGTAAGGGGTTAGAATAACTGGCCAACAAGAGTACTGTGAACCTGACTGACCAAATGGTTGGAAACCATCCGTGCATAACCCCAAACGGACATTCCGTCCCTCAGCAGCAAAAACTGGATGAAGTGTGTCAAAGTGCTTCCATGCCCTCGAGTCGCATGGATGACACATCTCACCGGAAGACCCATGATCATGTCCAACATGCTAAGTCATATGCTCCGCAGTCGTCTCTGAAGCGTACAACCTTTTTAATCGGTTTGTTAGTGGGAAATAGAACATGTACTTGCGTGCAAGCCGTGAAGTGGAATTTGTTTCCCTAAACCGAGGCCCGTCACAGAACTTGCATCTATCTAATGATGCATCGTTGCACCAATACAACATACAACCTTTAGGACAACAATCTATTTTCTGAACAGGTAGCCCCAACCCCTCGAGTAGCTTCTTCGCCTCGTAAAAGTTCTTTACCATGGCATTATCCTCAGGAAGTGTATCTATCATGAGTTGGCATAAAGTGTCGAAACACCTCTCAGACAAATTATGTTCAGCCTTAATATTTAACAACCTAGCAATTGTTGACAATAAAGTCATTTTCTTGCATCCAGGCCACAGATCCTTGTCCGCCGCCTCCAACATACGGTAGAACATGCTCTCTTGTGTGTTAGGTTCCTATGGGGGGCCTCGGTTCATCACCTTTATCGGGGGGTGTTGTATTCGGAATTCCAAATCTCATACCATCGAACACCATCTGTATATAAGCATCTTCAGTGGCGGGCCTTGAAGAGCCGGCCGTTTCAGGAACCTCTGAGCTAGAAGGGTGGTGTGACTCTCCGTGACACGTCCACCTTTCGTAGTTCAGTACGAATCCATTGCATTGTAGATGATACTTGATGTCATCATCAGGTAGATAACACTTATTCCAACATTGTCTACACGGACACCTTAGTTTTCCCTGTGCTCTATCCACGTTTGGGTTTTGATGAGACATAAGCAGGAACAAATCAACTCCACTCTTAAATTCAGAGGTCAATACTCCCAATTCACGACGGGAGCGGTACATCCAACTCCGGTCCATCACCTACATTAATATGTTTTCCTCATTTTAATATAGACTAAGTGGATGTTACATGGTTTGTTCCCTTGCATTAATTCAATGCGTTAAATTAATTTAATTCTAATTTACCCTAAGGTGGATTAAACTAAGTGGATGTTACATGAATATGTTGTCATCGTATAATTGCCTTTAAATTAAATCAATTTTACCTATAAAAACAAGTGGACAAGTTGATTTTAATCCAATCAATCAACTAGATTAAGTTCATCCTATACTTAACTTATTTTAATTCAACAACTCCACATTCATTCCGAATATACAATCCATCTATAAAGCCTAATTGAAATACTAAGTTCATCTTATATCATAAACAAACACTTTGCACAATATAAATACTATAAACCAATGATGAGAACAACCCAAAAATAGTTCAACAAGCCATAAGTTTCTCATATGACATCCAAATTAAGCATATCATATATGCAAATTCATCTACTCGACGAGAGCTTTCCAATTATGTGCTTATAATTTCTAGAATCTAAATATTTTGTGCGCAAATTACGAAAACAGCTTGCTGCCCGGAATCTAGCCACATGCAATCTCGATTTTTTTTTCCTATTTTGCGAATTTGCTAACAAACATATCAAACATAATGTCCAACACTCGATATTCTTTCTATAATCTCAGATTCCAACATCAATTAAAAAAAATAAAGTCATTTCAACCTCAAGCTAATAAAACGAAACACAACAAAAATTTGCCCAAAATTTTGAACAATTGAATATCTAAAATGAGGAGGAGTAGTCAATCGAATACCTTGGGTGATTACACGAATGGACTCGAAATGCTCCCTTCGAGGAGAAACCTCCACTGCTCCTTCTCGAATGGACTTGCGGGGGGTGGCTCGAAAGTGCTCCACGAACGAGGGAGGGCGACGGCGGCGTGACGGACGGCGGCAGCGTCGGCGGCGGTCGGAATGGTGGTCGGGGGCGGAGGAATCGCCATTCACGAGAGAGAATGAGGGAGGGAGTGTGATGTTCGCGTCTGATTCTGTTCGCGAATTGGGGATTTTAATCCCTAGATCTGCGGTCGGTAACGCGGTTGGTATCACCGACCACACGCGTATTGGTCGGTGATTTGGTCGACTTTTAGTCCGGGACCCCACAACGGCTTACTTTTGCCGACCACCGCTTGTGGTCGGCCCTGCGGTCGGTAAATCCGACCCGCAAAACGGTGGTCGGTAATTGCGGTCGGTAAACACTGTTTTTCTTGTAGTGGTTTACCAGTAGAGGGTTTTTCACCTAGGACCGTGTTCCACGAGGTTTGTCTGCAGCAGAACTTCTAGTTGCTGCCTTACGTTTTGGTGGGGTTAGGATTCCCGATAGGGATGGGGAGGATGGATCGAGGAGAATGACTGTTGAATTGATAGGCAGTATGGATGAGTCAGCTTGCTTGGTTGGAGCACATGAGTGGAGTGGGACAACATCTCGACCACTTACTGGGGTAGATTGCTGAGATGGGTGGGGACTGTCCTGCGTGTGTGTAGTAAGGTTGTCAGGTAATGGTGTGCTAGTTGGAGCAGGATTGACGGTAGATTGCTGGATGAGTGGGGACTGTCTTCCGTGTGTGTAGTAAGGCTGTCAGGTAATGGGGTGTTAGCTGGAGCAGGATTGACAGTGAAGTTCAACATTTTCTTTGGGCCGGTGGTTTCTGCAGATTGGGTAATAGTGGCGGGGAGAATTTCATCTAGGGCTCTTTTGGTAAAATGTGTAAATAATTGTTCATCTTATTTGCCCTGGGCATTCGACAGTGGGGACAAGGCTGGAAGGAGATGAGCGGTTCATAGCAGATGGAGAAGCTGTGTATGGGAAATAGAAGTCGTGTAAGTTCTGCTCTTTGTATGCCACCATTGCTCTGCGCCTGTGTTCCCTGGGAAAAAGGAGTAATAACTGACGTAACACATGAGTTCGTTGTTTTCAACCTCTGCAACGATGTCTCCCAAAACTTCCAGGTTCTGCAGGAGGGGAAAGCAGGGGCTGACAGTTACTTAAAGCTAGGAATGCAAAACAAACCAAAAAGAAAGGCAGTGCATATGTTTTGAAGTTAATATATGAAGCAAATAGAAACATGGAGTACATTTTCAGAAGCTGTTTGGAGGTGCTCAGCTTTATGACCAATAATTGTTTCTGCAAAAGATCCTGATACATTCACAACCATTGACACAGTTGCATCAGCAAGGATGAGATTGAGGCATGCCCTATTAAAAATTAAGGAATATGGATGTTAGGACCAGCAGGAAAGTGGATGAATTGAAAGGGAAAAAACAACCATATAGGTAACCTTGGCTCGACGCCTGCTTTTTCTCGGTAGTAAGGACACCGGACAACCGAAGTAATGTCAACATCCAATGCTTTGTGGCAATGGCTGCAAGCAACGTACCAAAACTGTTGGGTGTAGTTTGGTAATTGAACTGTACCACGGACCCAAGCAGCATGCTGCATACGAAAGAGTAGATAATATTTGGGTTTGCACTAAATTACATGAATAACATTCGGAGGACAAAACAGTGATAATACCACAAAGGGGGCACATAAAGTTACATGGAGAAGGGCAGGAGTTTTTTTAATTCAAACAAACAGTGGGGAATTATTATGTTTGAGTTTTTTATGCAATGGGAATCAATGGATTACTTTGCAACTGTACTGATAGGTTAAACCTTGCCTGTAGTATGAAAGGGTGGGTGAAATTTACCTGCGGGAGAGTATCTAGAGCAAGTTAAAGTGACATCACAAACTCATTTGGGGGTGGGGGGAGCAGGGACTTTTCATCCTTGTACTTGCATACGTCAATGAGTTTCTTCACATCGGAAGAGTGTTTAGTGGTCTGCATTAGAAAACAAGTTAGCTGGGGTGGGGGGGTTTAGTTTAGGACAGTGGAGATTATACCAGTCTTCCATAACAATGCCTTCAACAGTTGGAGGATTCACGAGGATATGCAAGAATAAAACGAGTTGTCAGGGAAAGCGCTGTGAACGAGGAACACAAGTAATGGATAGGTGTAAGGGAGCAATTAGGGGGAAAAATTTGATGTCAATCATAAACAAAGGCGGAAAGCGGACTTACTTTTAAATGTGGATACTTTCATATTCATGAAGATTACGTTTGGGGCGGACATAACCTGGGCTGCAAGGGCCACACCCCGCTGCCGCCGCCGAGCCCCGCCATCACCGTCGCCTCGCACTGCCGGAGTTGCCCTAAGATTGAGCACAAGAAAACAAAAGAAACAAATAGAAGGGGGACACAAAAGAGAAAAATGCAGACTAAAGGGGTGTGTGTATTGGATAGAGAGTCAATGAAATTTTTTTGGAGTTTGAAAGTCTTGGTGTATTCAATTTAGATTTTAAAAAGTCTTTAAAAATCTAGAGATATTCAATACAGATTTTAAAAAGTATTTAAAAATCTATGTGTATTCAATACAGATTTTTAAAAGTCTTTAAAAGTTTTGAGGTATTCAACAATCTATGGATTTTAATTCTTCATAGACTTTAATGGATTCTTTTAAAAATTATAACTATGCAAAATCTCTCCAAATTTTCTACGGATTTTGTCAAGTCAGTCAAACTCTACATAGAGTCTACACAAAATCAACCAACTCTACGTGGAGTCCATGGACTTTTTAAATCAACCGACTTCTAAAAATCCATAAAAATCTGAAGCGAATACACTCCTATAGGGCTGCAAGGTGGGGGATGAAGACAATCAATTTCCAAAAATGAGAGGGGGAGAGGGCTTTGACTAGGGGAATTAAATGCAGGTAGGGCAAAAGTAAGGAAATGGTGTTCAACAAAAACTGGAAAAGCTTATAAGTGATTTAATGCGTATAGGTATCTTTATAGTAAATTGGTTAACTGTGGGTAAAAACAAAAACAAAAAAAAAAAAAAATGAGCGTAGTGTTATCCAGATAAAAGCTAGTCTCTAACTTGTCTTGTATAAACCCTCCCTCAATCCCCTTTTTGCCCACGCCACTTTTCCCCCTCCTCCTCCTCATTTCACATGTCATATACTTCCTCTCACCCTTGAATTTCTCTATTACTTTTGTTGCTTGTTTCAAAGGAGTTTTAGAGCTTAATAGGAATAAGTTCAGATAGCTAGTCCATGAGAGTGTTACGGTAAGATTTATTAAGTTGGAAATTTTTAGTTATTATTTCTGTTAGAATACTATTGTGGCATACTAAATTAATATTAGGATTTTGCTAGTCAAGTAGCCGCGCGTTCGAGGAAGTTTATCTGCTCGTAGCCTGCATTGTATTGTTAACCCCAAGTATGCAGTGACAGTAAGTAGATTTTTACTCTTTGGAACTAAACCAAAATTTATTTAGCTTAAGCATAATTTAAACACCGCTTTATCATTTTAAATTTATGCTTATAGCTCCCTACTGCTTTTGGATTATTGGTATGCTCTTTTACTGTGCTTTACAATATTTGCAATTATTTTCAAAGTCCTATGGATTTTTGAGCGCGCATTGTTACGGGGTTGGGTCCATGTTTTGGGTCTCTGCTGTCACCTCCTCCGCTTGCTTGTGTTACACGACTTACGGGGACAGATGTCAATCCTCCGCCGTTTGCCTGTAATACACGACTTACGGGGACTGATGGAAATCAGCCCGATGCCATTTCTCGATTCCATGTGGTTTGAGGAAATTTCGTACCTCCACCACAACCCTTGAATGTATGTGAGATTTGGACCCTACAGCGGGGAACCTGCACATCATGATGATTGGGAAATTTATTTCTCGGTAACGCATAGCGTCATATTGTCTTTTCCGGGGTTTAGATTTATATGGATTTTGTCTGTGCATAAATAAGTTCTCGTTTAAGCATACCATTACCATAACTGTTGTCGCCGACTCTACACTTTTTACCATTTCCTTTCAGGATTTTAGATTTGCAAGGCTCGGTAGAACATCTTTTGCACGGGCACAATTTGGGGTATTACCTATGAAAAATGTATATTTTAAATTCCCTTTGGAATAAAATATTACTTGGCATAGATTTATTAGCTGGTACAAATTACTTGGGTTTTATCCCACACTTGCAAATATGTTGGCATTATTGTTATAACAATGCACTGCGTGTTTTAATAAATTTTTGGAATGCGATATAGCCATTTCCTTTTAAATTTAAAATTCCATGGATTATTCCATTATTGTCATTGGCTCATTTGAGGAATGCAATTCCTCCATTTTGATTGTGCAAGCCAAATATTTTTATTAAGATTATTTAATACTTGTTACAATATTATAAGCTTCTTTGCGAATTATATGCTAGCTTGTCCGGAAAGTGGTTAGCATATACATTCAACTCCGATTCTCTGCAATTATTTATGCTAGCCTTAGCGAATTTGGGATAGCCCGGAATATGTGGCGGTAGCACCAGCCCTTTGTTCCCGCACTTTGCTTCCGCTATATCTTAAGGGAAAATTGGGGTCTTAAAGTTTGGTATCAGAGCGTTTGCTCTTGGAATTATGCATTTAAAATTATTTAAAATTTATGCACACGAAATTATTTTAGTAAGCATTTGAATTGGTGCATTTACAATTATTTCAATTTATGCACAAAAATATTTTTGAAGGAGCCTTTTTGCTCTAAGAAGTAGTGCATTTAAATTATTGATTTTTTGCACGAAAATATTTTTGAAAAGAATATGCCAAGTACTTTTAAAGCTATTTTGGGGATGGGAACACACACATATGCATATAGGCACGAGCAGAATTCTGGTTTATTATGAGTTAATTTTGACAAGGACTTCCCAAGGTTTGGGACATGAGCAGAATTTTTCTAAGTAAAACCTTAATATCTACCTTAGACGTGTCTTAGATAATCTACTGGTATTGCACTAGATCGGCATTTTATCCGAAATCTTTCCAGATTAAGTCAGGTTCACATATCAAGCCCAATAAGTAAAACTGTTAGTTCATTTTTTTGAAAACACAGAACAACCAGATCACTTCCGGAGGCTCAAACGTTAATGAAAAAGCACGAAATTTTACAGCAATTTCCGATTTTGAGAAAAATGCAGGAAATACCAGATTCGATTTCGGGGATCAAAACTTGATGAAAAATTCTGGAATTTTAACACGACACAGATAAAAGCCTTAGGAACAAAATCTTAGTTTTGAGTTTTTCGTTTCGGACACTCGAGTTAGGAGTTTTTGGCGGATTTCAGAAAACGCATGAATGTGAGATTTTTGGACAGATTTTTAGTTCTTGTTTAAATCTTGCATTACGGATGTTCCGAAGCCACCAAGATTGATACAAAAGGTATTGACTTACAGAGTATGAATCCTATGATGTCTCTGGGTCGATCGGTCGCCTACGTTTTGCTACGAACGGATCAAATCCCCACGTACTCTCCCTCCTTTGGCCACGAATCGAAAACATAAGGAAATATTCATAGTTAGATCAAAGGATTGATACAAAAAGGTGAAGGGAAAACTTAATAAACACTTACCAACGTCCTAAAGGCCTGAACTCTTGTTTCTCACGTCCTCTTGCTCGGCTTTGACCGTCGGGAAGTCCACAACTCAAGTTCTTAGGGTTTTCGAGTTGAATAAATGTGGGAGAGAAAGTGAGGGGGTAGCTTATGGTGAATTAGGGTAGTATAATCTGTATTTAGGGTGTAGGATCACTCAAATTTCGTCCCATATCCCCTCTCCCTGAATTAGGCCGCGTTTCCATCGTCGGGACACGAAAATATGGTAAGAAAATCGCCGAAATCGCGCAATGCAGCTGTCTCTACATGATGGCGCACTCGTGGCGCGCGAATCCTCCATTTGCGCACGGAGACCGCGGGGCCCCGGTCTGGGCTGCGGCCTAGGCCGGGTCTTGCGATCCGTCAGGCTTTTCTCCTCTCTTTTGGGCTTCTATCCTTCTATGTTCCCAGGCTCGATTATTCGGGTCATTCTTGGGTTATAAATTCCTATTTTTAAATTTGTTTCGAACTCGAGATTATCTCGTATTCTAAATCTTGAATTCGTCGACTTTGAATTCGTCGATTATTGGCTCCCATGTAATAATTTATTTAATTAAATTATTTCGGGCTTCACTGGTTCTTGGAATTAAAATTCTTCTTGATCTTGAATTTAATTCCATTTCTTTGGGCTCAATCCATGGAATATCTTCGGGCTTCCTTTCTCTCTTTTATTCCATTTTGAATTTTTGAATTTATCGGCATTTCATTTTCGAGCAATAATTTATTGTAAAAATTATTTTCGTCTTCTCGGAAATGTTTCGACCTTGTTTGGATTAAGACTTTTATTTTATTCCTTTGAACGCAAATAAAATTCTCAGGTATTACATTTTCAAAACAGATGACGGAGATCAAAGACCCGATTATATATACAGATTGGAAGCAAAAATTGGTTGGGCAAAATAATCTGTACACAGGGAGTACAAAGGGCTGTAGAAGCTTGGGTTCCAATATCTTTTTCTTCGTAAAGATTCTGAAGCGGAGTTTAACCAAACAAGAAGTAAACAGGGGTAAACAAAAGATATCGGGCGAAAGCAAGAGTAGACGGAAAACAAAAGACGACGACATAGACCGTGGTTCTCTTTCACATAAACGGTTAGAGCAAAAATCAGGGTTTGGGCAAACTGAGTAAACAAAAGTGAACAAAAGAGACATATATTTACTGAAGCAATTGTAGGTTTAACAAGATAGCCAAGAAAAGAGACAGAGACCAAAATCAAACCGATGAGTGGAATAGAGAATTAACGTACAATTTTGGATGAATCAATTAATTGCTAGGAATGCCAAGAGCTTGGGAAACCCACGAAAGCTTTAGGGAAGGGCTTTAAGAATTGACAAGGAAATAAATTAATACAAGAAGTATATAATTAGGAATGAAACACAGTGAAAGAATCTGAAGTTACCAGGCTGTTGGAAGAGATCTTGTGAATGGGGAGTTGGCTCGAAACGAAAGGATGCTACAGAGTTACCGAATGCAAAATTAAGCAGAAAGATGAAAGATGAGGATGTTTATAGTGCTGGGAATGCCAACGGCAATACATTGAGGGAGGGTAGTGGGGTTGATTTAATGGCTAGATTTTAGGAAAATGGCAAACTGTTGAAGGAGTCTGATGAAAAGTTTAATTGAATTTGAATTTGCACACTAACAATAGAGTCACCAAAAGATAGTGCTGCACTGCATTCTCCCCAACTCCCATAGCTTAATTTAGTATATAAAAGAAATACACTAATTAAATAATTAGATTAATTATTATATATATGTTAACAATATGAATTATGAATTATTTACTACATGCAATTTATTGGGATATTACAATCTTTGATGTAATTCATCCTAGTCTACAGCAAAGCAGGGGGCAGAGCAAAAGAGAATAATAAGACACCCACACCCAAATAGAACAATCACGTTCTTCCTCATCCGCAAACTCGGGCATATGCATGCCATCGTCCTCAACTTTTCTCTGTCAAAATATCAAAAGGAATCAACTCATAGTTCGAAGAAATAAAAAAATATGTTGATTACATCCTTCACTAAATGGTAAGAACATTGTTAAAGGACATTTTAGCTTCAATTATCTAAGCATCCCTCGACTGCTGGAGGTATCCCATGTCCCAATCAAGATAAGAAATATAGATTATAAGAAATGAAAATGAAAAATCCCTTTTATTCCCCTTTGTAATTGTGTGGCATGGCCTCCCACCACCCCTTTTTAGGCCTTCAATGGCTCATTCAAAAAAAAATGAAAAATCCAAACCTTGATGGTTGCAAATATCTAACACCCTCTCCACCGCTACAAGTTTTCCAATAATGATAAAAAGTGTTGAATTGTATTTGGAAGGTTAAAAAAATCTGAACTTTCATTAACCACTTCGTTATTGCAAACTAAACTTCTCACCTTTACGCCATTTGATATGGAAAAAAAGAAGCAAATACATAATTCCACACCGCCACAAGCATATACAAGGCTGGAAATCATTATTAGAAGCTCTTAATCTTCTTAAATTAAATTAGCATTGCTCCAAGCTTTTTTTTTTTGGATAAGCCAATTCAATGGCCGGAGAAAACACAAACACCACACGAAAGGATAAAAGAAGGAAACAAAAAGAAAACAACACAAAGGAAGAAACGAAAAAGAGCAAAAGACAGGCAAGGAACACAACAACAAAAGATAAGAAACTAGGCTAACAAACACCTATGGCGTCCGCTGTTAAATCTCCGAAGTCGAATTCCGGCGGGAACGCCCAAGTGGTAAAGAACATCTCCTTAGGTTTCAAATCAGTATGCGCCATGTAGTGATGATTAGCATACACTGCAGTAACGAGCCAATGTTCCAAACCACTTTGCACCTTATAAGTGATAATCCATTCTCTAATATCAAACACTTGAATCTGGAGGTTGATCCCTATCCTCATAAGAATCCAAACACCCCCCGATTTGCCATCTTGGATACCCACAGGTGTGAAGCCCGTTTTTAACAAAAAGTCATGTGCTTGAATGAACAACACTTGAGGTTCGAAGATAAACAAAACATCCGGATTGATTTGTTTGAGCAAATCGGTCAGAATTCTTCTAGAAGGAAACGATGGAATGAAATTAGCAGATTGATCAAACTTGATTTGAGGCTCCAAAATTGCAATCACATCAGATTTAGCCATCCTGATATTAACCTGAAGGCATCTCTGAGTGTCCTTATTTCTTATACCTCCAACATCCCACACCAATATTTTTAAGTTTCTCAAATCCATAGAGCAAAAATTTTGGACTGGAACGTAAACACTCACACAAGAAAAAGAACCAAACCTTCCTATGTTTGCATGGCAGAGGTGCCATCCTGGTTCTCGCCATTCCTCAGCACGTCCCCTTTACCTTCCCCCGGTGATTTGGATTTTTCCAATGTCTGAGCTTCCGATTTTTCTTCTACTGGATTAGAAACTCGAGCTCTTTTTGGCGTTTTAGCCTTTGTGAGAAGGTTAACATTTAGGGCCTGCTCTTGGGCTTTAGCCCTAATAGCTTTAACCTTATTCCACAAAAAATCTTTATTTTTCCTAGAATCTAACCTAGTGCAGCCGATTCCTTTCTTAAAATTGGGGGAATCATGTTCTTTCCCGTCAGACTTCTTTGGCCCATTTATATTCTTATCCGGCCCAGCCATTTTCCTCAGCCCCTTAGGTTTTCTTTTAACCACCTGTATCCACTCACCCCCATTAGGTTGAGGCGGATTTTCCAGTAAAGCACCGTGCTCCTCTGAATTTTTCTCGTGACCTTCCCTTTCAGTGATAGCTTCCTGAGTCAAATTCTGCTCCTCTGCCTCATCACTTTCCATATTGGTGTGTTCTTCCTTTTCTGTTTCTAAGCTCTGTTTATCAGAGATATCTTTTTTGTCTTGTTTGTCTGCTCTCCCATCAGTGGAAATGTCAACTCCGCTTTTTGCAGTCCTTTCTGCCCTTAGTACTTCATTCAGTAGTCCTGACCTCCCCAGATTCGGGCATCGCCAGAGTGAGAATGGTGGCGACCACTGGACTGTTGGTGCATCCGATATTTGAATGGCCATACCTATGGCATTTGGAACACAACAAGTGCAAACCTTCGTATGCCATTTTGTGCCATCGGTCTCCTATCAGAATGCTAGATACCAAAGGGAGATTCAAATCAATCTCCACACACACCCTTGCGTATCTTCCGCGATTAACTCCTTTCGTCATAGCGTCTACCCGGACAGGGGTCCCCAAGGCAGCGGCCATCCTCGTCAATAGAAGCTCATCAAAAAACTCAAAGCAAAGCCCCAGAAATCTTGCCCAAACCACAGTTTTCTTTTGTGTTTCGTCATTGGCTATAAAGTTAGCACCCCATGGGCAAACCGTTAAGTAGCTCCCGAAAACCATCCATGGTCCTTCCTTTATCACTCGTAAGCTGTCTTCTTCTCTATCAAACTTAACTAAATAATATCCTGCATCCATGTCTACCATGTGAAAGCGGTTTTGCAACTTCCACATATTCTTGAGTCTGTCTAACAAAGCCAAGTAACCCACTCTTTTGCCCAAGACTGAGATGATAAGCCCATCCTCAAATGGCTTGCATAATCGTTTCTGAAGAAGTGGATCCAAGGTGATACGAGGTTTCAATCTGTCTCCATCCAAGAAATCAAGCTTCACCAACTTGTCATTGGAGGGGTCATCAATGAGTGGGGAGGGGACTGCTTCCCTTCCTACTATTACCATATCCCGGAATGATGTTGCTTGTTTGCCTGCAAAGTGAAATGTGCTGGGGGGGGGGGGGGAAGGTAAAGAAGGAGACGAAGGGGGAGAAGAGGAAGAAGGGAGAGAACTCAGGGAGAGTTCCATCCAAATGGCTTTTCCTTGTTGTAGGATCTCATTGCTCCAAGCTTTTGAAGAGTTGTGTCTTTTTGCATAAAAATTGTAAACACACACACACGAAAATATAAAACCAGAATCACACAGCATTAAACATAACCAAAAGAACCCTAATTTCTGGAAAAACACAGACGAACCTGTGCCCACCTAACGCCGTTTCCAGCAGCAGCTCGCAGGAGCGAGAGACGCCCTACGCCGTCCTCCTCACCCCTGGCGTCGCTCCAACGCCGCACCTCCCAGCCCCTCTTTCCTGAGCACGCGAGCCAACCATTCAGCTCCCTGCCCTGCGTCTGTTCTGCTCCGGTGAGTGTGAATCTCCGGTAAGTGTGATTTTTCTTCTCCTTCTTTGCATTCGGGTTTCAATTTGGATTTCATTTTACCTGCGCACACCACTCTCACTGTCGCGGCGGTCACGGCAGACGTGCTTTGCCATTCATCGCCACACAAACCAGCTTTTGTCGCCCTTTTTCCTGCGCTCACTTCCTGTGGGCCTCCCTTGGCCGGGCTTTATCGGAACTTTTGGTGTTGGGATAGGAGCTTTTGGTTGTGACAAATATCGATGAGCTTTGAGGAGCTTGCATCTTCAATTCTCGATTTATTCTTGCCACTTTCTTCAATTGGTTTCTACTTTTTCTTCATTCTTCCGCCTTTTCCCTATGACTTCATTCCTTCATTTATTTTGCGAATATGAGATATATATGATTCTTTTGAATTCCTGATTAGCTCTTATGCGCCTTGTAATGTCAAGTGATGTGTTTATATTGATGAATTATTGATATATGATGTCTTCGGTGCTGGCTTTTCTTATTTATTGACTTTGACATTTATCTTCATTCTTCTCACGGTGTAGCTTTTCTGCATAATTCCTTTTGTCTATGATACTTACTTTTCTCAGCGTATAGTTGGGTAGTTTTTTGTTTAGGCTTTCATTAGACTATCTTTAACAATGATCCTGCAGGAGACCAGGTCTCCGCCACGTCAGCATCTATTTAAAAAGAAAAAGAAAAAATGGATGATGGTTGAGTTGGGGTGGTTGGCCATGGGCAACCTTGAGACCACTTGGTCTCTTTAATTTGACAAATAAGATTGAGACACTTGTCTCCATGCTATTGGTCAAGGGATTACTATATAAATCTAGATAATAAAATGATTATATATTTTATATAAATAAATAAATACGGAGTATAATTTTAAAATATACCAAATTTTATAAATTTTCATTCTCTACATACCACTCTTGCTATATTTTTGTTAAATACATAATATATCAATTTTGATATTTTTAACCCATTTTAAAATTTATATAAACTAAAAATAAAAAAAAATATATATTAATATTCTAAATTTCTTATTCTTTATAAATAAGATAAAATATTTTATATTTTGATATATTAACTTTTTTATATTTCAATATAATTTAAAATTATATAAATTAAAATAATTATATATAATATTGTGGTTGGATGGTTATTGATAAAGTATGTAAAATTGAAGTGGTTGGGTTGGGATAGATATTGATGAGTTGGAAGAGAGAGAGAAATTAATAAAATAATGAGATGGTTGGATGGTTGGGGTGGTCATGGATAATGGTAGTCGATTCATATATAATATGGTATTATGTTACTTGTATTTGAATTCTTGAGTTAATGGCCAGTTTGACCTATCATGGAGAAATAAATGGTAATAATATTTCTGTGGACGAGAAACAGAGGCTATTGATGCCTTGTGGAATGTTTGTTAGATTCCTATCTCCACACGTTAACTATGTAGTTGCCATTTCAATTTGGTGCTTCTGCATTCGTGATTCATCTAATTATTACTCCCTCCGTTTTTAAATGATAGCTACGTTGGAGAATTTGGCACTATTCACACAATCACTTTGACTTGAAGTTTTATCATAGTTATTCAAGTTAAAATATAGTCAATTGAGATCTTGTTAGATTCGTCTCGTCTTATAGTTTTTAAATATCGAACTTTTAGAATTTTTACTTGTACCGAACTTGAGTTATTACTGATTTAAAATGTACATTGGACTGCGTGCTGCGTGGGTCCGTAGCAAACAAAAAAAAACGGAGGGAGTATTTATCAAATCTTTGGGTTTGTGAATTTTTCGTGCCCCATGTGTATTTGAGTTCAGGTTGGTCCATTCAGTCTCTCATTCTTGTATCTTTCGAACACTAATTTATTAATTCCAACTTTGTTACATGCATATGTATATATAAAGTTTACAGTTTCTTTGTGAGCTTACATATGATGTGCTAAAATAACACCGTGGGTTTTTGCCCTCTTTTGATCTTGTCTATTTCGTGTTGGCATAGTTGGGTAATTTTGCAGTGTTGATTTGAGCAGTTGTAAATGAAGTGTTCGAACAAATGCCTATTGAGTATGAGAGCTCATGCATGAAGAAAGAAAAGAAGGAAGAAGTGGCAGCAGCTGGAGCTTGAAGGAAGAATTTGGACATTGGGCTATTTCTTATTTTCTATTATTGGGCCATACTAGTTATATTTGTTATTGGGCCACATGTAGTCTTAGCCTAGTTATTTGTTGAGTCCAGATTTATATATATCTGGCTTTTCCTTTTTCTGAATATGTAACAAACTTTTGGCTTGAGCAATGGAACAGTGTTCTTCTTCCTCTCCATTTTCTCTCGAATCTCACATGGTATCAGAGCGGTTTCGCTCCTAATTTCTCATCTTCCGCACTAAATCTGAGCTGAATTCTGTTCTATTCAGCTCATCTACCTCTATCTTGATGTCTACCGATACAACAGACACCACGGAAACCCCTCCGCCACCACCAGCTGCTCCGCGCCCTGTGGAGCTGAACCTGTCAGTCGCCGATCAACCTTATCTAAAGCTTGCTCCAGTACTATTTGATGGTACTAACTGAACTCATGGCGAATTGCCGTTCGTAACACACTTCGGATAAAAGCAAAAATTAAGTTCATCGAAGGTACTCTTCCTTGTCCTCCAATTGATGATCCTTTAAGAGAAGAATGGATTCAAGTTGATTGTATAGTTCTGACCTGGTTGCAAAATTCCTTAACTCATGATATTACTTGTCAATATCTATATGTTGAAACATACTATGATCTGTGGACGGAACTTGAAAACTGCTATGGCCAGACAAATGGACCTCAGGTCATTATGCTTCAAAGAAAATTGGTTAACCTCACCCAAGGGAATAGATCCATCACTAGTTATTATAATGATCTCAAATCTCAGTGGCATGCTCTAAAAAGTTTTGAAACCTTTTTCCTAAAAGCTGTAGCTCAGAAACATTCAAGGCACTCAAGGATTCTGAAGAGTATGAGTTATTGGTGCAATTTTTAATGGGAGTTAATGTTGACTTTGAGCATGTTAGTAATCAGATTCTCTTGATGGATCCTCTGCCTCATGTTAGTCTTGCTCATGGCATGCTGTGTGGCATTGAGCAAAAAGGAAATAATGGAGGGGACAGCTCAAACTCATCTAACTTTGCCCTTGCTGCTGTTGATAGAGGGACTGGTGACAAGAGTGTAGGACGTGGGAATAGTGTTATCTGCTCCTACTGCAAGAAAACAGGTCACACAAGAGAAAAGTGTTATCTGTTGGCAAACAAAAATGCCTACTGTGATCATTGCAAGAAGAGCGGGCACAGTAGGGCCAACTGCTTCATGGTCTCAGGTGTGATACCAGATTGGTATAAGACTTTGGCAGAGAAAAGGAAGAACAAGTCTGTGGCTGGAGCTGTGATTACAGGATCTTCAAAAGGTGTCAATGGTGAAGATATGGAAGTAAGGATACTCTCCAAAATTGAAGCAAAACTGGATGAAATGGCTAAGAATCAATCTGTCAACCTTCCTACACCAATGGACTTTGCTGGAGGAGTCTTCGACAGAGAGATATTTGAACTAGCAGGTAGTACTTCTGACTCTAATTTTCTCAGAGGTTCTTGGCTATTAGACTCAGGTGCTAGCAGTCATCTTTGTGCTGACATAACTTACTTGATTGACCCTCAGCCTTTTAGACATAACAAAGCCATATTTCTGCCAGATGGCACTATCAAAACTCCTACACATATTGGTTCAGTTAGACTGTTAAGAAATCTAATTGTTCCAAATGTATTATTTGTTCCTGGATTGATCCTTAACCTCCTGTCTATAAGTCAACTCACTAGAGAGTTACAGTATTTGGCTATTTTTGATCCAACCTCATGCCTTTTGCAGGACCTGGGATCTAAGAAGATCTTGCTCAAGGGTACTCTCCTCCACAATCTCTATTCTTTTTGCTATGATAAAAACATTGCTTCCTATTGTTTTCTTACTTTTGCCACTGTTGCTCAGTCTAATAACTTTGAATTTTGGCACAATATTCTTGGACATCCCTCCCCTTTGGTTATGTCAAAACTGGGTTTCAATTCTGAGGACAAAAATAAATTGCCTTGTGATGTTTGTTCCACTTCAAAACTGCATAGATTGTCCTTTTCATCCAGTGAGTTTCATGCCCCCTCATGTTTTGATTTAATTCATTGTGATCTCTGGGGTCCCTTTTCCATTGGAGATAGATCAAATTACAAGTATATTTTAACCATTGTTGATGATTGCTCTAGAGCAACTTGGTTGTATTTGTTGCACCATAAATCTACTACCTCTGCATTATTATCCACCTTCTTCACTTATGTTAAAACTCATTTCAATAAGGTGGTTAAGACTGTTAGAACTGACAATGGTAGTGAATTTTGCAATAAATCATGTTTGAGTCTCTTCTCTTCACTTGGGATTGTTCACCAAACCTCATGCATATATACACCACAGCAAAATGGTAGAGTGGAGAGGAAACACAGACATTTTATCCAAGTAGCCAGAAATCTCCTCCTTACTTCTTCTGTCCCAAAAACCTATTGGGGAGATGCTATGCTTTTAGCAGCTCATCCCATTAACAGGCTTCCTACCTCTGTCCTTGAGTGGAAATCCCCTTGTGAAGTTCTGTTTGGCCAAAAACCTGATATCTCTACTCTTCATTGTTTTGATTGCCTGTGCTATGTCAAAATACCTCATCCTTCAGGAAAACTTGATGCCAGGGGTTTAAAGGGTGTGTTTCTTGGGATTGCTTCAGGAAAGAAAGGGTATAAAGTTTTAATTCTTGACAGCAAAAAGGTAGTTGTTTCAAGGGATGTAGTATTCCATGACACTATTTTTCCCTTTGATCCTAACCTACCCACTTCTGTTTCTGATACATGCCCGTCCTCTTCCTCTTCTGAATCACCATTTGACTTGCCTATCCTCTCTTCCTATCCTCTCATATCTTCTCCAAACCCTCATGAAGTCTGTGAGCAGCCCACTGCTACTCACCATAAAGCCAACTCCCATGGTGATCCCACTGCTCATCATGATACACAACACTCGCCTCTGATCTCTCACAGATCAGTGAGCCACAACCATAATGACTCTTCTTCTGTCTCTCCTACTGAGAGACATGACTCATTACAATCTATTGAGTTGCCTGCACACAACTCAATCTCAGGTTTTCCATCTTCTATGGAAAATCCTCTTTCATCTGATTCCTTTTCAAGCACTAGAGAGATTGCTGAAGCACCTGTGGCTACTACCAGACCAAAGAGGAACATTAAGAGGCCAGCCAAGTACAATGATTACATTTGCACGTCCATTGCTGACACTGAACATGTCCCCTCAACTTATGATCAAGCACATGGAATCCCTCACTGGGATAAGGCCATCAATGCTGAGATTGCTGCACTAGAGAAGAATGGCACTTGGGATATTGTGTCTTTGCGCCTGCTGGAAAGAAACCCATAGGTTGTAAATGGGTGTTTAGAGTTAAGTGTAACCCTGATGGATCAGTCAACAAACACAAAGCTCGACTTGTGGCTAAAGGCTTTCATCAAAAATTTGGTAAAGACTTCTTTGAGATTTTTGCTCCTGTTGCCAAAACCATCAGTGTAAGGTTGATTATTGCTCTTGCTGCCTCTCATCGATGGAGTCTTTCCCAAATGGACATCAACAATGCCTTCTTGCATGGTAAATTAGATGAGGAGATTTACATGACTTGTCCTGAGGGCCTTGCATCATCCTCAGGACAGGTATGCAAGCTGAAGAAATCACTATATGGGTTGAAGCAAGCCCCTAGACAGTGGTACACTGCTCTTAAATCCTTTCTCATCACCTCAGGCTTTCACTGTACTTACTCAGAACCTTGTGTGTTTTTCAAATTCACTTGTGTTGGGATCATTATCCTAGTAGTCTATGTGGATGATATCCTAATTACAGGAGAGGATACTGATGCTATTGCTGAGATCAAGAAGAGTCTACACAAGGAATTCACCATTAAAGACCTTGGTGATGCCTCTTACTTTCTTGGACTTGAAATTACTCAGTCTGCATCAGGTATCTCTGTTAGCCAACACAAGTATGCTATGGACATTGTCTCTGAAGTAGAGCTTCCTGCTACCTCAAAAGTTCACATTCCCTGTCTGCCTCATCATCAATATGACACCTCTGGTCCTCTCTTTGATCAACCCCAGCTATTTCGAAGGTTGGTTGGGAAACTTCTCTACTTGGGATTCTCAAGACCTGACATTTGTTTTAGTGTGCAGCAACTGAGTCAACATATGCATGAGCCTACTGTTAATCATTGGAATGGTGTAATTCAGGTTCTTCAATACATTAAGAACACTCCTCATATTGGGCTACATTATCCTTTTGGTCTTTCTCTTGAATTAAAAGGTTACTGTGATGCTGATTGGGCAAACTGCCCTACCACCAGAAAATCTCTCACTGGCTTTGCATCTTTCTTGGAGATTCACTCATCTCCTGGAAGACCAAGAAGCAAGGCACTGTCTCCAGGAGCTCTACCGAGGCAGAATATCGAAGCCTTGGAGTCACAGCTGCAGAATTAATTTGGGTTGGCTCCCTCTTCAAAGAATTGCATCTGTCCTTACCAACTCCTTATCCCCTTCATTGTGATAATATGTCAGCAATCCAACTAGTCAAAAATGCCATTCATCATGAGCGCACCAAGCATCTGGATGTTGGTTGTCACTTTGTCAGGGATCACTTCCAACAAGTCCTCATTGATCCACTTTACATTCCTACCACTCATCAACTTGCAGACATTTTTACGAAAGGGTTAACACCTCGTCATTTTCATCTCTTTTGCTCCAAGCTGAAGCTGTGGAATGCTCCAGCTTCCGGGGGGGGGGGGGGGGTATTGAGTATGAGAGCTCATGCATGAAGAAAGAAAAGAATGAAGAAGTGGCAGCAGCTCGAGCTTGAAGGAAGAATTTGGACATTGGGCTATTTCTTATTTTCTATTATTGGGTCATACTAGTTTTATTTGTTATTGGGCCACATGTAGTCTTAGCCCAGTTATTTGTTGAGTCCAGATTTATATATATCTGGCTTTTCCTTTTTCTGAATATGTAACAAACTTTTGGCTTGAGCAATGGAACAGTGTTCTTCTTCCTCTCCATTTTCTCTCGAATCTCACACCCTTTGTTTCAAGACTAAGGGGTTGTTTTGTGTGTTAATTTTTTCCTTCCTTTTTATTCCATTGCCCTTTTCCTAGGCATTTGGAGGTGGACATCATGATTTGGCCTTGTGTTTGTGATTTTTTTAAAAATTTAGCTTAGCAACTGAGTATTTGTATAGTTATCTTGGATTTCTTTTTCTGGTTTGCTGTCCATCCTATCATTTTTCATGCTACATGTGTGGAAATTCATGTCGTATCTTTCTGGGTTGGATTTGAGTTTTTCATTGCCTCCATTCCTTTCTTCTGTCAACCATCATGTTCTTTTGATTGGGATATATTGTTATTTGAAAGTGGAAACCATGAGTACATTGACATTATTTTGTATCTTTTGAGATTTGCTGAAGCTTTTGAAAATTCGACAGGTTTTTTGTCAGCCGCTCGCCTTTTGTAGTTGCGCGTACAGACCTGTCTATCACTCCGTGTTTTTTTGCCATTCTGGGCATTTATCTCGCGAGGTATGATTCTTCCCCCGGTCTCTATTGATTCATTTTTTTTACCCAAAAGTTCACGCCATTTTGGACTTCAGCCTTATTACCTCACCATGTTTTGCTCACAATCACATCTGCCAAAACGGTTTAAAACTTTCAAATTTTGATTGATTTGAGAAAACTGGTAACTGTCAACTTAATAGTTTATGTCAAAACGATTTAAAACTTTTAAATTTTGATTGATTTGAGTGTGAACTTAATAGTTAATGTTAATGCCTGGGTCCATGGGTTGCGAATAACTAGTGTGTGCACTAATTAACAATGAATAGTTGGCAAAGAATAAATGATGCGCATATTCGACTTCAGTGCATGTATTCCTCCAAAATCTGAATATGACTTCAATATGAGGGGTATTTTGTATGGACAAATTCTTGAATAATAAAATAACAGAATTAAATAATTTGATTCCTTGTAGTACTTCATTTCTTTTTGTTTCTTTAAAGAACTTGTAATTGGCAGGTCAAAATTCATTTAATATTAGATCAAATGGACGATCGTGTTGGTAAAAAATGTTTTGTAGTGAAATATACTGCCTCCGTTTTTTAAAATTTCCCCATTGGGCTTGGGCACTATTTACTTATAAACTTTCACTTAAAGTTTTATAATAATTATACAATTTAAAATATAGCTAAGTGAGAAGTTTTTAAATATCGACCTTTTAGATTTTTTATTTGTACGGAACTTGAGTTATTAATAGTTTAAAATGTGCATTGGATTGCTCATTGGGTGGGTCCATAGCAAATAAAAAAAAAATGGAGGAAGTACTATTTGTTTGTTCCTTTATGGAGGCAACAACTCCTGGTTACATTTAGGTCTCTTATTATAACCATGCTATGTTTTTTTTTTTCTTTTTTATTTTTTAATTAGCATCATCACAGTTTTTGTTATTGTACCTACGGTTGGCATCAGGACGGGTTTGTCGGGTTCGGGTATGAAATTGAATTACCCAAACAAAATCCGGCATTGGTGGATACCCGACACGTCGGGTACCCACCTCGGTACCCCACCCTCTTTTTTTTATAAAACATTATATTAAAAAATTTGAAATAAATATATAAAATAAAATGACATTATATGTACACAAAGTTAGCCTATAACAAAGAAATATAGAAAATTCATCCATAACAAATATATATGTGGATTAACTACACATTAGAAAAAACTACCAACACGTATGAAGTAGTTTTCAGCAAATATTATTAAATATAGACAAATTGAGTAGGTTTGATTCAACTTTTTAGTACAGATATATAATATAAAACATAGTCAAGTGAGATGTTGGATTCGTCTAATCGTTTAGTTTTAGAAAATCAAATTTTTATAATTTTTACTTGTCTATAATTTGAGTTATTTATAATTTAAAATATGTATTAGACTACGTGTAGGGAAGAAATGGAGAGAATATGTATTGGACTGCAGCAGGGCATTTGGTAATTTTATTTTATGAAAATCGTTTATCATAATTTACCAGTATGTATCCCTTTTTATTGTTAGTTTGATAGAATACTTTGATTTTACACGACAAATCAATATTCTATAGTCGACAATGAACTCTTAGTTAATTCGTTATATACTTCTCTTGGTTAATTGGTTTAATGTACGGAACTTATGCTTCTCTTCTAGGATACCGAAAGCAGGCTGCAGAGTGGTATGTAGAAAGTGGTTTGAACTTTGAACAAACAAATTGTTTTCACCTTGCTCAAGGAGACGTGCTAAGGATGCTTCTTTTTTTTAAAAAAAAAAAAAATTCCGTCAACCATAGGCCTCCGCGGATCAACTGCCACCTTCAGAAGCCGATGCTTCCGCTCCTTTAGCCGGCTTGGTCGACCGTGCTCCGACACCTCAGGTATTACATATTCTCGTCTGATTATTGTGATACTTCCATGAACCGATACTAACATACATTCAATTTTAGGTACCTTGGTTCTTCCTGTCGATTTCGTGACCTCTTCTATACTGGATTCGAGCACCCGCACTTCCATTAGCGGAGACATCACTTCAGCATGCGAGGCGTTTGATCGCCTTATTTTCTCCCAGACCGGTCCACTATCCGCCGAGATGGTCTCCAGTCTCGATGACCTGCTTATTGCCATCAGCTCGGTCTCCACCTTCTTTGAAGATGCCGGCTTCCAGGAATTTTCAGAGCATATCTCTTATTTGTCTCTCTTCTATCCGGGTTACAGGAGTGCTGCAGACCAGTCTGCCCAGGACTTGGCACTTGTTGACGAGCTTGAATCACGACACCGTGAGACTCTCCTAGTTGGAGGCGATTCGCCCTCAGCGTGAGCAATTGTCTAACGATCGTGTTAGCTCAAGAAAGTCAAAAGTCACAGCTGGAGGGTACTATGGCTCAGGCAGAGCGCGACATTGCAGAGGCAGAGTGCGACATTGCAGAGGCAGAGCGTGTCATCGCAGACAGGTGGTGTTCGGCCTCGGGCAGACACTCGTGCTCGTGCTGCTGCCGCTGCTCTTCGTCTATGACAGACATCCTTTGGCGCACACGGGACCATTGGACAGTCATGCGTCATCGCATACTCGGTGATGAGGTGTTGCCTCCTTCTCAGTAGCTTAGGATTTGCACTGTATTTTCATTCAGTACGCTTTTTGGGTCAGCCCACCAGCCTTGTGGTGGGAAACTTTTAGTCTTTTCACTTTCCCTTAGTACATTTTTTGCTATATTTGGTTAATCGTACGACCACTTTTGACTGGATGCATTTATGTTTTTCTCTTACTCCGATTCCCAAAACCGATGGATAATACATTTTGAGATATTTTGCGTTGATACTCTATTTATGTTCCTGCACGTCAATATCCATCAATTTGTATGCACCATTTAACAATCTCTGAGTAACAATGAATGATCCTTCCCAGTTTGGAGACCACTTTCCAGTTTCGTTATCTCGCACTCCTGAAGGTAAGATCACCTTCCACACTAGATCCCCTTCACTGAAAATCTTGCCTCGAACCCTCTTCTCAAAATATCTCGCAATTTTAGTTTTATGACGTCGAATGTTCCCTAAGGTTGGAAGCCTATCACTATCCGCCGTCTCCAATTCTTGCAACATGGCCTCCTCATACTTAGTTAATCCTAAGTGTTGTTGCTGGGCCACCCTCAGTGATGGAACCGTGATTTCCAAAGGTAGTACGGCGTCGTGTCCGTATGTCAGGTAGTATGGTGTGAAGCCCGTGGCTGTAGACTTAGAATTTCTATACGCCTATAGGACCTCTGATAAGGCCTCATGCGACTTCCTTGGCTTCTCTCCAACTGCCTTCTTATCATGCTTATCAGGATCTTGTTAGTAGCTTTGGCTTGACCATTCGCTTGGGGGTAGTATGACGTAGAATGATAGATGCGAATCCCAAATTGCTTAGCGAAAGCCATAAACTTTTCACCTGTAAACACTGTCCCTTGATCGGCAGTGAATGTTTGAGGGATTCCAAATCGATGTATCAGTTCAGTTACAAACTTAATAACATCGCTTTGGTCGATCTTCCTCATTGGCCACGCTTCCGCCCACTTGGTAAAGTAATCAATGGCCACAAGTATGAACGCATGGTTCTTAGATGAAGGCGGATGAATCTTCCCAATGATATCCATCCCCCAGACACGGAATGGCCAAGGCTTCACGACTGAATGCAACTCTTCCGCCGGCACTCTTTGAATGGGGTCGTGCTTCTGGCAAGCCTCGCAGCCACGAGCATAAGTGATACAATCTTCCATGATGGTCGGCCAAAAATAACCATGGTGGTGAATACTCCATCTCATGCTAGCAGCTGTTACGGTCCACTAGCGCGTAGTAAATACCGAGGATATAATAGCTAACGACGGAAGAAACTGTAAGTAAACTTTTATTCTACGAGCTTTGTCGTAGGATTAAATTTTTGCATGTTTAAATACCTTCGTGTTTTATTAATTTTAGTGTTTATTCATGCAATTTATTTATGCAGAGGTAATGCCCAATTATGTGTTTGAATATTTTGGGGCTAGGCCATGCATGTGAAAAATTAAATTTCAGTGTATGGCATGTGAATTATTGAATTGTTACTATGCGAGATATGCCCCAGAGGTGGATATCTTCGTGAGATATTTCGTGGGTTAGCCAAAGGATTCCCATGAACAGGATTGTGTTGACCAATGGTCTCACAGTCATTTTCTATATGCAAGGTAGGGTCATCCTTGTATACTCTTATTTTGACTTCGGTCATTATGGGGGCATGCTAGGTCCTATGAGATACCCCGGGTGTAGGCATCATAGTCGAGCTACATGTGGATTGAATTATTGCAGTTGGTTTGACATGCCATTTACTGTTGAGTCATAATTAGTTATTTTTTGTCCAATGGATAAAAATTTATTTACACGGTCGGTGCGCTGATAAATGTTACTTACTCATTTTTTTAGGATTTGATATTTGTGAAACTTATCAGCATCACGGGCACGGGCATGGGTGTCAATATCATTTTTACGGTGGTTATTTTAAATTATGCTTCACTTTCGGTAAAGTTGTCATTTAATAATAGACCGTAGTTATGTATTTTGCAAACCCTGATATTTTGCCAAATTAAATTAAATATATTTTTAAGTTTAGTTAATAGATTTAAATAATATTTGTAATATTTTAAATAGCCTTAGCACTTTTAATTAAGTTAGCATAGGCAAGGTCAAAGCAAGCTTAATTGAAGGTGTGACGGTACCAACCCTGGATTTCCTATTGGTAACTTCCGTTTTGATTTTAAGGTGGGAAACGGGGGTGTTACAATCTCACCCAGGAACCCCCTTTGGAAACATGCAAGGCTCAAACTGGGGCCATGATATCATCAAGTCATCTTGAGAATTTTTGTGAATTTAGTTATGCAATGCAAACGTGGCCATGATATCATCAATTTGTGTTTGCACTTTAAACTGGGGCATCCTACTCAATATTTTCCAACGTTTCTTCAACACTAATGGATAATATTAATATAAACAAGATGCGCCGACTCCATATTAAAATATTAATATATATATATATATATATAAATATTCTTAATGATAAATGTCCACTTGCGCTTCCCTGCCTTTAACTTCAATAGTAGTACTAACCATATGCTTTCTCAAATTTAAACCATTGGGTTAGATGGTAAATTATGACATTAAATTTGATACATCCAATAGTCTCCATAACCATGAATTTTAAGTCTCATACTTCTTTTTTTTCCACTTCAAACGTACAACAAATTTATATTACTATTATTTCTTTTTATATTTGAAAATAAATACTTATAAACATAATCTCAAATTTTATATTCTTAAGTTTATCAAAAGGTCATCAAATGTATTAGTCGATTTTACGTGTCATATGTATATCTATTGCCAAGAAAAGGTGAAGACACAAAAGGTTAATTGTATGATTATCCAACAGAATTCTTCTTTGCATTTAAGCATCCATAACATTAAAAATATGTATAATACTTATAATAATGTGCCAAAAATGTATTAGCCGATATATTACTATAAAAAAGAGGAAGTCCGATGAATGATCATTCTATGATAGTTGAACAGATTGCTAATGTGGTTTAAAATATAAGTATAAAAGAGATGGTTACTGTTTTACCGAAATAACTGATTATGATAATTATGGCAATAATCAACAAAACTATTATCCAATAATTTTATATTCAATGATTAATAATAAATTTTTTGATTCATTCTCCAATATTAAGAGACTGTTTGTTTTGTTTTTTTTTTTCTTCCTTTTGACTTTTGCTTTTTCAAAAAGTCATTTTTTATTTTTTTGCTGTTTGTTTTGCCTTTTTTAAAAAGATAAAGGAGAAGCAAAAGTTGAATCCCCTTTTTTTAATTAAGTATGGGGGTTACTTTTTAAAAAAAAGTAGAAGTCATTTTAGGTATGAAAATACAAAAATATTCCTGTCTAATATGGAAATAAAATAAATGATAAATATTCTTATAAGATTTATGTCCCTTTTAGTAATTTTAATATATAAAAAGTCTTTCTACACAATTCATCCAAACATGTTTCTGTTGAAAAACAACTTTAATAATATTCATCCAAATAATTAGGGCCTGTTTGTCTTGGCTTTTGAAAAAATGATAAATTAGTAGTAAAAGGAATGAGAGAGAAGGAGATTCAAAAGCAAAAGCAGCTCAACTAATTGTTTGGATTGATATTATTAAAGTTGCTTTTCAACATAAACATGTTTAGATGAATTGTACGTAGAAGGACTTTTGATATATTAAAATTACTAAAATGGACATAAAATATTGTAAGAATATTTACAATATATTTTATTTCCTTTTTAAATCGGGATATTTTTGTATTTTATTTCAAAATAACTTCTCCTTTTAAAAAAGTAACACCCTACATATTTTGAAAAAAGTTGAATTTTAACTTTTGCTTATCATTTTCCTTTAAAAAAAAGTCAAAACAAACAGTTAAAAAATTCAAAAGGACTTTTGGATGAATCAAAAGTCAAAAGGAGAAAAAAGAAGCCAAAACAAATAGGCTCTTATTTGGGCTGTTTTTGCTTTTGAATTCTCCTTCCCTCTCATTCTCTTTTATACTGACTTCTCATTTTTTCAGAAGCCAAAAACAAACAAGCCCTAAATCATTATTCAAATTAAAAGAAATAATGTATATAATGAAGTATGATAGTTTAGATTCACTCAATAAAACAAATACGATTGAATAATCATTGTAAAGTCATTCATTTTCGGGACAATTACAGTATATTATGAAATAAATAATTGAAAATCATAGCATGTTATTATTATTGGACGGCAAGATGACAATATAATAATGTCCTACATAATCACATCCACAAAAATAATTTCTATATTACAATATTGACATAATGATTAATATAGCAGTATGATCGGATGCATGTCTTTATATGGCGAAATCATATGCACGCCTTTGTGAATTCTTTTGAAAAATGAAAGATTTATTCTATGAAAATTTTCCCATCAAATCATACGCCAAGAAACTTCTGAAGTGCACAAAGTTTGACAACTAAATATTAATGACAAATTATACGAAAGTAGTGCTAACTGCAGATGACCGAACTATGATAAAGATAAATATGCAAAACGAAATCAAATTTTTTGACCTACGTCATCGAAATTCGATTAGGGTAGGATCAGCCATCCCCACGGCTGCTTAAGGGGCTTTAAAAGACTTATGAAGTCTCAAGCCTTCATGCTTAAACCTTTAGAGTTATCGAAGCTCCGAACTCAGATTTCTCTAAATTATCCAAGAATTGATTGCAACCTGACGACAACCATCTGGTTGGTATATGAACCAAATTTTTTTTATAGTTATGAGAGTTATATTTCTATTTAACATTAAATTTTAAAATACATACAAATAATAACTTAAAAGCTTATAGTAAACACTAATTCTTGTAATCACTACCAAAAATTTTTCATAATCAATATGGAAAAAGAAAATTGGACAGAATATTATGGACTAAAATAATATTTTTGAAACTTAACATATAATCAAAAAATAATTATAATTAAAATTTATTAATTATAAAATTAAGAAAGAGTAGTCATAGAAACTATTCAGAACAAAAAGTTAAAATCCATTTATAGGATTTAAATGAATGAAAAGATAACAAAAACAATATAAAAATAATATGGTGATTTATTAATTTTCAGTTTTTTTTGCTTAAAAGCCTATACATGTTAAGAAATGGATAGTGAGAGTCCATTATACACAAATTACAAAGGGAGAAAGTGGTGGGATAGGTGAGGAATCGAACCCGAACCTATAAGTTGGGGGTCCGGGGACTTGAACAAATTTGGATAAAATTGTGAAGATAATCGAGGTTGTGATGACGTTGTCAACATGGCTGAAAGCAACTGACTGCCGGGAGCTGAAAAATAAAAAGAATGCTGATATAGCAAAATTTGTTACAACAGATTGATGAAGAATAATTTTTGCGATGTTCGTTGTTAAGCTCATGTAATCAAAAAAATTATATTCTCATTTTATAAACTCATATAAGTTTAACACCCGTACGCAGCCCGGCGTAAAAGTATAGTAAAATAAAAATTTTAAAATAAAAATAATTTAGAATATTGTTTTAATATTTAGTGTAAATGTGTGTAAAAATGAATTATTTTTGTTGTAAATTTATTTGTGCATAATACTTGATTTATTCCGTAGTTTAAATTCATTTTAAGATATATGTTTATAAATAACTCTATGATTTTATTTAATTCATCCATCATTCTTATTTGTGAATAAAACTAGCTCTAATAATTGATTAATTAGAATTTGATTAAATTATGTGTAGTAAACCAAGCCCGATCTTAATTTTTTTTTTTTTTCCAGCCCAATTGCACTCAATGACCCATTTAAACCATGTGCCCTATTTTAAACGCATTTCTTTATTAGAGAAAACGCAGAGCGGCGCTTTGGAGTACGAAAAAAAAAAAGAAGAAAGGCGCCGCTAGAGAGGAAAGAGAGAGAGCGGGACAAAGAGTGCTGTGAGAGAGTAGAGAGCATTCATTCATGGAGCTCCGAGGCGACGCAATGGAGATGGGAGTGGCGTGAGCGAACTCCAGAGCAGTCGCGGTGGTGGCTGGACGGCACTGTGCAGCTGTGAGCAGGCCGGATGGGGTGCGGCGATGTAGAGGCGCGGTGGACCTGAGGATGTGCAGCCGCCGGAGATGGTGTTGGAGAGACCGTAGGACGATGGTGGCCGGAGCATCGAGATGGAGAGGCGGCTGCTGTGATGGCTGCACAATGGAGGCACTGAAAAAATGATGAGGATGGCCAAATGACCGGATCTAGGAGCAATGGTTGAGCGGGACTGAGACATGGGAGAGAAAAACCGCAGCTGGTGGTGTTGAGCATTAGCCATGGGAGAAGGCGACCAGAGGAGCAGCATGGGCTGTAGGTGGAACCGACACGGAAGGTCGATTTTCTTTTATTCATTATTGATTCTTGTTTTCATAGTCCTTGTTGTTTGCTTGAGATTTGTTCATTTTTGTGGTTGATTTTTTCATGCCTTGAAATGTCTTCACCAAAGCATATGCTCTGTTGGTATCTACACATTTTTTGTGGCTCTATTGCCTGATTTTGTTGGATCTTTCCGTACAATGGTACTTTTTAAATCTAGACATTGTTACCGTTCTTTCTGGACAGTCTTCGATTTCTTTTATTTATATTGTGTTTTTACTAAACACAAAAACATGTAATTGTGAACCAACGCAGGTTTCTGGAAATATGAACTCTGGTTGCAGCAATGGATATCTCGTTATATATGACATAATGTGGAATACATGAGGAACATGTCTAGAAGGGAATTCAGACGGTAGTTCCATTAGTTAGTTACTGTACTTACTACGTTCCATAAAATAATCAATTGCTATTATCCCTTCAATTAAGTGAATGGTATTACTACATATTCCAGACATCGATGATGGTATTTTAAGTGAATGAAGTTGTTTTTACTCTATATGTATTAAAGATAACTTTATTGACAAACTAAAATTACAATTACTAATCTAATAATTCAAGAAACAGAAATATAACTGAAGAAAGAGTATTTTTTAAGAGTCACTTACCTTCAACATTCTTCATTCTTGAACTCCTCACTGGACTCTTTTCTTGAAGTTTCTTTTCTGACATGTAGAATTGGATGCTGTAATATTCTCATGGATCAGTTGGAAATCAATATTGAGATCATGTTTTCATGAAATAGACAATATTATATGGGAAAAAATATGAACTGTACTTATAATCATTGACATATTATAAAAAGAAAGATATTGTGTTTCATTGTAAGATAACAACTGACTATGATTGTTTTTTGTTTTGAGTAAAAAAATTTGAAGACTTCTGCCTCCGGGAAGAGACAGATTCACAAGTTCATGAATATCTATCTCAAAACATAAACTGAAGGTATCTCTGTTCCGCTAATATAGTAAACTGAAAATGACTTCATTGATTCGAAGGTATGAAAATGAATTACATTCCTCACTGCTGGAAAGAAACAATTTGACTTATCTCGAGGGAACTGGAAATATCCCACTGTCTTGCATAATAGGAAGTTTTTTGTATGAACAATTTAGGAGTAGATGGACATCTCAAAACAAAAATGAACTTGTAAAATGTGGTGGAGAGTAGGGCATGAACTCACAACAATTGAGACAAAAGTTTCCTGTAAGGGAATAAGCTATAGAGCATTCAAAAAAGACTACATTTTTGTTTCCTATGAGTTTATCATCTTCACTGCACTTACTTAGTCAACTCATTGGTTTGTTTACTTTTTTTTACTATCTATATGAATCCCCTATACCCTATATTTATAAGTGTCCTTTTTACTATTTCTATAAATCTCCCCTTCCCAATACAAATAAGCAACTGTTGGACTTGTAACACTTCATTTACACTTCTAATAATTTGTCTCCTCAATGCATGCTGGCAGTCTACCAGGTCCAAATATTACACCAATGACTGGTCACCTAGTCAAATATGTACAACATGACAGTCAATGTAAGTGTGATGATGAGTATTTTTGTTTTATTTGTTTGTCTTGGTAATTATGCTTATCATACATCTCCATTACTTACTTGTTAAGAAAAACATACTGACTTAGTAGCTTTTGTTAAGATATTTGATAATTGATTAACTAATTGGTTTTGTTTTATACTCTATAATTTGTGCAAATATATTTTTTAAAATCGAGTTCCTTTTTAAATTGTGTATAAATTGACAGTGTATAAATTATTTTATACACGGTTAAAAAAAGAATGAGTTCCTCTCCTCTTTTATTTTCTATATTTTTTTTTTTAACAATGGCCTTTGAAATATTTATTTGTTTGCTTGCATTGAATTAATTTATGTAATATATTTAATTTATCAGATTTTGTGATATAAAAGTCATTGGTTTCTATCAAGCCATTTATTTGCTTGTCTGAAATGCATAACTCTCTTAAGCTCCAATGAACGTGACGCAACATCTTAGGAATTCTAACCAACGCTTAAGAGATTATGAATTATTTTAAAATTTTAGCTATTCTATGTATCCTAGGGGCAATGTAGATTGTGTAGGATGTCATTAAAAAGACAGTCAACATAGACTACGACAAAATTTTTATAGTTGTTTTGCATCATTTCTCTTTTACTAAAAACTCTAACCAGGAACAGACTGTCCATTTCCATGCATATATTCCGTCCAGCACAAAATTATGTAGTTGAGTTTGCTGTAACTTTTCTTTCTCAATGCAGGTAGTCGGTCCTTGACCAATCTTTGTCATCAATGACAGGTCTGCAAGGCCTATGTATAGCACAACACTCGATGTAAGTTAAGTAATGGTTTAGGTTAATATTACTTGGTACATGTTCTGCTGACCATTTGTGCATATTTCCCTATAACATATTGCTTTGCTTGGTGTTTTTTTATGTTTGTTTTAACAGATTTTTTTTCTTAATTAATTTTTGCTTCTTTTTAAAAGGGACTTAGATTGCTTTTGAAAATGGAAATTTGTTTTGAATTTTAAAAAGAATGGATCCTCATATCTGTATAAATTAGCCTGCATAGAAAATTATTTTTATTTGCCTGATATATTTTTATTCTACATATTAATTGGTCATTACGATCAATATTTCTTGACTGGTCTCCTCTATAATTTCTGCCCACTAATTTTATTTTTTTTTTCTTTCTAGTCCTTCATTTTCATTGCTAAAAAAAATAAATTTGCAGTTCTATATGTTTGTTGTAATAATGTTTAAAAATATTGTTATGAGTTTTGGTGCATTACTTTCATTGTTCTTAATTTTATTATTTGGATTTCCTTTATTTTAATGCGAATTTAAAACCCTATCTAATTACATTCAACAAATACTTTGAGAATCATAAAAATCAATAACTTCAACTACATTGGCAAAGAAATAAATTCCCACAGATCTGTTTTTCGATTACATGAACCATTTGTTGATATAGACCACCAAAATGTGGAAGACATTAAAAAGACATGATTTTAAAAAACATCATCCAACTTAAAGTAGCAAAAAGTAGCATTAAGCTTCATACAACCTCTTCTTTTCGGTCTTGATTCTAACCGATCTTTTTGGCTTAGTAACAGAAAATTCATCTTCCAATTTTGTCTTAACTAAATCTAACTCTCAATCTACTTCCAAAACTGGCTTCTTTGCTGGAATGCCAACTACCTCTATACTTGCCAAAGAATCTGTAATATATTGCTCTCCATTTCAGTGTTCAAATTTTTATTTAAATTCTCTTGTTTTCCCACTGCTGTGTCTGCACTTTCCGGAAGTCCTGTAAGTAGTTGATCAAGGATGAGGATCCGGAATTTTGACTCTTTTCTCCTTCATCTAACTTTATTATTGATTCGACAGGATTTTTCTTCCAAGATTCATCTTGAGTTATCACTAAAAGTTCGAACTTCTTGTTTAGGAATGCATCTTCAATCTCAAATGGCACTTCACCCCCCTGCACAACAGATTTCATGTTATTTAAAATTACAGTTTATACTGTTTTACCCTTTTATACATTTAAATATGTATGTACAGATTAAGCGTATTTTTTTGAGTAAATAAAGAGAAGAAAATATATGTAGATAATAAGCAACATTTATTCTGTTCCTACCTCTGAATTAACTGCATTTAGTTCTCCAGCTTGCTTTCCAATAATCTGAGTGCATTCTTTGTCCCAAACAATAAAGGGGCTGCTCCCAGAATTATCTGCTATGTCCATGATAATTTTATAACTCATGACCCCTGTGTCATTAGAAACATTACATCTTGCACAACAAAATTTATCTTTTCCATCCTCAATGTCTAATTTTTTGATGCATTTCTTGCAAGCAACATAATACCAAGAGTTGCTTATGTTTGATTACAACAACCCCTGTAAACCAGCTGCCTCCCTGTTTAATTTATATATGTCAGTTTTCTTGCAATAGAGTTAATGAAAAATAATTCATAAGTAATTTTGAGATACAAAACTTATCAAACCTTTGTATCTTCACATAGTTCTTTAATTGTGCATGTGATCTCTTGGTTTGAGATAGGAGTGGAGAAAGGATCATTTGATGACAATGTTAATTCACTGCTGGCATTATCAATCCTTATTCTAGATGGAAGTTAATCTAGTGTGTTAGTTCTTTTCTTTGTATAGAAATGATACAATTATGGTATATATTGTGAAATAATAAATTCTCACTACCTGGTTCTGAATTCAGAATTCATCATCTGCATCTTGTATCACTCTACCTGAAGTATAATACAATATTTATTTAAAATATGCTTTATGATTTATGTTTACGGTGTTAGAAATCTTAAGCAAAAAAATTCCCTCCGTCCCACCACACTTGTCCTGTTTGACTTTTTTACACTGTTTATTGTTCAACTTTGACTCAACTTTATCACAAGTATATATTTAGAGAAAAATAGTCGAGTTGGGTCTTGTTAGAATCGTATGATCATATAGTTTTATAATATATATACAACAACCCCTGTAAACCGGCTGCCTCCCTGTTTAATTTATATATGTCAGTTTTCTTGCAATAGAGTTAATGAAAAATAATTCATAAGTAATTTTGAGATACAAAACTTATCAAACCTTTGTATCTTCACATAGTTCTTTAATTGTGCATGTGATCTCTTGGTTTGAGATAGGAGTGGAGAAAGGATCATTTGATGACAATGTTAATTCACTGCTGGCATTATCAATCCTTATTCTAGATGGAAGTTAATCTAGTGTGTTAGTTCTTTTCTTTGTATAGAAATGATACAATTATGGTATATATTGTGAAATAATAAATTCTCACTACCTGGTTCTGAACTCAGAATTCATCATCTGCATCTTGTATCACTCTACCTGAAGTATAATACAATATTTATTTAAAATATGCTTTATGATTTATGTTTACGGTGTTAGAAATCCTAAGCAAAAAAATTCCCTCCGTCCCACCACACTCGTCCTGTTTGACTTTTTTACACTGTTTATTGTTCTGCTTTGACTCAACTTTATCACAAGTATATATTTAGAGAAAAATAGTCGAGTTGGGTCTTGTTAGAATCGTATGATCATATAGTTTTATAATATATATTTTGCAAAATTTTTCATTGTACATATTTTGAGATATTAACAGTTGAAAAAGTGCATTGGATTGTGTGCAAAAGTGAAACAAGACAAGTTAAATGGGACAGAGGAGTATTAAATTACCTTTGAACAAATTCCCTCTATAGAATTGAATGATACGGATGTCATCATATCTAGCGGTGGTTGGGGATAGATACACGGAGGTCGTTGAATGTGATTGGATGGATCTCGGGTTCGAAGTAAGCTATCATGCCTACCCGCGACCAGAGTCATGTCGTTTGAAATGATTGGGTCAAAAGAAAAATCAGCCGAACCCTCTTCGCCTGAATTAAATATAGAGGGAGAAAAGAAGAGAAGTTGTTAGCGGCCGGGTTCATTAAGCCAGCTTGATGTGTGGAATGGTTATCGGTGGTTGTACCCACGATCAAGAAGAATGAAAAGGTTAGGGTTTGTATTAATTTCCAACCATTAAGAATGATGCTTTACCAGGTTCTGCCACAGCATATGCCGTGGCGGGGATGGCTGGCCATGGCCCATGGCAGTGACGGAGGCCATGGCGGTTGTTTCACTGCTTTTGCCTTTTTTTTTGGGCCACTGATTCAAGTCCAAATTTCCACTGATCCAAGCCCAAAATAGACCAAAATAGTGTAGACCGATTAACTAGAGAGAAGCAAATCAGCTTCAAACGAGATTTCACAAAACCATTCCCCAAAAATCTTACCAGCCGACGAGCGAGCTCCATCTTCAAGCAACCTCCGGTGACCTCAGCAAGCGGCAGCGACTCCCGCGAGCTATAAGTTCTCTCTCTCTCTCTCTCTCCTTTCTGTTCGATGCTGGCTGCTGCTTCTTTTTTTCTTTTTGTTCTTTTCTTTCTCCCCCTGTTTTTATTATTGTGTTTTAGAGTAAGTTTTTATTATAAGTTTGCAAGTGTTCATTTTTATTTATGTTTACTAAATTCTCACCCTTTTTTTTCCCTTCCTTTTCTTGCTGTTCGATGTTGGCTGCTGCTTCTTTTTTCCGTTTCCTGTTTTGTCCTTTTATTTCTCCCCTTTGTTTTTATTGTGTTTTACGGTAGTTTATATTATAAGTTTGCTCTGTTCATTCTTATTTAGCAGTAAGTTTTTATTTTTTCAAGTTTTACAGTGAATGTTTATTGCTCTGTTGTTTGGTCATTTTTGAAACAATAGGTGAGAAATGTCCACCGCCGACGATCTCTCTTCCGCTGCCAATAATTTGAATAGGAGTGATCCGGGATGGAAATATTGTGTTGCAGTGGATAGTGGACAAGTGAAATGCAAATTTTGTAAAGATAATGATGGCTGGAATCACGAGAGGAAAGAGCATTTAATGGGAAAAGGGAAAAGGTTGCCCCCTGTACAAAACGTCCAAAAGAAGTTCGAGAAGAACTTTGGACATGGTTCAAAGAGAAAGATAAGAAAGGTTGTCTGCCTTCGAGAGTTGATCTTGGATTGGGATTTGATTTTGAAGATTGTGAAGACAGTGCAACAGAGCATATATCTTCCAAAAAATCTTCTCAATCATCAAAATCTACAACATAATCTAATCCCAAAGGAAAAGGCCACATGGATTTATTTCTGCGAGACCCTCAGAGAGCAATCAAACAAAGAGAGAAGGATAAAGGAAGAAAGATGAGTATTAGGGAGGCAACCGACAAAGAGGCAATTGAACGAGTTCATCAGTATATTGCTACATTTTTTTATCAAGCGGATGTCATTCAATTTTGTTAAATTACCTGCCTTTCAGGACATGCTTGATGCTGTTGGTGCTTATGATCGCCATTTGCGAGCCCCTAGCTACCATGCCATGAGGGTTCCTCTCTTGCATAAAGAGTTGGAATACACAGATAACTTGATGAAGGTTAACAAGGAAGAGTGGGCAACGTATGGGTGTTCTTTGATGTCTGATGGCTGGACAGACAGAAGATAGAGAACAATTATCAACTTGGTGAATTCTCCATCCGGATTTGTATTTCTGAAGTCCGTTGATGCTTCCAACATTGTCCAAACAGGGGAATTTTTTTTTGAGATGTTAGATTCTGTTATTGAAGAGATAGGTGAAGAAAATGTGGTACACATTGTCACAGATAATGGAAGCAATTATGTGGCGGCTGGAAAATTATTGATGGAGAAGAGAAAGCATCTTTACTGGACTCCCTGTGCTGCCCATTGCTTAGACTTGATTCTCGAAGATATTGGGAAGATTCCTCGGTAAGTTTGGTGGGCTTTATTTACAGTCATATTGAGGAGGTACAGGGAGTTGATAAGGCCGGCAGTGACTCGGTTTGCTACTTATTTCCTTTCTTTAGAAAGGATTCATCGTGAGAAGGTTCATATTCGAAAGATGTTTACTTCTGAGGAATGGGCAGGGAATAAATTGTACAAGGGATCCAAGGGAAAAGAAGCAACAAGAACAGTGCATATGCCTACATTCTGGAAAAATGTTGTATTCAGTCTTAAGGTCATGGCACCTCTTGTGAAAGTGCTTCGTCTTGTTGATGGTGACAAAAGGCCAGCTATGGGATACATTTATGAAGCAATGGACAAATCAAAAGAAACAATTATTGCTTCATTTAACCATGAAAGTAAGTACAAAGAGGTATTAACTATTATTGATCGTCGATGGAATTGTCAACTCCATCAACCATTGCATGCTGCTGGTCATTTCTTGAATCCGGAGATCTTTTATGAGAACAAAGAAATGCAGTATGACAATGAAGAATATGAACTTTCTCCCGATGAATCCTTTCTAAAGAAAGGAAAGAAGTAGCAAACCGAGTCACTGATGGCCTTATCAACTCCCTTCACCTTGTGTACCTCCTCAATAAGCTCAAAGTACTGGTATGACTGTAAATAAAGCCCACCAAACTTACCGCTCTTTGAATTGTTGCTTTGATTTGAGGAATTTTCCCAATATCTTCAAGAATCAAGTCTAGGCAATGGGCAGCACAGGGAGTCCATCAATAATTTTCCAGCTGCCACATAATTGCTTCCATTATCTGTGACAATCTGTACCACATTTTCTTCACATATCTCTTCAATAACAGAATCTAACATCTCAAAAAAATTTCCCTATTTTGACAATGTTGAAAGCATCAACGGACTTCAGAAATACTGATCCGGATGGAATATTCACCAAGAAGTTGATAATTGTTCTCTGTCTTCTGTCTGTCCAGCCATCAGACATCAAAGAACACCCATACGTTGCCCACTCTTCCTGTTAACATTCATCAAGTTATCTGTGTATTCCAACTTTTTATGCAAGAGAGGAACCCTCATGGCATGGTAGCTAGGGGCTCGCAAATGGCGACCATATGTACCAACAACATCAAGCATGTCCTGAAAGGCAGGTAATTTCACAGTATTGAATGACATCCCCGCTTGATAAAAAAATCTAGCAATATACTGATGAACTCGTTCAATTGCCTATTTGTCGGTTGCCTCCCTAATACTCATTTGTCTTCCTTTATCCTTCTCTCTTTGTTTGATTGCTGTCTGAGGGTCTCGCAGAAATAAATTCATTGGGCCTTTTCCTTTGGGATTAGATTGTGTTGTAGATTTTGATGATTGAGAAGATTTTTTGGAAGATATATGCTCTGCTGCACTGTCTTCACAATCTTCAAAATCAAATCCCAATCCAAGATCAACTCTCGAAGGCGGACAACCTTTCTTATCTTTCTCTTTGAACCATGTCCAAAGTTCTTCTCAAACTTATTTTGGACATTTTGTACAGGGGGCAACCTTTCCCCTTTTCTCCATTAAATGCTCTTTCCCTCTCGTGATTCCAGCTGTCATTATCTTGTTACAAAATTTGCATTGCACTTTATTTGTTCCACTATCCACTGCATTGCACTTTATTTGGTCCCCTTTTCACCCACGACATACTTTTCTTCCGCTTGTGCAATCCACGGCATATTCGCGGAAGAAAAGTGCAATCCACGACATATTCACTGTACAAAAGTATGTTGCGATCTCACCACCTCCTAAGCCTCACTGAGTGTTGAAAGAATTGTAATACCCAAAAGGAAAGGCGGAAGGAAGCAGCACCTGAAAATGGCGACCAATGGTGAGACAGTAGCGATGGCGTACGGATTTTGGGGCTCGTCCAGGGTATCATGAATCGGCAGACGTGGTCGGAGTGGGCGTTTTCCATCTTCCACACCTTGGAGAAGCGTTCCTTCAAGGTTAGATAGCCCACCTTTCCCAAAACAGAAATAATAAGAGCATCTTCGTAGGGTTTATACATCCTTTCCTGGAGAGAAGGATGAATCATGACACGGGGCTTGAGACGATCACCACCTATGTAGTCAATGGTGACTAGTTTGGCGTTGTCTGGATTATCATTGAGGTGTCTCGGAACAACAGCTTTCCCCTTGATAACTTTGTCTCTAAAGGAAACAGACGCACCACCAGAGAAAGCAAAGCTCGCCGGTGGAGAGAAAGGGGTTGGATTGGTAGGGACGGGAGGTGTCGGAGGAGGAGAGCCCTGTGGGAGAGCCATCCGAGAAAAAGGAGAGAGATAATCTTATTGTTTAATGATGGGAATTTTTGTTAGGAATTAATGAAATAAGGAAGAGTTTCATTAATTCCTATAAAGACAACCAAGAAGAAACATAAAGATATTCATAGTTCTCTAAATTGTTTATCCTCACATAAAAAACATTATCAAAGTATTCTGAAACAATAAGAACCTTACCTGTTCTATAGAGTAAAGAAATTCATCCTAGGAGCTCGTGTTGTTGATAATTGAAATGCAGATGTCTTCTACAATAGCTAGAAATGTGGTACATACAATGTTTTAAATATCGGTTTCGGTATCTATATCGGACATATAAATTTAGGGAAATGTCGAAAATATTTGAAATTTCGGGGGAAATTTCGGATATTTGTAATTTTTTGAGAAAACCACATTGAGTTTCTGAGATGATGAAAATGAAAATATTTCAAATTTTCTAATCTATGTTACTACATAAATTAATAATATGCTAACAATACTAATTCAATGATATATTATGCTAATAATATTGTTGATATCGTGTACCATGTTGATTGATAAGATATTTAAAATCGATGAAAACAAGTTAATTGAATGACATAATCAATATGTGTCGAAACATAATTTTTAATTTTTAATTTTTTTAAAAATACATTTTAAGAATTTAGAAAGAATAATTTTAAAAAAAATATAAAAAAATTTCGGGAAATTTCGGTTAAATTTCGGAAAATATCGAGTTTCGGATGAAATTTCGATAGATATTTTGCAAAAAAATATTGTAGGTGAAATTTTGCTTCGGGGTGTACAGAAACCTAAAATTTCGTCGAAATTTTGGAGATTTCGGAAATATTTAAAACAATGGGTACATATGAAGCTTTAATAGAAATGCAATAAAACAAAGCTAATTCACCGACAACCGAATGAATTCTTAAAAAATTGTTATGAATTACATACCAGAAAATTTCACAAATCCCTTCAACCCAATGTACAAAGTTCTGCAGCCACAGCAAAAGGATTTCATTTTCACATCCCAACCATTAATTTAACCCGCAAATCATTTTTGAGCATCAAGGTTCAGGCCTGTTGACAAAGTGTTGCTCATCTTTGTAACACCCCCATTTTTAAAAACAGTGGAAGTAGGGATGTTATCGCAACATTTTCTATTTAAGCTTACTCCCAAGCAACTTAAATAGAAAATGCTAAGGCTTAAAATATAAACACATTTAAAACCACAATTGACAACCAAAAATTAACAAATTTATTTTTAAATCATATTAGTTGTACGATAATAAATATATAAGCTCAAGATAAAGGTGCAAACACTTATTTAAAATACCAATTTGACCTCGCAGGGTCTTTATAGTGCGACATAATAATTATTTTCAAAATACCCATCCCAATGCAAATGTCATGCCAAGCTCAATCACCTATCTTGAAAAGAAAAAAAAAAGAGTGAAAGCAACAACATCAACAATGCTGAGTAAGTCAATCCCCTATTTCACACATACTGGAGACTCAGGGTTGACTCTACAGTACGAATGAATAATTTATATAACAGTAATGATAATTTACCGAATTTAAATCCCAAAATTTATAATATAGGTAACACATATGTCAAATTAAACCAACCCAATGCACCATATAAATCTAATGTTCAAATATATCATCTCTCGCCATGCAGAAGACTCTATAACTGCTAACACCAGTGTCCTAGACTAGTACTCTGACTGTCTAGAGTTAAAGACACATACAGGCTCTACCCATAGGAGGGACAATTACCCTCATATCCAATATCCAATATCCAATATTCAAATGTCATTAGACCATATAGTTTATGCATTGGTTTCATAAAACATATATCTTACCAAGACCGAACCATAGACTAAACACTGAAATGTTATACCATCGCCATAAATTCATAATGTAGGATCCAACTCCATAGCAATTTAACTTAACCCATATTTGCCAAAGAAATTAATCCATAACACAGGAAATTAGAAGGCATGTAAATCATTTAAGCAATTAAATGCTCAAACCCATCTATGATCAAGACCTATAATTTGAATCCATAATTTAGCAAAGTAGAGGTTTACTTTGAATCCATCTTGCCACATCAATTTATTATTAAGAAACAAGACCCATAAATTGAAAAATGATCTTTTCGGGACCCACACGACATTTCACACTAATTGGACTGTCATTGGCTATGAAGAAGCATAGTTATGAAAATCGCAATCCTGATCGTAGGATCGCACGGTCCTACGATCCTACCCATGAAAAACGATCTGGATTGCCATAAGATCGAAAATGTGGTAGGATCGCGGTGAGATCGGTAGGATCGGAGTAGCGATCCTACTCCTTTGGTTTTTTTTTTTTTGTTTTTTTTTCCAGAGGAGAATTACTTATTATCTCTAACTCTTTGTGATTTTGGTCATGATGTTATTTTTGTCAATTTTGTTTAATGTATTTTTGCATATATTGAACTCAAAATTGTTGGGTTCTATGTCAGTGTTTAACTTCTATTAGATCATTAATAAGCATACAATTAATTATCAAAATCTTGTTGAAAATTGATCTAAAATATATATTTTCAATTATACATGTCAGCAGTTTAGTGAGATAATTAACAAATATTAATTTTTAAAAATATAAATAATAATTTCATAGGATCTTAGGATCCCGATTCGATCCTACAATCCCGATCTTACAAAGTAAAAAACGATCCTACTTAGGATCCCGATCTTGATAACCTTGTGAAGAAGACTTAACTCCCTGGACACATAGCACAATATATACATACAAATATACAAGTGTGTAGCAGTGATGATTATAAATATACAATACCAAAGAAAGCGAATCAGAGTTTAAGGAAAAGCTGATGGAGACTGTAGAAATACACCTATATACATACTTATCCAAAGCAACAATTGGAGTTTTTAAAACAGACGACGGAGATCACAGACCCGATTTTATATACCGGAAGCAAAAATTGGTTGGGCAAAATACTCTGTACACAGGGAGTACAAAGGGCTGTAGAAGCTTGGGTTCCAATATCTTTTTCTTCGTAAAGATTCTGAAGGGGAGTTTAACCAAACAAGAAGTAAACAGGGAGTAAACAAAAGATATCGGGCGAAAGCAAGAGTAGACAGAAAACCAAGACGACGACGGAGACCGTGGTTCTCTTTCACATAAACTGTTAGAGCAAAAATCAGGGTTTGGGCAAACTGAGTAAACAAAAGTGCGCAAAAGAGACATATATTTACTGAAGCAATTGTAGGTTAACAAGATAGCCAAAAAAAGGGACAGAGACCAAAATTAAACCGATGAGTGGAATAGAGAATTAACTCACAATTTTGGATGAATCAATTAATTGCTAGGAATGCCAAGAGCTTGGGAAACCCACGAAAGCTTTAGGGAAGGGCTTCGAGAATTGACAAGTAAATAAATTAATACAAGAAGTATATAATTAGGAATGAAACACAGTGAAAGAATCTGAAGTTATCAGGCTGTTGGAAGAGATCTTGTGAATGGGGAGTTGGCTGGAAATGAAAGGACAGAGTTACCGAATGCAAAATTAAGCAAAAAGATGAAAGATGAGGATGTTTATAGTGCTGGGAATGCCAATGGCAACACATTGGGGGGGGGGGGGGGGGGTAGTGGGGTTGATTTGATGGCTAGATTTTAGGAAAATGGCTAACTGTTCAAGGAATCTGATAAAAAAAGCTCAATTCAATTTGAATTTGCACAAGATAGTGCTACAAAAGAATCACCAAAAGAAATATACTAATTAAATAATTAGATTCATTATTATTATATATATATATTTAACAAATATGAATTATGAATTATTATACATGCAATTTATTGGGATATTACAATCTTCGATGTAATTCATCCTAGTCTACAGCAAAGCAAGGGGCAGAGCAAAAGAGAAGAGTAAGACACACACACAAATAGAGCACTCACATTCTTCCTCATCCGCAAACTCGGGCATATGCATGACATCGTCCTCAACTTTTCTATGTCAATATATCAAAAGAAATCAACTCAAATTTTGAAGAAATACTAAATATTTTGATTACATCCTTCACTAAATGCTAAGAACATTGTTAAAGGACATTTCAGCTTCAAATATCTAAGCATCCCTCGACTGCTGGAGGTATCCCATATCCCAATCAAGATAAGAAATGTAGATTATAGGAAATGAAAATGAAAAATCCAAACCTTGATGGTTGCTAATATCTAACATCCTCTCCACCGCTATAAGTTTCCAATAATGATAAAAAGTGCTGAATTGTATTTGGAAGGTAAAAAAATCTGAACTTTCATTAACCACTTCGTTATTGCAAACTAAATTTCTCACCTTTACGCCATTTGATATGGAAAAAAAAGAAGCAAAATAGGAAAAATGGCTAAGTAAGTCATTTTTCTTTTAATTTTGGCCGAATAGATCCTTTATTTTTTTTTTGGCCCAATATAGTCCTCAATCTTTACTAATTAAATCCAATTTCGTCCTTTTTCATTAATTACAATAAATTAAGTGACATGGCATCATTTTTTTTTTGGTGACAAGCCTGAAAAGGCTGGCAAATAAATAAAAAAAAATGCAGAAAAATAAAATAAATGAAACAGCAACAACTATCTACGACAAAACAATAAACCCGCAGCATCAGTCTCGATCAAAGCCACACATTCATCCGGCGGGAACGTCCAAGTCGTATAGAACTCCTCAGCCAAGGCCACTTTCTTCGCTAATCCATCCGCAACCTGATTGTCCTCCCGAAGTACGTGCTTGAGCGAGCCGCCCAACTCTCTCAACCTCTGCCGAATCGCCCAAATAATAGGCCAAAACTTGTGACTTCTAGGCACATGTCCATTAACCAAACGAACAGCTTCTAAAGAGTCTGAGTACACTCTTACTCTCTCCCCGCAATGCTGCGCAGTGAAATTCATCCCCTCCATCAAGGCTAACAACTCCACTTCCAACACTAATCTGTCGCCCCTTTGTCCGCCACATGCACCGATGAAGCCCCCAGCAGCCGTCCTCAACACTGCCTCAAAACCTGACCGTTTCTCGCTATGCCGCACACATGCATCCGTGTGGAGCACCAACCCCTCAACGTCCTCCTCCCGCTACCGAACATATCGCACAGGTCGATTGTTCCTACCCCCCGGGATTGCCCTACGCATCACCGTCACAAGCCATCGCCAATCATTCTTCAACTTCTCAGCCCGAGCCGCACAGCCCTTAAACACCCGCCTATTCCTTTCACACCACACCACCCAAACAGCTACAAACTCCACCCCATACACCGAGACCTCCCACTGCAGCCACCAACGAGCGGCACCATTCGGGACCTCATTATCATGCAATACCCCATGCAAGCCAACTTGTCTCCAAAACTCCCTAACCCATCGGCACATGAACAAGGCATGTTGCCAAATCCTCATACTCTTCCCCGCATATCAAACATAGCGGCGAGGCAGCCAATTTACGCTTATAACGAACTCCATTAATGGGAAGGGCCTCGTGACACCCTAACCATATCAACAAGCTAATCTTTTCCGGGATCCAAGTTTTCCATATCAATCCCCAGTCCTCCTGCTCACTCTCACCATTCTTAATCCATTGGTAGCCTGAAGCCACCGTATATCGCCCTTGAGTATCCCAACGCCAATGTAGTACATCTGCCATCCCCGCGACCAAATATGGAGCCGGAGCTTGGCGGATGTCGTCCTTAATAGTGTCAGGCAACCAAGAGTATAACCGTTCTAAATGCCAAGAATTCCCTTCAACAACATCATACACCCTCAACTCAACATCTTGGTAATGAACAAAGGGCACATGATGGCATAATAAATCTCCCTTCCACCAAGCCGAGTACCAAAAAGCACACCTACCATCCCCCAGCCGCACTCCATACCCTTTCTCAAACATCAAGCCGACCTTACATAGGGTTTTCCAAATCTTCGTTCCCCGATAATGATCCCTAGGGAACTTACCCTCTTCCACTCCATATTTATTTCTCATTACTTGAACCCATAACTTATCCGAACTCATCAAGAAGTCCCAACCCTGCCAACCAAGTAGCGCCATGTTCATGTCCCTAGTTTGCCTAAGCCCCAACCCGCCATGCCGCCGAGGTTGAGCCACCTTAGCCCAATTGACTAAATGTAATCCCCGATCACCGGCACCTTTCCAGATCCACCTCGCAACATCTTATCTATGGCCGAGCTTATAGCCACAGGTAGCAAGTGTAGCTGCATAACATACACCGGAACCGAGGCTAAGACCGCACGAGCTTTGGTGACACCGTTTTCCACTTCCTCCAATATCAATTTTGTCATTTTCCATCACAATCACAAACAAGTAGGGTGACAACGGATCCCCTTGTCGTAACCCCCTACCGGCCTTGATCGATGGAAGCGGCAATCCATTAAACAAGATGGAAAAATTAGAACTTCGAACACATGCCATAATTATCTTAATGATGTTATCCGGCAGATCCATCTCCTTCAGGCACTCCTCAACAAAATCCCACCGGACTGTATCGTAGGCCTTAGCCAAATCAATCTTCACCACCACCCCTTTGACCGACGAGCGAGCATGCTCCAACGTCGATACAATTTCCTGCACGAGAATACTATTGTCCATAGTACCCCGTCCCGGAAGGAAAGCTGACTGGTAAGGACTGATAAACTTGGTTAATATAGGCCTCAACCTATTAACCAACACTTTTGTAATAAACTTAAAAGATACATTACACAATGTGAGAGGCCGGAACTGAGTGATCATCCAAGGCATATCAACTTTAGGAAGAAGGCATAGATAAGCAACTGCTAGATTATCAGGGAAAGAACCTGTCTGTATAGCCAAGCTAACCATCCGAAACATCGTGTCACCTATTACATCCCAGTTAGCGTTGTAGAATGCTGACGGAAATCCATCCGGCCCGGGTGCAGCATAAGACTGCATCTGGGACAAAGCCAACTCCACCTCCTGCTTTGTGATCGCCCGCTCCAGCCCCAACTTCTCACCATCGTCAATACTTGGGAGCGCTGGAATGTCCGCCCCAACAACCACATAATTCTGCTCCGCAAACATACTAGAAAAGTGCTCCACAACATGATTATGAAGAGCAGCCGGCCGCTGCTCCCAAGTCCCGTCACCCAACTCCAATCAGACAATTTGGTTACGCTTACGATGCACTTTAGTTTTTGCATGAAAGTACTTCGTGTTGCGGTCCCCCAGACGAACCCATTTATCCCGGGCTTTCTGAAACCACAACATCTCCTCCTGCTCGAGTACCACTTCCAGTTCATGTTTCAATTCCTCAAGCAATCGACTCATCCAAGCCGAATCAACTCGGACCATATGCTTCTCCAGCCCCGCAATCCTCCACTTCAGCCGCCGTTTCCGGTCACGGATGTTCCCAAAAGCAGCTTTATTAAATTCCATGGATTTCTGTTGCACCTTCCCCAACAAGCTGACCACCTCATCCTCACCATCGCCAATCGCCTCCCCCACCACTTTTTTATAATCAACATGCATTTGCCAGGCAGCCTCCCATCTAAAGGGACGTTGAACACGCTCCCTCATCGTCTGCCCACACAGAACTTGGAGAGGACAGTGGTCCGACCCCAATCGCGGCAAATGATTCACACTCCCACCCTCAAACAAATTCAGCCAATCATAGTTAATAACACAACGATCCAACCTTTTAAATATACGTCTACCCTCCCCCACACTACGCGTCCAGGAGAAGGGATTACCAACTGTAGTAGTCGTGAAGACCCCACAATTATCAAGTGCCAACCTCAACTCCTTAGCTCTATCCGCTAGGTACACACCGCCTTCCACTTCATGCTCCGCTAGGATCTGATTCCAATCTCCAACAATCAACCATGGCCCTGTGATACCAGTAGCTACTTCACACAAATTCTCCCAATCCCCTTTCCGCCTTTGATAATTGGGATTAGCATAGATAGTCGACAAAATCCATGACACGTCCCCCTGCCATAATAAAATATGCTCCCGGACATCCCAAACCTGCCACTGACAAGAGATATGGCCCTTAAAAATCACAACCCTCCTCCCAACCCTACGACCTCCTGAATAACCGCCTTCTCATACCCAAGACTCAAGAAGAAACTCTGAACTCGGTCAAATGGACCTTTCGGCTCCATGAGACAGAATATCCAGACGCTTGTCCCTAACAAGATCCGTCACCCACCGTCGAGCCGTGCGACTCATAATCCCACAAATGCTCCAAGAATTCAAAGTAAAATAAACATCATAATACAATTATGAGAAGCTAACCCCACACCATACACTCTAGCTAGACTGATAATTTGCCTCCATGGCATCAGCCCAACATTCCGACTCATTAACCTCATCGTCTGTATCCATCTTCCCATCCTCTGCATATGCTTTATCCGAGAGTAATAACACACCCCCTGATTGCACATGCACACGTGAAGACACTTCAGTATCCGATCCACTATCATGCTGGGACTCCAACCTAGCTCTCTTCGTCCCCATGTTCTTACCAATTCTTCCCTCCTCGCCGCCCATTCCCTGCCTGAAACGGAACCAGCGGCAATGGATTCACATCCACTATCTTAACTTCATTCGGTCTCAGTGGCATGGCAGCTTCCACCACCTCCTTAACGCCACTCGTTTCCCCTTCGGCCACCCCACTACCATGGGCCTCACCCTCCTTCTCATCCGTATGCTCGTTGTCCTTCTCGCCCTCACTACTCTTATCCTTAGGAACAAACCCTACCCTACCCTTGCGTCCAGGGCGGTTACGCCGCCTTACAACCGTAGTCCAGTCCCCATAGACATCACCAACCTCAGACGGACCACCCAATATACCCTCTGCCATAACCTCATCCCTCTTATCACCCGGCTCCTCAACCACCTCCTTCCCGCTTCGCTGCCCCCTTTCTTCGGCCACCGGTGCTTCCACAGCCGCCTCCTGGATCTCACAACCCTCCGGAGACACCTCGGCATTGACCTTGGACGGACACCCCATCTCAAGATGTCCATATTTACCACATGATTTGCATATAAAATGTAATCCCTCATATGATATCGTAACCCATGCATTATTCACTAGTATCTTCCCCACCATAGGTTTTTCAAGATCGAGCACGACACAAACCTTTGCAAAACGACCCTTAGCAGCAGTCCTAGTGCACGGATCAAATTTCACCACTTCACCAATGCCCGACGCCAGGCCCATAAAATATCAGTACTATAGCGATGGAGTTTCAGGCCATTCAACCGCGCTTACACCATAGTTTTGTGCACCTTTGTCTTAGCCGGATCGAATTCTCTTTTCCAAGGCATTATCGCAAGATAGTGGTCAAACACCATCCACGACCCGCCATTCACCACCTTTTCCCGATCCTCCACTGCGCCAAACCATACCACAAAGCACCCATACCACAAAATAATCCAAAACATTGTCTCAATCGGGTCAACCCAACCTAAAATGGTTTGAAACCCAAATCCACATAACCTTCTTCCCACTTTCCTCTTTCTTCAGACCTTGGCACAGAATCCTCCGCCATTGAGGCACCTAGGAAGGACAAAACTGCATTGTAAATAGAGAACAACCACGGAGCAGTAAGGGTGATCTAATAATGGTAAAACCAAAAAGTAAACGGATCTTGATTTCACCAAATGAGAGTGATTCAATAATTATATATTTTCTTTAACCTGTTTTGCTTTGATTTCTTTTGATCGGATTTCTTATTTGTGTTATTGTCGCTGTTAAAGTCCCACATCGATTATATGTTGGGTTATCCCCCTGTTTATATGGACATGGCCTCTCTACTTATTACCAATTGGTTTTAGGTTGAAGCCCTAGGTCCATTGTATTTCTAACATGGTATCAGAGCCATAGGTACTCATTTGGGTATCTTGTTGTTTTCGGGATGAATATCATCTCGAGGAGGGGCGTTGTTTATATGGACATGGGCCTCTCTGCCTATTACCAATTGGTTTAGGTTGAAGCCTAGGTCCATTGTATTTCTAACAGTCGCTAATCTCTTTTGCTTCTCCTATTTCGCATTAGTCCCAACATTTTCATTGATCTCTTTGCCTTTCGTGCTCTGTTGGTTTTGGTTGTTCTTTTTTGGCTGCAGAGAAACGAGTTGAAATCTTTTGAATGTTTCCGCTCGACTTTGCCCATGAGTTTGACCAGATCTACTTTCCCCACCACCGTGATCTTCCGCTCACCGCCGATGGAGGCGATATCCACATCCATTTGTTCAATCGACCCAGAAAAATGCAAAGAAATGAATTCAACAAAAGTACATTTGAGGAAGGAGAAAAATGGGAAGAAGGGTTCTGTGGTGTTGAGTTTCAAACCCATTTTAGATTGGGTTGACCCGATTGAGGAATGTTTTGGATTATTTTGTCATTAAGAAATACTTATAATGATGCCATGTCATTTAATTTATTGTAATTAATGAAAAATGACGAAATTGGATTTAATTAGTAAAGGTAGGGGACTATATGGGATCAAAAATAGATAAAGGATGTATTCGGCCTAAATTAAAAGAAAAAGGACTTACTTGGCCATTTTTCCAAGCAAAATACATAGTTCCACACCGCCACAAGCATATACAAGGCTGGAAATCATTATTAGAAGCTCTTAAATTAAATTAGCATTGCTCCAAGCTTTTGAAGAGTTGTGTCTTTTTGCATAAAAATTATAAACACACACACGAAAATATAAAACCAGAATCACAAGCATTAAACATAACCAAAAAAACCTTAATTTCTGGAAAAACACAGACGAACCTGTGCCCGCCTAACTCCGTTTCCAGCAGCAGCTCGCAGGAGCGAGAGACGCCCTACGCCGTCCTCCTCACCCCGGCGTCGCTCCAACGCCTCACCTCCCAGCCCCTCTTTTTTGAGCACGCGAGCCAACCATCCCGCTCCCTGCCCTGCGTCTGTTCTGCTCCGATGAATCTCCGGTAAGTGTGATTTTTCTTCTCCTTCTTCGCATTCGGGTCTCAATTTGGATTTCATTTTCCCTGCGCACACCACTCTCACCGTCGCGCCGGTCACGGCAGACGTCCTTTGCCATTCATCGCCACACAAACTAGCTTTTGTCACCCTTTTTCCTGCGCTCCCTTCCTGTGGGCCTTCTTTGGCCGGGCTTCATCGGAACTTTTGGTGTTGGGATAGGAGCTTTTGGTTGTGACAAATATCGGTGAGCTTTGAGGAGCTTGCATCTTAAATTCTCGATTTATTCTTGCCACTTTCTTCAACTGGTTTCTACTTTTTCTTCATTCTTCCCCCTTTTTCCCTATGACTTCATTCCTTCATTATTTTGCAAATATGAGATATATACGATTCTTTTGAATTCCTGATTAGCTCTTGTGCGTCTTGTAATGTCAAGTGATGTGTTTATATTGATGAATGATTGATATATGATGTCTTCGGTGCTGGCTTTTCTTATTTATTGACTTTGACATTTATCTTCATTCTTCTCACGGTGTAGCTTTTCTGGATAATTCCTTTTGTCTATGATACTTACTTTTCTCTTCTCAGCGTATAGTTGGGTAGTTTTTTGTTTAGGCTTTTATTAGGGATTCATATATAATATGGTATCATGTTGCTTGTATTTGAATTCTTGAGTTAATGGCCAGTTTGACCTATCATGGAGAAATAAATGGTAATAATATTTCTGTGGACGAGAAACAGAGGCTATTGATGCCCTTGTGGAATGTTTGTTAGATTCCTATCTCCACACGTTAACTATGTAGTTGCCATTTCAATTTGGTGCTTCTTCATCCGTGATTCATCTAATTATCTATCAAATCTTTGGGTTTGTGAATTTTTCATGCCCCATGTGTATTTGAGTTCAGGTTGGTTCATTCAGTCTATCATTCTTGTATCTTTCGAACACTGATTTATTAATTCCAACTTTGTTACATGCATATGTATATATAAGTTTACAGTTTCTTTGTGAGCTTACATATGATGTGCTAAAATAACACCGTGGGTTTTTGCCCTCTTTTGATCTTGTCTATTTGGGGTTGGCATAGTTGGGTAATTCTGCACTGTTGATTTGAGCAGTGGTAAATGAAGTGTTCGAACAAATGCCCCTTTGTTTCAAGACTAAGGGGTTGTTTTGTGTGTTAATTTTTTCCTTTTTATTCCATTGCACTTTTCCTAGGCATTTGGAGGTGGACATCATGATTTGGCCTTGTGTTTGTGATTTTTTAAAAAATTTAGCTTAGCAACTGTGTATTTGTATAGTTATCTTGGATTTATTTTTCTGGTTTGTTGTCCATCCTATCATTTTTCATGCTACATGTGTGGAAATTCATACCGTATCTTTCTGGGTTGGATTTGAGTTTTTCATTGCCTCCATTCCTTTCTTCTGTCAACCATCACGTTCTTTTGATTGGGATATATTGTTATTTGAAAGTGGAAACCATGAGTACATTGACATTATTTTGTATCTTTTGAAATTTGCTGAAGCTTTTGAAAATTCGACAGGTTTTTTGTCAGCCGCTCGCCTTTTGTAGTTGCGCGTACAGATCCTTCCTGCTTTGTCTATCACTCCGTGTTTTTTGCCATTCTGGGCGTTTATCTCGCGAGGTATGATTCTTCCCCCCAGTCTCTCTTGATTTATTTTTTTTTTTTTACCCCAAAGTTCACGCCGTTTTGGACTTCAGCCTTATTACCTCACCATGTTTTGCTCACAATCACATCTGCCAAAACAGTTTAAAACTTTCAAATTTTGATTGATTTGAGAAAACTGGTAACTGTCAACTTAATAGTTTATGTCAAAACGATTTAAAACTTTTAAATTTTGATTGATTTGAATTAAAAATTTTATAGTTTATGTTAATGCCTGGGTCCATGGGTTGCGAATAACTAGTGTGTGCACTAATTAACAATGAATAGTTGGCAAAGAATAAATGATGCACATATTCGACTTCAGTGCATGTATTCCTCTAAAATCTGAATATGACTTCAATATGAGGGGTATTTTGTATGGACAAATTCTTGAATAATAAAATAACAGAATTAAATAATTTGATTCCTTGTAGTACTTCATTTCTTTTTGTTTCTTTAAAGAACTTGTAATTGGCAGGTCAAATTTCATTTAATATTAGATCAAATGGACGATCGTGTTGGTAAAAAATGTTTTGTAGTGAAATATACCGCCTCCGTTTTTTAAAATTTCCCCATTGGGCTTGGGCACTATTTACTTATAAACTTTCACTTAAAGTTTTATAATAATTATACAATTTAAAATATAGCTAAGTGAGAAGTTTTTAAATATCGACCTTTTAGATTTTTTATTTGTACGGAACTTGAGTTATTAATAGTTTAAAATGTGCATTGGATTGCTCATTGGGTGGGTCCATAGCAAATAAAAAAAAAATGGAGGAAGTACTATTTGTTTGTTCCTTTATGGAGGCAACAACTCCTGGTTACATTTAGGTCTCTTATTATAACCATGCTATGTTTTTTTTTTCTTTTTTCTTTTTTAATTAGCATCATCACAGTTTTTGTTATTGTACCTACGGTTGGCATCAGGACGGGTTTGTCGGGTTCGGGTATGAAATTGAATTACCCAAACAAAATCCGGCATTGGTGGATACCCGACACGTCGGGTACCCACCTCGGTACCCCACCCTCTTTTTTTATAAAACATATATTAAAAAATTTGAAATAAATATATAAAATAAAATGACATTATATGTACACAAAGTTAGCCTATAACAAAGAAATATAGAAAATTCATCCATAACAAATATATATGTGGATTAACTACACATTAGAAAAAACTACCAACACGTATGAAGTAGTTTTCAGCAAATATTATTAAATATAGACAAATTGAGTAGGTTTGATTCAACTTTTTTAGTACAGATATATAATATAAAACATAGTCAAGTGAGATGTTGGATTCGTCTAATCGTTTAGTTTTAGAAAATCAAATTTTTATAATTTTTACTTGTCTATAATTTGAGTTATTTATAATTTAAAATATGTATTAGACTACGTGTAGGGAAGAAATGGAGAGAATATGTATTGGACTGCAGCAGGGCATTTGGTAATTTTATTTTATGAAAATCGTTTATCATAATTTACCAGTATGTATCCCTTTTTATTGTTAGTTTGATAGAATACTTTGATTTTACACGACAAATCAATATTCTATAGTCGACAATGAACTCTTAGTTAATTCGTTATATACTTCTCTTGGTTAATTGGTTTAATGTACGGAACTTATGCTTCTCTTCTAGGATACCGAAAGCAGGCTGCAGAGTGGTATGTAGAAAGTGGTTTGAACTTTGAACAAACAAATTGTTTTCACCTTGCTCAAGGAGACGTGCTAATGATGCTTTTTTTTATTTTTTTTATTTTTAATTCCGTCAACCATAGGCCTCCGCGGATCAACTGCCACCTTCAGAAGCCGATGCTTCCGCTCCTTTAGCCGGCTTGGTCAACCGTGCTCCGACACCTCAGGTATTACCTATTCTCGTCTGATTATTGTGATACTTCCATGAACCGATACTAACATACATTCAATTTTAGGTACCCTTGGTTCTTCCTGTCGATTTTGTGACCTCTTCTATATTGGATTCGAGCACCCGCACTTCCATTAGTGGCGACATCACTTCAGCATGCGAGGCGTTTGATCGCCTTCTTTTCTCCCAGACCGGTCCACTATCCGCCGAGATTGTCTCCAGTCTCGATGACCTGCTTATTGCCATCAGCTCGGTCTCCACCTTCGTTGAAGATGCCGGCTTCCAGGAATTTTCAGAGCATCTCTCTATTTGTCTCTCTTCTATCCGGGTTACAGGAGTGCTGCAGACTAGTCTGCCCAGGACTTGACACTTGTTGACGAGCTTGAATCACGACACCGTGAGACTCTCCCGGTTGGAGGCGATTCGCCCTCAGCGTGAGCAATTGTCTAACGATCGTGCAACTCAAGAAAGTCAAAAGTCACAGCTGGAGGGTACCATCGCTCAGGCAGAGCGCGAATTGCAGAGGCAGAGCGTGTCATCGCAGACAGGAGGCGCACCATTCAGGAGGCCAAGGATAGGAGGCTTACTTCCCTCGAGTCTATGTTGGCCGAGACATCCACGCAGGTTGCTGCTTTGCAGACCACTCATGACCGTTTAGTCGTAGACGATCGTGACTTATCAGCGGAGCTGTCAAAGGCTCTTCGGCCTCGGGCAGACACTCGTGCTCGTGCTGCTGCCGCTGCTCTTCGTTGTATGACAGACATCCTTGGGCGCACACGAGACCATTGGACAGTCATGCGTCGTCGCATACTCGGTGATGAGCTGCTGCCTCCTTCTTAGTAGCTTAGGATTTGCACTGTATTTTCATTCGGTACGCTTTTTGGGTCAGCCCACCAGCCTTGTGGTGGGAAACTTTGTCTTTTTCACTTTCCCTTAGTACATTTTTTGCTATATTTGGTCAATCGTACGACCACTTTTGACTGGATGCATTTATGTTTTTCTCTTACTCCGATTCCCAAACCGATGGATAATACATTTTGAGATATTTTGCGTTGATATTCTGTTTATGTTCCTGCACGTCAATATCCATCAATTTGTATGCACCATTTAACAATCTCTGAGTAACAATGAATGATCCCTCCCAGTTTGGAGACCACTTTCCAGTTTCGTTATCTCGCACTCCTGAAGGTAAGATCACCTTCCACACTAGATCCCCTTCACTGAAAATCTTTCCTCGAACCCTCTTGTCATAATATCTCGCAATTTTAGTTTTATGACGTCGAATGTTCTCTACGGTTGCAAGCCTATCACTATCCGCCGTCTTCAATTCTTGCAACATGGCCTCCTCATACTTAGTTAATCCTAAGTGTTGTTGCTGGGCCACCCTCAGTGATGGAACCGTGATTTCCAAAGGTAGAACGGCGTCGTGTCCGTATGTCAGGTAGTATGGTGTGAAGCCCGAGGCTGTAGACTTAGAATTTCTATACGCCTATAGGACCTCTGATAAGGCCTCATGCGACTTCCTTGGCTTCTCTCCAACTGCCTTCTTATCATGCTTATCAGGATCTTGTTAGTAGCTTCGGCTTGACCATTCGCTTGGGGGTAGTATGGCGTAGAATGATAGATGCGAATTCCAAATTGCTTAGCGAAAGCCATAAACTTTTCACCTGTAAACACTGTCCCTTGATCGGCAGTGAATGTTTGAGGGATTCCAAATCGATGTATCAGTTCAGTTACAAACTTAATAACATCGCTTTGATCGATCTTCCTCATTTGCCACGCTTCCGCCCACTTGGTAAAGTAATCAATGGCCACAAGTATGAACGCATGATTCTTAGATGAAGGCGGATGAATCTTCCCGATGATATCCATCCCCCAGACACGGAATGGCCAAGGCTTCACGACTGAATGCAACTCTTCCGCCGGCACTCTTTGAATGGGGTCGTGCTTCTGGCAAGCCTCGCAGCCACGAGCATAAGTGATACAATCTTCCTTGATGGTCGGCCAAAAATAACCATGGCGGTGAATACTCCATCTCATGCTAGGTCCCGCTCGATGAGAGCCGCATATTCCCTCATGGACTTCTCCCATCACCAGCTTAGCATCCTTAGGACCTACGTATTTGAGCAATAATCCATCTAGCGCCCTTCGGAACAACTCACTATCAATCAATGTATACCGTAATGCTTTTACCTTCATTGAGCTATCTCCTCCGGACGACGGGTTCTCAAGGTATTGTATAATATCTGTCCTCCAATCACCACCTGGGTTTTGAGGTTGGACTTCTTCTTGATCTTCAGATTCATTTGTGATGACGGCAATGTGTGGTGCCCCCCAGTCTGCCAGCCTGAAGCTAGTTGAGCAGCTTCGTTGGCCTCTAGGCACATGATTGATCGTAGCATCCGAAAATTTGCCCAGTAACTCTAATGCTGTCTCATAGCACTTAATCAGCCTAGGACTCTTGCACTCATACTCTCCTGTCAGTTGCTTCAGAATGACTTGGGAGTCTCCAAAGATAACGACGGACCTTACACCCTTCATCAATGCTGTCTCCAGGCCAAATATCAAGGCCTCATACTCAGCTTGGTTGTTGGTTGTACCAGGCTCCAGCTCCCGAGCCAGCTTCCAATTTCCCATAGAGGATTAGTAATCGTAATATCGGCTCCCGAGCCGCTGCTTGCACAAGACCCATCAAAAGTTAATTCCCAAGGCTCAAACCCTATGAATGATGCTTCTTCAGGCTCATCTGGCAACTTTAAACGAAGGATGCTGAGCCAAAAAATCCGCTAAGGCCTGTCCCTTGACGGCCTTCTGAGGGACATGCGCGAGAGTGAAAGGACTAATCTTCATAGCCCACTTAGCTTGGCGGCCCTTCATGGCCGGTCTATGCAATAGTGTCTTGACCAAGTCAAATGGAGCCACCACATGAACTGTCCGTGGCAACATGTAATGCTCTAATTTGTTGCAGGAGTACACTAGCGCATAGCATAGCTTCTCTAAAGTTGTGTATCTGACCTCTGGTCCTTGCAGGGTCTTACTCAGATAGTAGATGGCTCTTTCTTTGCCACTCTCATCATCTTGTGCAAGTAAACAACCGATGGAATCTTCGGCAGCTGATATGTACAACTTCAATGGTACCCCATGCCTGGGTGGCATCAACACTGGAGGATTGGCCAACATTCTTTTGATCTCTTCAAAGGCCGCTTGGTGTTCAGCCGTCCAACTGAACATCTCGCTCTTCCTTCCTTTGAGCAAGGTGTGAACGCTTTCATCTTCCCTGCAGCATTGGCGATGAATCTCCTCAAAAAATTGATCTTGCCCATTAATGACTGTAGCTCCTTCAGGTTTGACGGTGCCCAAGCTTCCAAGATTGCCTTAACTTTGTTTTGGTCAACCTCGATGCCTCTCTCATGAACCAGGAAACCTAAAAAGTTCCCAGCCGCCACTCCAAAGACACACTTAGCGGGGTTAATTTTCAGTCCATGCTGCCTCATCCTGATGAAAGCTTGCTCAAGGTGGTCCAAGTGCTGGCCAAATTCACATGACTTGACAACAATATCGTCGATGTATACTTCAAGTATATGGCCAATTAAATCATGAAAGATCATGTTCATGGCCCTTTGGTACGTCGCCCCAGCATTCTTCAAACCAAACGGCATCACTACCCACTCGAAGATGCGAACTGGCCCTGGACAACGAAATGCTGTTTTGTGTACATTGTTTTCAGAAATAAAAATTTGATTGTATCCAGAATAACCATCCATTAATGATAAAAATTTGTGGCCGGCGGCCGCATCAACAAGCATATCGGCCATTGGCATTACATTTCATCCTTGGGCGTAGCCAAGTTCAAATTCTTAAAGTCTATACAGACTCTCAATTGACCATTCTTCTTTACAACAGGTACAATGTTTGCAAGCCATTCTACATAACGAAAGTTCTAATGTAACCTGCTCTAAGAAGCTTCTCGATCTCAACTTTTATTTTTGGGATGGTGTCTGGATCAAACCGTCTAGGCGGCTGTTTGTGAGGCCTGTACTCGGGGTGAGTAGGCAACTTGTGTTCCATGAGTTCCCTTGAAAGCCCTGGCATGTCCGTGTACTGCCACGCGAAACAATCTTTATACTTCTGAATCAGCTCCACTAGTTCGTGCCGCTCTTCCTCAGGCAGAGATGCACTTATCTTCGCCAGCTTCGGCTCTGCATCTGTCCCGAGATTGATGTCCACAAGTGGTTCTTTGGCCTCTGGACTAGGCAATGTTCACTTCACAGGAGATGGCCACTCGGATGGCCGGCTGTCAACCAGGTTTTTAGACTTGTCTTCGGCATCCATCATCATCTCAGTGGTTACCAGCCGCTGTAACATGTCTTTGTAGATGTCCTGGCTGCTCATGATGAGGAACTTGGTGCATCTTGACGGCTGTCTGCTGAATGTAGTTTGAAGCCGCTGGAAGTAAAGTTGATGGACTCTAAGTCCACACCAACACCAATCAGAGCTGAAGCAGGCTGAATACCTTCCAAATAAAAGATGGCCTCATCATTATTGCTTTCTGGCCCTATGAAGAGTTGAGGGTCTGCCTCCACCAACTCTATGTGGTCACCATCCCAGATGAGTAGTTGGTGTAAGGTGGATGACACACACTCTGAGTAACGCCGAGTAACAAGTTTTTGATTTCACCACAAAGAAGGCTACTTTGATAGTTTTAGCCCCCACAGTAACATCCGCCATTATGAATCCTGCGGGTTGAGTCGCTTCTCCCACAAAGCAACACATCATGACCCTAGTAGGGATTAGATCCCTTTCACTTTGTCCAAGCCTCTTCAAAGTTGACATCGGCATCACATTTTCCGCTGCCCCATTGTCAACAAACACTTTGCTGAAGGGACGCCCATCAATGTGGGCCTTGATATACAAGGGTTTTAGCTGTCTTGTTTGAGCCACCTCTGGCTTGGCGAATTGCGCGAGAGCTGGCCTCTGAACATATTGGCCACCTAACTCTTCAAGGAGACATCTGGTTATGTGAGACAACTCTACTATTATTTCATCCATCTCTTCAATCAATCTAGAAAATGACGGCTCTTCTTCATCCCATATTTCAGATTCAACATCGCTAATCTCTCCGTCCGCCGCCAATCCCACAACCTACATAGACACATCAGGATCTGTTGGATCCTGTTCTTGTCCATACCCATAACCTGCTTCCTTGAGCTCATCTTCTAGATTGTCCCATAAAGTATCCACGTTAGCATCTTCATCAAGATCCATGCCATCCAACACGCTGATATCATCAGGAATGATACCCAAAGCGCCGATCCCAACCTTAGGCTCCTCCAGGTTGGCTTCCATGGCGACCACTACTTTCTTGGGAGTAACTGCACCAAAGCTCACTAGTGCGGCCTCGTTGGTGGGTTGGGTCTCAGGTTGTGACTTCGCCTGCTCAGATTCATCCACGGTCTTACAATAGGCGAGAAACCCCTCTTAGCTGTCAGGTTCGCTCCCCAATTCACCGGTCTGGTAGGCCGCTATTTAAGCGAAGTATCTGGTAAGCACCTTCATAATAGCCATCTCCCTCATACTGGATGTACCCGGCTCACCCATACGCTCAAACCTCTCCATGAATTTGTCTGCCTAAGACACGGTCACATTTTTGTCATTACTTGACTCGGCCAAGGCGACCGCTTTGCCTTTATCTTGGGAAGTTGGCGACTGAGTCCTAGTCCGAGGAGGTTCAGCCTCTGTGGCCTTAGGCTGAGGTGATGGCGGCTAACGTTCCGCCCACTGCAGTCTTTCCCACACTGGCCTCCTAGTGAAGGAAGATGGCGGCTAAGGTGTTCCTTCTGGCGCCTCATGTGACCTTCTCCTATCAATTTCTCGGCTTGGCTTAAGCCGTTCACGAACTGGCATGCGAGGTGGTATAGGTGAACTAGGCTTCCTAGTGGAATGCCTTCCCTCCGGATGTTGCAACCTCTCATGAATAGGTCTTCGTCGTTCGGAGGTTTCCCCTTGAGATCTGAAGTAGGTTGGTTGTATTGGCTTCCGAGGCCTAGATGATTCCAACTTATGAATCTGAGCCTCCCATTGCCGCATTTCCTCGGCATACCGCCTCTGAGCCCGTCTAAACTGGCTTCTGGTCATCGATGGCGGCTCCCTTGGAGCGGATCTATTTTCTGCCCGATTCCTCATCCACCTCTCAGCCTCAGCGGGGTGTTCAGGACGTTTCGTCAAAGTTGGTACTACCTGTACTCCAGGCATGTAGTCCCGAGTTACAGGCTAATGTCTTCCATTTTCACGGATCTCCAATGCAGGTTTCGGGATTTCAACCCTCAATGGAGGCTTCTGTTTCTTTTGGAATTCTCTCTCTTCAGCCTCGAGGACTTTCTTGAACTCCTCTTTGGACATATGTTTAAACTTAGGTTGCTTGCTATACAACTCCTTTTCTTTTTCAGCCTCGGATTCATCGGACAGCAAGTCTTCGTCTTGCTCGTTGATCTCAAAACATTCTCCTTCTCGATTAGTCCGGCTACTAGAGCCGCCCACCTCCGGATTTGGAATGATTCCGGAAGCACCAACGTGAAGCTGAGGGAACGGGTCTATATCCACCTTCATACCTGCAATTTTCAAACGTCCCCCTTTAATTTTATTCTGAATGGCACTTCTAAAACTCCTGCACTTAGTAATGCTATGAGTGTAAGAATTATGCCACTTACAAAATGATCGGCCTCGAATGTCCTCGGCCGCTGGTAACTTCTGCCCCTCAGGCAGCTTAATCACCCCGTCTTTGAGTAAAGCATCGAACACTTGGTCCGCTCTGCTCATATCAAAGAGGTCTTCCTCAGGCCTGTACTTGGCCTTTTTCTGCTTTGGCAGCCTGAGAGCCGCACAAGTATGTGGCTTGGCTATGTGGACCAACTCCACCACAACCACCTCCACATGTTTGTCCTCTTCGTCACTGAATCTCACCTCCTCGAAGTGGACTCGACGCGTAGGACGCTTATCTTTCTGTTCCTCCAGGAATTTTTCCAGTCGGGCCGCTCTCTCGGCCAGCTGGGCTAGGTCGGTTGCATCCTGTACAATTAAATGCTCCTTTAGTTTATGCAACATATTAGCCACAGCTATGTTGGCTATTTCCCTATCAGGGACTGCCATCGTGTATCGGCCCTTAAGCCATTGTAACCTGCTAATGAAAGTACTTGCCGTCTCATCGGCAAATTATTTTGCATTAGTTAAGTCTGCGAGGCTAACATGTGACAATGGTGTGTAAAACCTGTCATGGAAAGCTCGCTCCAAATCGGCCCAATTCTGGATTGAGTTAGGCCGCAGAGATGCATACCATGCGAAAGCAGGTCCAGTGAGGGACGATCTGAAGAGTTTCAACTTCAACCAGTCGTTAGTTGCCGCTTCCCCACATTGTGCAGTGAACCTGCCTACATGCTCCACAGTAGATTTGTCGTCATCCCCCGAAAATATGGAAATAGGCATTTTGAAGCCTCGTGGGTATGGCTGCATCGTATCTACCCAATCAGGGTAAGGCATCCTCTATGTAGGCCGCTCCATCGGCCTAAGTTGAATCCCGAAGTGTTGCTGCATCATGTCTGCAAGCAACTCGGGTGACACTGCTGGTGCCTGTGGAGGCGGCATCGCCACTGGGGGTGTAGTAGGAGCAATGGCGGCTTGTGGGGCAGTTTGTGGCGTCTGCCCCCAGGGATGTAGCGCCGGTGCTGGCGAGTAGTTAGCCATGTAGGGCGCCATTGGAACATTCGGCACAAGAGGTGCCGTTTGTCGTGGCGGTATACCAATGCCACCTTAGGCCGCTGTACAGCCTGGAGAAGCACTGGAGGCCACTAAATTGCCTGGTGCAGCGTAAATCGGCGCTGGAGGTGCCGCATATCCGAAATTCGGAATCGTAGGTGCAGCTGGAGTGAAGGCATACATAGTCCGATATTGAGGAGGGAACGGACTAGCCAGGCCCACGGACTCAGGGAGTGGTGGCTGACTAGGTGAGATTCCCCATACCCTCTGTTGGCCGCCTGACGGCCCTGGACATGGGAGACTAGGCGGCGCACTAGCGTCGTTGGCTGAAACGGTTACCTTTTGTTGAGTCCGCAAAGAATTGAAGCCTCTGTCAATTTGATCGGCCATGGCAGGCCGCAAAACATCCATAAGGTGCCTCGTGAGTAGAGGCATGAACTCGGCCATCGATTCTGTCATCGATAGCCGCATCTGTTCCGTGAATGTGGGGGTTTGCATAATCACCTATTGTGGTTGTGAGGTGCTCGCCGTTTCAACGGCGTCCTCAGACAATGTTCTAACCAGCGTCTTCTTCTCTTGTAAAGACATTTCTTCAAACCTCTGTGTAAGATCACCCACTAATTTGCCGGATCTGAGACGCATAAACAAACTCTAAGCGGATATGATTTCTACTCGAGTCCCACTGGACGTGCCAATTTGTTAACCGTAGAAATTGCAGAGGAATAAAATCTCTTTTGATTGATGAACTTTGAAAGGTATTTACAAGAATTGCGGATTAAAGAAAGGAAAATACAGGAAAGCTGTAAATTAATGAACTGCAGAACGAAAAGGAAAGAAATACAGAAAGCTTAAAAATATGAAATGCAGTTTCTCTGTGGAGTTGAAGGTATCTCTACTTGGAGGCCGCCTCTTGTACTTATAGTTCGACCCCTCATGTCGTGCTGCTTAGCTTCACCACAATGCCACGATCTCTTGACTCCAACCGTCCGTCTCGTCTTCTTATGTAATGTGTGCATGCTATTTAAGGGGGTGTACTGTAAAGGCTCGGACAACAAAACTACACTAGTCTCATTATCTCCACCGTTAATCTCATTCAAAATTAGATCAAATAGATCATATTAAAAATATGTACTGGTCGTAAAAGACTAGTACATGAACCAAACCGAAAAATGTTATTCACCATATAGAATCACCTGGAAACCAGAAACCCCATAAGGAACTAGCTAAGTCCAAAATTATAAAAGAACAGTCACAGCACATCGGTAACTTATTACTCCCTCCGTCCCACTCCAAATGTCTTACTTACTATTTCTGGATGTCCCGTTACAAATGTCTTCTTTCTATAAATAGAAATAATTTTCCCCTCCAACAACTATGTGGACCCCATCATATACTCACAAACCAACTCTGCCTTAATTCCCGTGCCCAACAGTAACAAGACACTTGGGGTGGGACGGAGGGAGTATTATATATATTGACCACAAACCTGTGGCAGTTGCAATTTAAACATGCAAATCATGAATAATATTTATGTAAGGTTTTACAAGGGTCATACAGGTTATGGATGTTTTTGCCAAGTTCCAATCATCAGCCGTTCCAATCACCAGATTATATATATGTTCTTCAAATTTAAGTAGGCAACATATTATTTGACACGATTACTCTCAAACGCAACTGGTGGCCATGTTTATCGAGCATCTTTGGATAGGAAGTTTTGGGTTTCAACCTTCTTAGCATTCATTAGCTCGTCGCAGGAGTCTCCCCTTTCAAAGACAGCAGCCGCCCCCATTCCAGTGCCTGCAACACACAACACACAACACAACACACAATGATCACCTTTGAGAGAGAGAGAGAGAGAGAGAGAGAGAGAGAGGAGGAGAGAGAGAGAGACCTATACACATGGACACAACACCAAATCGGCAATCTTTTCCACGACGCTTCATTTCATGCAGCAAAGTAGCAACACATCTAGCTCCTGTGAATGAAGGCCAATTAGAGGTTGAGATTGGGGGAATGGATTATTATGGTCTCCATATAATGGACTCATTAGCTTACAATAACAGATTATGCTATGGCTCAGGGTTAGGCTAAGGCTTCAACTGTAAAAACCCCATTTACCACTTCACTCAAATCACTGATGATCTTAATTGGTTTAGAATTATGAACAAAGCATTAAGTGGGTCTCTAGATTTCCCAAGCAAAACTAGGGGGGTGTATTGGATAGAGAGTCTATGAGATTTTTTTTGGAGTTTGAAAGTGTATTCAATTTAAACTTTAAAAAGTATTTAAAAATCTAAAGGTATTCAATACAGATTTTAAAAAGTCTTTAAAAATTTAGATGTATTTAATACAGATTTTAAAAAGTCTTAAAAAATTTTGAGGTATTCAACAGTCTATGGATTTTAATTCTTCACAGACTTTAATGGATTCTTTTAAAAATTATAACTATGCAAAATCTCTCCAAATTTCTACGGATTTTGTCAAGTCAGTCAAACTCTACATAGAGTTTGCACAAAATCAACCAACTCTACGTGGAGTCCATAGACTTTCTAAATCAACCTACTTTTTAAAATCTATAAAAATCTGAAACGAATACTCCCTGTAAGTCTCAGAATAAGATGTACTTTCACTTACTAGCTATTGATAAATAAACAGCTAGTATCAGGGTTTTCGATACATTTTCTTATAACCTAATTTTCCATGGTTCAGATTCATTTTCGCCATTTCATGCATGCTAGAACCAACAATAAAGAATCCAGCATGCAACTGTTGAAACAAGAATGTTCATAATCAGCATAAAAAAGCTGAAATGATTCTCACACAAGGAAATGACCATGTTGCTAGATAAGATTAATAAAGATGTCGGTTCTAATTACAGAAAGTCAGAAACACAGGTACCTGTTGCACCCAATGGATGTCCAATGGCCATTGCACCCCCATTCACATTAATCTTCTCGGGATCAAGTTCAAGCTTCTTACGACAGTACACAAATTGTGAAGCAAATGCCTGCTCAGGAATATAATCCATGATGGAAATGTTGTAGCAGCATGAACATAATGAATGTATTTCAGTTATCAAAATATTCACCTCATTAATCTCAAAAAGATCTATGTCCCCAAGTTCAAGGCCAGCAGCCTTAACTGCAGCAGGAATTGCTACTGCTGGACCGACTCCCATGATTGCAGGATCAACACCAACTGCAGCAAAAGTCCTGCCCAAGCAGTAGAAAAGAGAGAACATATAGTTGTTAGGTATATATCATCTATCAATGCCTCAATTGCAATTAAGATATTATTTCGTCAGAATGCTTCAATGGGCTTGCTTGGATGCATAAATTTGAGCAAGGATTGAAAATTGACATACCAAATCCATTTTATTTGTTGTCAAATGAGATGAATTTCAGTTCCATCTATAGAGCTACAGATGCAAAATGTTAGTCTAAACTAGATCCAGACCAAGGAATTTAGATCCAACATATTTCAGATTCGAAGTATTTTAAATCCAGCTATAAACCATCCACAACTTCAAATCTTCTCAACAAAATTGAGCAGTTGAGGTGAAGGTTTCTTTATAAATCTGAACCTAACTACAAGGTTCAATAACATATGACAAAAAATTCCAAAATGAATCAAGTACAGCATTAGCTATCAGTCAACCATAGATGCTCTGGAAGTACAAAAAAATATATGATCACCAGTTCCAAAAGTTGGTAAAAAGATAGGGAATGGTTTGCCAATCTCTAGTTACTTGAAAATTGAAGAATCAAATCCATTTGAATACTAAGAGAAGGGGAACTTTTAAAAAAAAAAAAAAGAAAAAAAAAACTGAGCAAGGAAATCCAGATCCAGATCCAGATTTCTCAAGAAAACAGGGATTTTTCAACCATAAGGACTGCGCTGAAAATTATTCACAAACCTAAATACTCCGAGGATGGGAAGTCCTTTCTGCAATGCCACACTTCTCTTCATGAGGAGCACAGCTCCAGCACCATCACTTACCTGGCTTGAGTTCCCTTAAGGTATGGAAGGAAGAAAGAAAAAAAGAACAAAAAATGGGTGAGAATACCAGAATTTATACTTACAGAACATATTACAATGCAGCAGTAGCAATACTAATTACCAGCAGTGGTTGTGCCATCTTTCTTAAAAACTGCCTTCAGTTTGCCCAATTCTGCCACTGATGCGTTTGGTCTTATTCCATCATCAACAGAGATTGTAACTTCCTTCTCGTCTCCAGATTTTGGGTCCACAATCTTTGTTTAAAAAACACCCGAAAATTTAAGGATACAAATAACACCGGGAAAAAAGCAGAGTGCCAAATAAAATATCTCTATGAACTTTGAATACCTTAGTCTTCACCGGAATTATCTCATCCTTAAATCTACCTGACGCTGTGGCAGCAGCAGCTTTCTTATGCGACTCTACCTGAAAAGAAATATTAGAGGCATCAATGGTAGAATGGTTTAAACCTGAATCTACTGCTTTCGGGGAGATAAATTGAACTTACTGCTGCCTGATCTTGTTCCTGCCTAGTCACACCAAAACGATGTGCAACATTTTCTGATGTAATACCCATTGGAAGAAGACAATCCTGAGCTTGGACCATAGTTTTGACCTGTAATGTGCAGTCTTCAACAGTTACTGGTGGAACTCTAAACTAAAAAATCTTTATAATATACAAAAATCATGAAAAAAGATATTACCCTTGGGTTCACTGATCCATCCCAAGCCATGGGATTGGTAGTCATTGATTCCAAACCAGCCCCAATGCCTGAATTAAACAAGTCAGTAAAATAAGAGAGGAAAAGAACAAATTCAAGCTATTTCGTTCAAGGCATATAATTGAACATGTGCATACCTATATCATAGAACCCGGCTTTGATAGCAGCAGCTACATCAGCTACAGCTTGAAGCCCAGATGAACATTGCCTATTCACGGTTCTAACGGGTACAGTTTCTGTGTTGATAACATTAGCATAAAAGCTCATTATATCATGTACTATGTAGTTCTATAAAAGATGGAAAAACAAAAGGCATAGGAGGATATTCATGTACAAATGCATACCAGGGAAACCAGCATAGAAGGCAGCCATTCTACATTCACTAGCTCTTTGTGAGCCTGGTGCCAACACTGTGCCAACAACTATATCCCCAACTTCAATAGGATTTACATTCGTTTTCTCAATCAATGCCTGTAACAATGAATTACAAAACTATGTATATTGACTTCTTAATTTCAGGAAAATAAGAGATAACAGAGGTAGGATTGCAGCAACAAACCCTGAGAACAGGAGCAAGTATGTCATCAGGATAGGTATCTTTGAAGCCACCCCTCTTCGACTTACAAAGAGCAGATCGATAAGCACTGGGTGTCAAAAAAGTATATAGCCATGAGAAAAATTAATCCAAACTAATGTTCACTGGGATAACATAGACATTATGATTAGATCACTTACGCCACTATAACCACATCATCACCAAAGACAGAAGATCGCTGATATGCAGCACTGTCCCCAGCTGAACATATAGATGCCTGATTTTTTATTTTTTTATTTAAAAAAAAAGAATTAGATGGAATGAAAGCAAACAACCATGGGCAAGAAGGAATCTGGTGATTCCAACATCACACATATTGCACTCAAAACAAGTGCACAATTGTCATTTGGCACGATCATAATCATCACAATGTAACACACATAATATGCAGAGAGTAACTCCTTCACTAGATATGACACCCCTCCGAGTATGCTGAGACAAGGAAATCAGATCTATAGAAGTTATTAACATAAGCATAAGGCTTAATTTGTATAGAACGAATAGAGGCATTAATCCAATCACTAAACATCACACTTCAATTATAGCTTCTTTACACAGGAAAACACCCAGACATCAAACAACAGAAAGCCCATGTCCCATGGTTCAATTTCTACAATTATGGCCAGGATCAATTTAATACCAATCAAGTGCAGCTTAATACTAAACATCCCGCTGAACTACGTACTTCTTTGAACGTTAAACTACTTTCTCCGCCAAAAGGGTCGCAGCAATTTTATTATTTAGCATCAATAACCGCACAAATGTGTGTAATAACAGTTTCGTATCAAACCATAACAGATTATCAAAGGAAAAACTAATCCAATCATCAAGAACCAAAGCATCATCATCCCCAAGCCAACCACGAAATCATCAGAATAAAACCAATTTATCACCACAAACTTCCAAGCTCCAAGCTCACCACAATTACACCATACTAGATATTCGAAATCGAATTCCAATTAAATCAATCAACAGGATCAAATAGCGTCCACAAAATCAACATCAGATCAATCAAATCGCATAAAATAGAAGCAGCACATAAAATCAAATCCGAATCAGAATTAAAGAAAAATCTTCACCGAAATTGAAGAGTCAATATCCTCGAGAGTAGAAGAGGTGAAGGAGGGACGCAGGTGCTGGAGCAAAACCCTCTGCCTATCAACTGCTTTCTGCATATCGGTCGGTTCTCTGTGTGTATCAAAAATTGAGATCTCCTAGGAGTACACGCCAGAAAGGTTGAAATCGGGGAGGCTGCCGCGCAGCCTTTATATACTGGCTCTCTACATAGGGAAATGTGCATTGGATAATCATCATATTTTATCAAAATTTTTGGATATATACGCTGTATTTTCTTTTCTTTCCTAAAATAATAAATAAATATAATAGTTCCTGTTCTGTGGGCAAAAAAAGACGTGCAAATATCTCTTGGTTCATTTCATTCTCACGGCCAATTTGAACAAGTGCTCAATGCGGGAATTGTTCACAGATGCATCAGTAAGTCTCAAAGGGAATTCATTCTTTTTCTGTGAGTTGGCAATTATATGTGACCTGAGGATAGGGTGCTACATTCAGCAAGTATTGCTGTCTGATGAAAAGTATTTAATGATGTTTGGGTTGTATAAAAATGCTATCACATACAAAGAACTCACCGGCACTTACAAAATAGTACTAATTCAACATTTCAGGACTCAAACCAAATCTAATGTATGCACCTTTCATTTCTTCGTTTTAGGGATATGATATAAGTTAGGGGTGTATATGTTTGGATTTTAGGAGATGCTAATAACGTACTATGTTTCTACAGTATTTGTGACGAAAAATAAATGTACCGAGTGAACTTCAAAATGCATCAACATGGATCTTAAAGGAACTTAACAGTTTAACCAAAACAATGACATAATTCTCACTGGCCTGTGATGATCAAATTGGTCGCGGAAAGGGTGGAACCTGATGAAGCTGACTTTTATTTTGGGACAGAGAATGTTTTCTGATGTTTATGTTTGGTAAGTGATAGTATTTGAAGAGTCTGTCAGGCATACGATCATTTCAAGAGTATATTAGCAAAATACTACTATTCAACATAAATTCGGAGGTTTCTAATTTATACAAGGCATTCAATCTAAAATGGCGAGTAATGACATGCCCTACGGCTGGCACAACTTTATATCTTTTTCAATTGGTGATGAACCCCTAACTATTTCTATTCTTTTCCTAATAATGTATTCTCCATAAATCAATGGTTCTCGGCTACAGTACAAACATAACACCGGGGAAGAATTTTTCAGTCCTATATTGGCAATTTAGTAGTGCTTATCCATGATTGAATTATACAGTGTCTGTTGCTCAAGCATATGATTTCTATTGCTGAAATATGCTTCTCCTTCAAGTATTTATGTCATGACACTCGTCACAGCAGTCAGCAGGGCATCATGCCGTAGATTTAAGCAAAGTCATTTCTTCCACAAATACAATATCTCCACTATAAAAAACGATACACAAAAGGTAGACTTACAAACTCATAGCACAATCACATCAACACTCAAGACAAGTGCATTTTCAGAATATCAAAATACTATATGATACTGGACAGAAATAGCATCCATATACAAAAACCCATATCAAGAATCGACTGGAGTTTCAATATAGTTGAAAGCTGAGAATGTGCAGAAAATGAGACAAAACCAGAGATAAATACAGTTAACTGCTGAACTTTTTTACAATGCTATTGTCACCATTACGGTGGATTCTTTTGAGAACAGAAAGTAATCACAAAGAACAGTTTGTCCTTTGTAATCGAGGACTCTTCTTGGGACAAACTCACAGCCCACTTTGTTCAACTTCAACATTTCATAATACTGATAAATGGAACATTGGAACTACAAATATAACCTGCCATTTCAATTAAACTGAGATTGAACACATTACAGGAAACTAGCAAGCTCGTCTAATGAATTCAATCTGTACATGCTGCAACAAGCAAAATTACTGTCCATCATAAATACAAGAAAATACACTTTCTTCCTCACAAGTCATCAAGGTGTCAAAGCTTCTCCTAACATAATAAATCAGGATCTGACAAAATAAATCAGGGTACCATTTCACCAATGACTTCCTAATTAGTGGCAATAATTACACTTTCAAGTTGGAACGAGATAAGAAGTTGAGAATCACTCATAAATATTTTTTTATCATACGTAGATTTTATGTATAGGTTTATTTTGAAGTTACTAAGTATATACAGCATAACTTGGGGTGATCTTGTTCTATATAGTCTGGCTCTTGTATCCCTAAAAATGTTATTCACTGTAACTGATGAAATAATCAGTAAGATTACTCTGACTACACAAAATACTATGGACAAGAAGACATTAATGTTACAATACAATCAAGAAATTTTACAAAGGTAAAGATGTTACAATAAAAGTTACAGAGTCAAAGCCACATGTTATACCACAAAACCATATAATGCATGGCTAAAAGAATAAATAAATTAAAAAAATATAATTCTACATGGCAAATATAATCTGAATGACAATGCTTGTTCTCACCCTCAGTCTAGTGCAATCCATAAAATACCATAAGGCCATGTTGTCATGACTCATCAGCAAACTCAAGCTTTTCACGTATAAATCTGTGACCCTTGATCACTGCCACATCTTGGTGCAACAGGCTCTCAAGGTGCTAACTTTACTTCCTAGTCGGACAGTTGGTCAATTATGGTATTGTCCACACTTCTTCCAAACTTTCTCACTTGTATTTACCTTCCACATCTTCATTTCTCCTTTTTGTTACTGGCAATTCATCCTGTCCATGAGTTGTTTTTAGGCATCCACCTTCCGGTGTTCTACCATCCATGCAGTAATCTCACATTCAAGGTGGAGGACCATGAATGACTTATGGACAGGATGAATCACGAATTAACTAGAAGGGTGAATGCAAATGTAGAAGGAAAAATACGAGCAAAATGTGAGAAGCGCTACTAAGGAACTAAACAAATAAAAAGAATCCAACTTGGCAGAACTTTGGCAATGGTTACGAGCTCTACAAGTATTTTATTTATTTTCCTATGTTGCTGACCCTTCAGAAACATTACTAACACTGAGATGAATCAGTAAGCAAATAATATCACAGATCAGAAAATAAAATACAAGAAAGCACACAATCCAATCCCAAAACAAGCAAAAAGGTCAACAACAATATAACGATGTATTAAGGCTACATAAGAAAAAGAAGAATAATTCATCATAGTCCATATTAAAATCATCTTCCAGTATTCACAATATTCATTAATCCATCATACAAAAATTGTGACTATATTTATATTCCACAGATGAACAACATCTCAGCACATCTCCAAAAGCTATTACTGAAAGCAAAATCCAATCTTGCACCCTAGAAAATCACAAGCAGTGAGAAAAGCATATAAATCAAGAAGCAAGCATAAGCAATCAAACCCCGATGCTCATCCCCACAGCTCGCCAGCTCCACGACCAATCTCGTGCAGACCCGAGTGGACCAGATCACAAATACACCAGCTAGAACCATCACCACAAATCCTCCCTGAGGGACGAATAGAGACACCGCCGATAACATCACAATTGGCAGCATACAATAGCCAACCAAGCTGACACACTTGTACAAATCCAAATTCCCATTCCTGCCAGCGAGCATATTGAAAACCACATAGAGAAACATCGAAGCCATTGTCACCCATCCGAGGATGATCCCGAAGTGTATCTTCCCGGCGAGGAGCTGGAACAATCCGAATGCCAGGAGGAAGACGAAAGGACCAGAGAGATCGGCGTCCTCGTGGAGGTAGTGGTTGATTCGGAAAGGGTTGAGGATCGAGAGGGTTTTTTGGTAGATTTGCTTGGTGTTTATCCCCAATTCCTCAAGGAGTGGGGGTTCGTCCTCGAATCCGGTAGCGCCGCCGCCCAATCCAACACCACCGCCTATGGAGGAGGGGAATTGCGGTGCAGGGGAGTAGGAAGTGGAGGCGGCGGCGGAGTTGACGTCGAAGGAAAGGAAAGGGAGGCCGGGGCCGGAGGATCGCGGGGGTTGGAAGGGGGGAGTGGGGAGGCGGCGGCGTGGGTCGGCGGTGGAGGGGACGGCGGGGTTGCCGCCGGAGGGGAAAACGACCGGCGGAACGTTGAATTGCTTGGACATGGAGCCGGGGAGATCTGATTACTTGATTAGGGTTTATTGTCTAATTTCTGAATTATTTGTGGAGTGAAGGCATCAAGTAATGAAACGAGCAAATAAAAAAGTAAATAAGAATTTGGGGAAAACGTAAGCTAAGAAATGTAGGGCAGTTCGGCGATTACATAATGTTAATAATGTTAATGCAATTAGGTTACAATACAATCCTTTTAAGAGTCTTTAGGGTGCAGACATCAAAAAAAAAATATTTCGCATCATAAAATACATCTTTGAACATTACATTTTTGACATCACAAAATACATATCTCCCAACACAAAATACACAATTTCATACATCACACAACACAACTCCCACATCACATACATGGTGGCTGCCACCCATGCACACTAACCCCTTTTGTGTTAATGTATTTCGAGCCTGAACAGTATATTTCGAGCCTTTACAGTAATAAAATGTAAAGTTTTAGCTCGAATTTAACTAGGCTTGATAATATATAATTTGACTTTAAATTGAGAGTTTTGTTTATTATGCTGTAAAATATATTTTTTTTTTGCTTACATGTAAAATATAAATTTGATAAGTTTGATAAAATTTAAATTATGTTTAATATTTTTTTATTTTTATATATTTTAAATTTAATAATTCATTCGAGTTTTGACTGAGGATCGAATCGAGTTTTCTCACCCCTAGTTTTGACAACGGTGCAATAAATAGAAACGGGCATGGCTATACATTTCATTCTGGCAAAGCACAAGATTTAAAAAAAAAAAAAAAAAAGAAAGAAAGTTATCTACATTTCTTACAATTATTGAGCTTTTTTTAAATAATAATAATAAATCGTACTCCCTTTGTCCCATTATTTATCACCATTTGATTTTGACACTGTTTTATTATTCAATTTTGACATAATGTTAGCTTAAAAATATAGGTGGTAGACAAGGTCTCGGGTTCGAGTCTTGTGTATGCAAAAAACTGCTTTGGGAGAGGCGCCCTTAATTGCCCTTGCAGATCCTCGAGGGATTAGTCTTGGGTCCGATGTGGCCTGGGGATACCCTGGTATTCACCTAAAAAAATATAGGTGGTAGATACCAACAGTAGTTGGCTTGAGTGGATGGGGCTCTAGTCGCTTAAGCAAGGTCTCGGGTTCGAGCCTTATGTATGCAAAAAACTGCTTTGGGAGAGGCGCCCTTAATTGCCCTTGCAGATCCTCAATGGATTAGTTTTGGGTCCAATGTAGCCCATGGATACCCTGGTATTCACCTAAAAAATATAGGAGGTAGGCAAGTTAAAGTGTAAAATAATTTAAACAATCAAAATTAAAGAATAGGCAAGTGGAGTTCAAATGGACAAAATGGATGTAGGGGTAGGTCGGTACGATATACCGAAAATTTTTCGTCATACCGTATCGAAACTTGCGGTATGAAAATTTTCATACCGATGTCGTACCGAAGTCTTCTATATACTGAAGATCAATATACCGAAAATTTCGGTATGAAATATTTTCATACCGTTACCATACCGACTTTTCGGTAAGTTCGGTATATACCGAACCTTCGATACATACCGACATACCGGTATCGTGGTACATATGAACATACCGAAATTATCGCGACATATACCTGTTGGGTAATAGCCTATCTATTACGACCAAAGGCATAAAAAACTACGGGATTACATAATTTGAACCTCACTACATGTTTACTCAAAAGTTAAAGAAAACATAAAGTTGTAAAGCCTTTTTAAGGCTACTGCCGAGGCTTCCAAAAGCCGACTGCTGCTGCTGCCAGTCCGGATCCGTGCTCGGCCTTGGGACAGATTTGTTATCTCCTCTTTATGGCTCCAGTAATCCCGTCTTCCTGTTCAGCACTTTTAGCTCTGCAAAATGATTAGAAGAACAGTAATACTTTAATGACAACAAATGATAAAAAAGAAGAGATACCATAGATCTATAAATATTTATAAACACTTAGGCTCGGAGCACCCAAATGAGTCACAACTCAACAACAACACCAAGTTTCACCAACAAGCACCACTGTCGAACCCCCGTCGGCCTCCACAACTCCTTTGCCGGACCACCTCGTCAACACAGCCGGTCACCGCGCGCCTCCACAGACCTGCTGTCACGCCTCCCTGTTGTCCTCCAACAGCCAAGTCCTTCACCGGAAACCTATTTCCGGTGACCAACCCACCAAGGCTCTAAAAATGGAACAAGCTCACAGCGCTACCGAACCCAACCCCGTGTAATCCTTAAAACACTCGGGCCTTAACCTCACACACTCTCTAAGAATGGTAGAACAAATCTAACCTAAATGTAGAGGTGATGAAGAAATAATGAAGGGGAGAAAGGGGAATGGGGCGCCGCTGCTGCACTCTAAAAAATGAGTGAAGAAAAATTTGCTAGGATTACAAGAGAGCATGGTGTGAGGGTATAAATGGAATGGGAAATGGGCCTCGGCATAATAGCCATCATGGGCCGGGTAATGGGCTGTAGAAATGGGCCACTTAATACAACAATACCGACATACCCACATACTCTCAAAAGTTCGGTACGATAACGGTATATACGGTATACCGGGTATCAAAAAATTCATACCGTTACCGTACTGAAATCTTACGATGCGGTAGTATCATACCGAAAAAAATTACGGTATACCGAAAATTTCGGCATTTTCAGTATTTTTCAGTACGGTATGTGCGGTATACGGTATATTCGGTATTTTTCCCTAATCCTAATTGGATGATCAAATACTATTGATTTGGTGGTCAAGAACCCAATAACTATCCAAATATGCTCAATGAACAACAAACTCAATCTAAATTTGCAATTAAAATGAATTTGATAAATGGAAAATTGCAGTTTAATACCCCCTTCCAAAAATACTGATAGTGTGATACCCCTATACTATAATACTTCAATTGAGATACCTCCCCTACATTTTCGAATTTCCTTCAAAATAAATAAGGGTGAAAAGACTACCATGCCCCTGAAGCAAAGAAAGAGTGCAAAAAACGATGGAGGGCAGCGGGGTCTTTCCCACTTTATGTCTTGTCCCATTTCCTCGGTTTTGAAACCGCCGGAAGGAGTTAATTTTCTCTCCACCCACGTTGGCCACCACCGCAGTTCATAACCGGAGGAGTTAAAGAGGAAGCACAATCGGTCGTTGCCATTCTCCCACCATTTTCGTGCGTTTGTTTTCGGCTTCCATTGGAGAATCGAAGAGGAAGGGAAGAGTTTTGAAGGTTGATCGATTTCGGTTGTTCAAAGGTAAGAAAATCCCACTTGATTCCGAATTAGGTGTTTACATTCCGCGGGCTGAAGGTTTGTTTTGTGGCTTGCGGTGTTGAAGCTAGGTGGTATTTTGAGAATGGGTTTTTGTTAGGGTTTGAAGTTGGTTGTGTGCTTTCAAAGTAGAGAGTTGTTGCAGTTGGTGTGTTTTGAGAAAGGGGTTTTCGTAGAGGGTTTAGGGTTGCTTTGTTGGACTGTTTGCCATTTATTACTAGTAAAGCATGAAAATGTTTGTGTTTGTTGATTGTTTTGCTACGCTTTGGGTAACTTACATGAAACATTTTGTGCGACACCACGATTCACGTCACAATACACTTATGTTTGTTGTAGTTTTTGAGATACCACAGAGATTCAAGAACTACACCACTGTTTTGGGGCTGAATTTGTGCAAAATTGGCGAATAGAAATGGATAGGGCTGGTTTTCGGATGGTTTTTGAGATACCGCAGTGTTTGTGGAATACACTACTGTTATTGAACTTGATTTTGTGAATCTTATTGAATTGAATATAGATGAGTATGTTTGATTTGGTGTGTGTGTTTCGATAGCAGTGATTCTAGTGAATATTAGAATGTTTTTGGCATGGTTTTGTCCACTCCGTTGAATAGAAAATAATAATAATGTTGCATATGGTGTTTTGGGAATTAAGTGTTATATGTGTTTGTGTCAATTTATTTTACCATCAGTGTTTTGAATTACTTGTCCATTGTTCAAGGAGTGTAGTATCGTTCATTATCTTGTCCAGTACTCCATGTTATGTTCGTCGAAATAGTGATGATTAGTGGATTTGGCAGGCAACGAACGAATGGCACCGAAAATGAAAGGAGATGTGAAGAAAGAGACGAAGAAGGGAACGAAGAAGGGGGCAGATGGTGTGGCAGATATAACTGCCAGGTGCAGCCTTAACGTGCTGCACGATGCCATGGCGGACATTAAGAGTAGAATTACGGAGCAACATAAAAAAAAGCCATATAGATGACGCCTTTCTATCATTTTTCAAAGGTGGAAGCACAATATCAAAGCAAGACCAGGCTCCAATCGTTTTTGGAGCGATTCGACGCTGAGAGGTGCGCATTTCAGTTCGGGGAGGGATTTTACTTGCCCTTTAAGTCGTGGGAATTTTCCGTGGTGTTGGGACTCCAACACACAGGTTTGTACGTGAACCCCGACTGTGAGCAAAAGTCATCCTTCAAGCGCAAGTATTTTGGAAAGAAAGGCGGACGGCTGAAGAGGGACGATGTCGTCGATTTGATGCAGCAGTTGGCGGGGACGGAACATGATAAAGATTTTGCAAGGGCGTTTGTTCTGGTTGTATTTAGTAGTCTTCTATTTCTGACATCCTCCCTGAGACTACCCGAATTTCTTGTCCACCACGTGGACAAACTGCACAAGCTCGATGAATATAGTTGGGGGGAGGCAGCGTTTGATTTTGTTGTGGATTCAATGAGACGCCGTGCGGAAGGGAAGATATATGTGGACGGATGCACGGCTGGTGTTCTGGTAAGTTCATATTAGTACTTTAAAACGCGAGGTATGGTGTACCAAAGGGCAACATACATATGCTTGGAAAACACTATACCTACCCTTCCATAATACCATTCTCATTTTTGGGTGAACTGTAACCACGTGAAAATGTGGTTGTGCAGGGATGGTTCTATGAAAGATTTCCACGAATGGCAGAAGCCATAGCCGAGCCGGTCATCCCGCGATTTCTTAGGTGGCAGGAGAGATACGGACGTTTGCATGAATGTCGGGCTGATCTCCTCTGATTGAGGGCAAGCGAAGCACGGAAATTTGAGATAACTAGGCGGGAGAAGAAATTTGTGACCCAGGTGGTGCCCACCCCGGAGGGTTCGTCGGTGATCATGGAGGTTGATGGGCTCGCGGACGAGATACCCCGTAAGAAAAAGACACCAAAGCGCCTACTGAAGAAGAAGGTTGTGGAGAAAAAGAAATTCAAGGACGAGAGAGTGGAAATGACTGCGGCGGTAGAGGTACAGTGAACATTTTATTGAAATTATAGGTGTTTTGGTGAAGTGTTGTCATAGCATCGCTGGTTGGTATGTATTTATGATCACTGTTGTACAATTGGCCTTTTGGTTGCTCTGGTATATTATTCATCCACAATGTCGTTGATTGTGTATTCGAGTGTTGTTCATGTGTTTACACTAACACAGGATGAAGCAAGTGGAGAGGACGTACAGGAGATGGGAAGTGATGAAACGGAAAGCACAGAGATTGGATCAGACAGCGAGAGCGAGGGCAGCGAGCAGGCAGCTCAACACGAGGTTGCTTCAGGTAGCGAGTACGAGGTGGATGAGTCTGGTCAATCCCAATCAGGCGATGACGAGGTCAGTTCGGTGGCAAGCGAGGACGAGGGTTCGGATGACTCGTACGACATGGCGGTCCGAGGTCTGACGGCTACCGTAGTGGAAAAGGTATTGTTGTGAATAATTCATTAATCCAATACTGTACCATAAAGTTGCTCAACCTTAATCCCTTGATTACAGTGGCTCTGCCGGCGAAACGGAAGGCGAGCACCCGCATCTCATCGCCTGCAACTCGCAATGTTAAGCCGCGTGTTAATCGAAAGCTGGATATGAAGTCACCTGTGGAAAAAATTCAAAAGAAGAAGGTAAGTATAACTATGGTATTATGTCTCAATAGAGTGGTGTATTTTTGCTTTTACTACGGTGCATAGAATAATGGACAGGACAAAGCCGATGAGGTGAAGAAGAGCAAAGATATGGAGATCCGAGAGAAGTACGCCGGTAAGAGGGGCTATGCAGGAAGGCTTTCTTTGTCGGAAGCGAATCGGGAGACGATTGAGCGGTTCATCGATGCTATAGATGAGAGGTATATTCACTGTTTAGTTTGGTATTACATCTTTACTGGTGTAGTATTGTACACCTTTGATCTATGGTGCGTTGTTTAATAATCTGTATCCCTTTCCTATACAGCATCAAGTTTGTCTAAAGCCAGGGAATATACGCCGTCGAACCATCGGGTGTGGTACTCCTTCTGTTCAACGACGCTGTGTGCAATGACTTAGTGGGTTGTTGGGCCGCGTATTTGTGTGGTCAAAGTTATCGGGTTGCATATGATGTTCAGACAAGGGTGGCATTCCTTAGCCCGTACGCGATGGTACGATTTGACTTTAATAAATAACTTGTACCATTTCTGGCATCATTGAATTTGTTAACCTATAGTTGTTTCGTTCGGCAAGCAGTCGAATATTCTACAGCTGATGAGCGATGCCTCTAAAAAGGCTACCCTAACTGGAAGGCAGTATGACAAACTTTGGATGGATATGTTGCTACCGGGAAAGAGAGAATTCGATGTGATGGACAAGGGGTTTGAGGCGGGGTAGGATTATGTTTTGGTGCCCGTGACCTTCTCGTTCCATTTGTTTCTCATTGTGTTGGACTTGAATGCGAAGGAGGTCGTGGTATACAATTCAATGTGGGCTCAGCGATATAACATGGCAATACTCAGAGTGGTCAGTATAGTGCATTTTCACATTGTCTGTAGTGTTTGTGCATTTTCACACAATCCTATAGTATAGTGCATTTTCACACTGTCTGTAGTGTTTGTGTTTTGAAGCTATGGTGTTTTATTGTATGCATAGGCAAATTTCTTGCGGTGGTATTTCATCCAAAGGCATGATTTCGATTTCGATCCTCACATTGTGAATCAGAAGACATGTAGGCAGCAGTCGGAGACCTCAGTTGACTGTGGCGTACATGTTATGTGGTGGATGGAGGCTTTTGTGCACGATACCAAGGCTTTCTGGGATACGGAGGCCACTGCCGATATTAAAGTATATCGTTCTCGGGTGGCACTCCAATTGCTTGTTGACGGGAACCGAACTGCTGAGGAGGGGGTGAAAGATGTTGACCATGCCACGGAGAAAGAGACGGTGAAGGAGAAGGAGAATGAGGCGGCCCAAATGACGGACCACGCGGTCGAGAAGGGAATAGAGAAGGAGGCAGCACCAGTGACGTACCATGCGGCCGAGAAGGGGACAGAGAAGGAGGCAGCACCAGTGACGGACGAGAAGGGGACAGAGAAGGAGGCAGCACCAGTAACGGATCAGGCGGCCGACAAGGGGACGGAGAAGGAGGCAGCACCAGTGACGGATCAGGCAGCCGAGGGGACGGGAAATGCTGCAGATACTGTTGATACCATTGTTGATGGGACCAACACCAACCTTACACTGATGGCTGATACTGCCCTTAGCAATCCGGACACCACCCCCCTTCAGGCGGCTGCCCCGAGCACTTCGCACGTTGATCCACCCCCAGTCAACACGGCTGCACCCACCGCTTCACATGTCATTGATCCGGTCCCAGTGCATAGTGCTGTCCCCACCCCGGACATCCTCATTCACCCCGATACGCTCCAAGTGCATGCTCTGGTCCCTCTCCGCATTGTCGACACATCAGCCGTACTTGGTTTGCCAGTTAACCAAAAAAATCCCACTGTTACCCTTGATCCCATTGCTCCAGTGACATTGTCTGGTGCTCCTCCCGTATGTACTGATGTGCAAAGTGCAGTGCATGGTGGTGCCCCCTCTGACAAGTCTGGTGTTTCTGCTCCCTCTGCCGATATTCCACGTCCAATGGACATTGATGCTGACAACGTGGCTGACCCCATGACTTGAACTGCTATGATGTTTCTACTTTTGGATTTGTTGTTGGTTTGAGATGGAGTTTAACTGTTATGGATGCTGCAGGATTGTCGTGTTTGGTTGTTTGGTCGTTTATCGTATTTAGTTTTATCTGGTACTAATGGGATATGTACTAATTGATATTTCACCATTTTGCCTTAATCTTATAGGATAATTGGTCGTTCTATGACATGTTTACCAATGTTCATGTATACGCAAACCGTTAGTGGCATAAATACCGACGTCATGAACGAATGTATACCACTGTTCGAATGCTTCAATACTAAAGTTATATGGAAACAAAAAGTGTGCGAACAATCCGACAATTCATTTGGCCATTACATGAATTACCCACGCGAATACAAGCACAACACAACAAATTTTCCAATACATTTTCCCACCACCAGCTTCAAGGGCGGCGTGCATTTCACCACCACCACCTTCGTTGGTGGCGTGCATTTCACCACCATCACCTTCGTTGGTGGCGTGCAGCGGGCTTATTCCTTCTATAACCGAGCCGGTTGACATATGCACACCACGACTTGGATCTACGGAGTTCGTTTGCATGTCGTCTTGTGTGGGATCGTGTATATTCTCAATAGGTACAAAATGCGCACTGATTGGTGTGACCCAACCTACAAATACGCGCCATTCGTGGCGAAGGCAAGAGTAGTACAACCTACCCTCATTCCCATTTACCGTTGAGTCGAAAACGCGAATGTCAGCCCTGTGACCGCATCCACACCGTATGCCGCGCGGAAACCGTAAATCCATAGTATCTAGTGTGTGTCGATCGGCCGCCACTCTTCCAGCTGTCTTTTGAGAATTCCTGCCGCTATAATCCATCGCTTCTGGATTTAGATTGCTAAAGGCAAAAAAATAATAATAATAATAGAGTGTTAGAAAGGGGGATTGATAATGGCCAAAATTGTCCATTATTTCCAATCCATTTCCGTGTCTGAGACGGACATTTTGATCGTGATTCCATCTTATTTCAATAAGAAAGCAGTTGAATTTGACAGATTAATGCGAGTTTGTAAAAACATTGAGCCGGTAATAAAAAGACACAAAACATGCAATTTTTAATTGTATTTGTGTTAGAAAAATCCAAAAACATGAAAAAAGGAAAAAGAAAAGAAAAAGGAATGAAAAGATGGGCAAAAGAATAATATAGCCCACAAAAATCCAAAAAGATGGGAAAAAGATTGAAAATCCCACAACTGAAATTTGGTTAAGTGTTGAAGCACAATTCGAATTGTGCAATTCGAGTTAATTCGAATTGCTGAAGAGAACAAGAAATGGTTAAGTGTTGGAAAGGGAAGCAGAAGAGCTAATTCGAATTACTATGGCCAATTCGAGTTAATTCGAATTGACTTGAATAATTCGAATTAGGCAATGAAGAGAAGGAACCCAAGGGCAAGAAGAAGGAGTGCAATTCGAATTGTCCAATTCGAATTAATTCGAATTGGCACAAACAATTCGAATTGCCAACAAATGCAGGGGAGCCAAGTAGAAGCTATCCAGCAGTTCGAGAAAACCAATTCGAATTCTTCACAATAATTCGAATTGGTGATTGAAGACCACAACCCCAACTCAAGAAAAAGATCTCACAGTTCGAATTAATTCGAATTGATTGAATTAATTCGAACTTCACTCATTGAAGCTGTGGAGCATGAGCACAACATTGGTGGGCCTAGGGTTTCGAAGTTGTCTATAAAAACTGACCTCTCTCAACACAAGAAACATCCTTAGATCAAGAATTTTGCCAAAAAGCAGCTTGGGACAAAAAGAACAGCAGGAGGTTCCGCACCCCTTAAGGGTTAGGTAGGTAGTTTAGTATAGTTTAGTTTATTTTCCTTGCAAGTAATCTAATCTTTACATGCTTTGATCTTAGTTTAGTGTAGAAGCAGTTTGTGTAACCCTTAGAGTAGCCATTTCCAGAATTTTTACAAGCTTTCTAGTTAGAATAAACCCTACCTTCAAGTTAATGATGGTTTTGGGTTCTTTATTTTGCTTTCAAAGTGTCAATACAAGAAAAATTTCCAGAAATGGTGTTATTCATGTGTTTTGGCATTCTTTAATGCTTTCTTTAGAAATAAATGCTTAGCATGTTTGTTTGTTTCAACTAGGTTACATTTATTATGTCCTAATTGACATTCAAACTTAATAAATGCATGTTTGGTGGGTAGTTAGCTTGATTTTGTGCCTTAGAGCTTCAAATAAGTGTTCTTAGGTTTTAGATGTTTTTAGGTTTGTTAGTATTTATCTTTATGCCTTATTTTTTCCTGCCTTGTTTTCATTTTTATGCTGCCTTAGATAACATAGGTGTTCTTAGCTTTATTCATGCAGTTCTTGATTTTCTAGATGTTTTAGGTTCTTTGATCTTTGATCCTTTGTTTGTAGAAGTAGGGTTTAAATCTTGCCAATACCCACTGGACATGTGTTTGTTTATTACTTGAAAATCTCACTAGGGTGGCTGTGAAGTGAAATTGATGTGAGATGAGGGATTTGGTAAATCTAAACCCATCATTAACCGCACAGTGTTCACCTAACCCATACTTGTGAGAACAAAAAATTTGTTGTTGTTCGAAAATGTGTAATTCGAATTGAGGCATTCGAATTATCTCGAATTGCCTAAGAAATTCGAATTGCACAACCAAAAATTTCTTCATGAGGTTTCCAACCAATTCGAATTCTCTAATTCGAATTAATTCGAATTGGTTCACACAATTCGAATTGGCATGTGAAACCACATTGTATTGCATACCACCCATTCATGCCTTAGTTTATTTTCCATCTCTTACCAATTCGAATTGTGCAATTCGAATTAATTCGAATTGCTGAACAATTCGAATTCACCCTCCTCTTGAGGTATATGCCTTAGTCAATTTTGAGCAATGAAAGGACTTCACCAATTCGAATTAATTCGAATTGCTCAACAATTCGAATTAGATGATGTCTCATTTCTTTGCAAAGATTAATTGGGTAAGATCATACTTCATTCTTCATGCATTCTCAATTCGAATTACACCAATAATTCGAATTGAACTATCCTTCTCTTTTGAAAATTCCAAAAACATTTTTCTTTCATGATTTGTGTAAGTTGCATGGATGCATCGAGCCTCGGCCCAGTTCATCTGATTTCTATCCATTACACATTTCAACCCACTAGTGTCTACTTATTGTGTGCTTAACATCCACACAATACCAAAAATATTTTCTTACTTTCATGTTTTCTCCTTCATTGTGTGTATGAACGGATAATGAGAAACACCACAGATTAATGTTGGTGAAAGGTCCCTTCATAGGGATATCGACTAACCCGTCTTCTGTGTGTCAACAGTTATGACTAATTCATATTCCACTAGGGGTTGATTTTGAGAGCTTAGAAGCAGAGTCAGCGATTAGGTCTCATCTAGACCGAAAGGATCTGTGTTTTAATTGAGAGTTTAGTACCTGTCTAGGGAATGATTTTCAAATATCCATTTGCTCCTCGAAATTGCTGTGTGTTGGAAATCTGATATTAGATATAGCATTAAGTCACTATCCACTTGGGTGTAGATGAGATGTGATAAATAATATTGGAGGAACAACATATAGGCCTTGGTGAATTTCTAAGGTAAGGTCGAGTATTCCTTCGACTACTATCTTCTTCTGCCAAAGTCTAGAATTGAGTCTTGAGTGAGTACATCCGGAATAGGTTCATTTATGGATCTGTTTCATTTAGTTTGTATCTCATAACTACCCAGATGTTGTAAGCCCTGTGGCTTATTGATATCTTGGGGGTTCTTGATCTGCATCTGGTCACCAAGACCAGGGGCTCTTTTATACTAACGGAAAGAGACGTTTTTAACGATTCCGAGTGATAGATTTAAATGCTTTCTTTACAGCATTCTTTACTGCTTTCCTTTAAATGCTTTCATAGAGGTCACTCGGAGGAATTAGGGGCTGTCCATCTGTTAAAAGGTTTGAGAGTTATGGAATGGTTTGAGTCTTGATTTGAAACTTTGGGTGTGACATGGGGGAATGATAGGAGTACTTGGCATGTCAACTAATGATATGTTAGGTGTTGCTTATCCACCACAGATACATAATGTAACTTCACAAGGCCTGAAGGGAGTTATAAGTCTGTGGTATCTTAGATATTGTTGTCTTAAGAGCATGTAAATTCTCACCGTAAGTACCTGTCTGTTAAAGGGAACATGGTGTAGAAAGCATGAGAGTTAGCTAACTAGAGGATTATCCCAAGCTAAGATCTGTGTAACAAAATGGAAGTTTAATTGTGTTTCATCGGAATCTTGTCCAATCTTTATTATTTCCTCCCTGTCCCTTCTGTCATATTTTAAATTTGCTTTCTAAATAGTGTAGCGTAGTTTTACATGCTTTCGTAGTATAGATTTAATTGCTTTCCTCAATCTAGTTTACCATGCTTTGTAGAATAATTTTTACTGCTTTGATTTAATTATGTCAAATAGTTGTTAGAAACCCTTGCAAAACTTAAATCGAGTAACCGAGTGGAAAATCTTAGTAAACGACGTGGGTCCTGCTTCCATCGCACATCCTCCAGTGAACGATCCGGTACTTACTATAAATTACTGCAATTTTTGACTCCGTGCGTTTTCGGGATGCACAGTTTCTTGACACGAGTAAATAAAAACACAATATTTTAGAAAATACTCATGTAGTGGGAAGATGTTCAAAAGTTTCATGGCGCTATTACCAGGGATCATAACTTGGGAGCGCCATGAAATTGGAAATTGTATTTAGACGGTTCTTCACCCCCCCCCCCCCCCCCCGGCAGCGCAATGAAACTCGTCAAAAGTTTCATGGCACCGTTGCCGGGGAGGATGCAGCGCAGTTGTAATAAATAATACTTTATTAAGTATTGAACACTGGTGTCTGGTAAGATTGAAATGTTTACCCCGGCAGGTATCTTCTTGACATGAAATTAAGAGAAGCATCATGGTGCAGATACCAGGGGCTTTCAGGGTGACAGACTGAAGGTCAATTCCGGTTGCACCGTGATATTTGTCAAAAGTTTCATGACGGGAAGGACCATAGCGCCGCTTGAAATCAAAAGACCCCACATGAGTAATAAAAAAAGGGAAATCATAACATATCCTTAAACCCCTTCCCTACATCATAACTCTTTTCATTTAATAAATCCACACCTGATATTTCAGAAAATTACTCGTGTTAATGAAACTCGTCAAAAGTTTCAGGGATGCTGTGAAAATTATGGTGGATGGATAGAAGCAAATAGAGATTGGAGGCTTTGGAGACCGGTCATGAGGGGTCAAAATTGGGAAGTGTGAGAATGACATAAAGTTACTTTTCAGAGATTCTTCTCTGCACTTGGCAGATTTCCTGCAAGAAATGAAGTCATGAATTGATGGTTGGTGGTGCCATCTTTACTATTGAGGGGAAATCCATGAAACAATACCGTCCTTTCATTTGGTACCAACCATTCCTTATGATAGCACCATACATGACGAATAGGAATATTATTCTGATTGTTACTGATTTGTTGTGATCCGAACTATATTTGTTTGTTCATAATCTACCCTTGATCACGAACAAGCTTCATTAACACATTCCCCCAACCCTATGTGCCACAAATGTGCATCCAAATGTTATGTGAGTAAGGTTCAAACATAATGGTGCTATCTCCAAGCAGAGGAGTACAACATAAGAACAATGTCCAGTGTAGTCCATGTCCTTGTGTGGTGTGTTGTTGGGTAACCACACAATCCTATGTACTAAGTTGTTGATTTGAGATCGTTAATGGCATCCAAACACTTTAATTTACACTCATAACGAATCCATATGATTGATTATGTTGAATGAAGCGCGAACAAGCCTATGTGCCACAAATGTGCATCCAAACATTATGTGAGGAAGGTTCAAACATAATGGTATCACGTATGAAGTTCATGCAGCAACATCGAATAAGAAGCCATCCATAATAAATAAGAACCTGCAAAAGTTACTTCTTTGCATTTCCATGGTATCACGTATTGAAACCATCCTTACAAGGATCGTTTCAAAAACTGAAACCATATACAAAAATACCACCTATCAAGTCAAAGTTGTACCAGACATGTTCCAAAAAAAATATTACATGCCAATATGTGGTATACCACAGTGTCTGAAACAATCAGCAACAAAGTGACACAACTGTGTCGTGTGGTCAAAAATATAAAAAATGTGTCGGTATGCGTCCTTACAACTGGGTCACTGAGCACCAGTGTACCGGTGTGCTTCCTTGCAGGTCGTTCTGTTATGCCCACCCCTTCGGCACAATCCGCATCTTCCCCTGCTCGTCTCTGTCTGGGATGGTATCCGTCGTGTCTTCATCCGCCCCGGCTGCACGCGAACATCTGGAGGCAGCATGAACTCCTCCTCAATCCCACCGCCCACGTTATCACTTTCCATCAACATAGGATAGATCACCCCGTCGTACGTTGTCCTGTAGTACTCAACAGTGTAAAAGGGATCGCAGTAATCATGAAGATTACCCTGCATTTGCTCGATGGCTGCACACCCGTGCTTGCATGGGATCCTCAATAACTGCCAGTACCCGCAAGTACAGGACATCCGATCCACATCCATAGCATGTATTTCACCATGGTCACGAACCTCAAACAACGAACCCGCCGCTCGTTGCAGATCCATTTCACCGGACGCATAGTAAGACCTGTTCAGTTTTTTTGCTAGTTCCGGACAAAGTTTTCCAGTCATCCGAGCTCCTGCCTCTCGCTTCTCGTTCATCATCTTCATGATCTTCGACCGTATTTTATCAAGCATTGCAAATGGCGGCAGGTGTCTGGCCTTTTTGATCCAGGCATTGCAACTCTCGACAAGATTCGTGTTCATTACGCCCGATTTGTTCCCCGGGAAAACTGAATTCGCCCATTACGGGGATCCGCATTTTCAAGCCATGCAGATGAAGCAGGCATTGCTTGAAGTATGGAATTCAGGTGCCGGATCATCTCGTCGTAAGTTGTCGCGTATGCAGTAGCCTTGAAGACCCCTGTCCAGTATTTTTTGTCCTTGTACGGGTACTTCCCCAGCACCTGTCATCCATAAAAAAATATAATGAACAGATGTCCTCCTGGTACCCTTGTGCCTTTCAAACTACACCGCACTACACTGACAGTATACTATAACATACATAACAAACTATTACCTCCTTTTTGAAATTCTCCACAAGGTGTCGAACGCATACTACATGATTGCTCCCAGTGAACACATTTGGAATAGCTTTCATCAAACTGGAGCGTCGATCACTGAAAAACATCCACCCGCCCCATGACACCCGTTCATTGCCCCCTTCAATTACGTCCTTCAGCTTCACGCAAAACCATTGCCAGTTCTCATCTGTCTCCCCATCGACAACTAATACAGCACACCCACAATGACAAACACAACATATATTTTCAGATATAACAACATGGTTAGCACAATAAGCAACAACCCTTAATCCATACAACAACAACGTTCATATGTATCAACAACAAACATTGTACCTGCAAATGCTATTGTAATAAATCCACCCTCCGCATCTTTCCCCACAGCGGCCAATACCTGGCCTTTCCACTTGGTTTTGATATAGGTTCCGTCGAGCTCGACAAGGGGCCGACACCCTCTATTGAAACCATCTACGCAAGCTGCAATTGCTACGAAGACCCTCCTAAATTTTTTGGTACCTTCAACAATCTCTAAATCCGCAACACTCCTGGGTCCGACGCTAGTAACCTGTTGCAAAATACCCGTATTTTGTCAAATGAGTAGTAATCATCCCCATGCAATTCCTTCATCGCCACCTCCCTCCCGCTCCATGCCGTACGATAGCTGATATCGACTTTGAACGCTGCGCGAATAGCGTCCACTGCATGGTTCGGAGTATAGTGCGGGTCCCGTCTCAAATTCTCCTTGATAAATGTCGCAACCCATGATGTTGTCGCCTTGGGGTGTACCCTTGATCGTAGATTGTTCACACCACAATCGTGCATCAATGTGCAAGTGCGAATCGCGAACGACTCATCAGATTTGTGGCGGGATGCATAAATCCGCCATCCACAATTCTCCACGGAGCATTTCACCTGAACTTTTTTCTTATTGTTGTGCACATACTTGAATCCACGACGGACTGCAATACACTGATTTTTTAGGACCTTCCAAAACTGTTCGGCATCTTTGAATTTATGTCGTTCACCTCTGATTGCATTGGCCCAGATGACCCTTACATCTTCGTCGTCCTCATCTTCTTCGTTGTCGAATTCCTCGTCTGCTTCAGTATCCGTCCTGCAGCACAATTCATACAGAACGTGATCCTATTGATAAAAAACTGGTCATCCAATACCGTAATCCTATTCATACAATACTATGACCTGATTTGCATTACAACTTTGAGTAAGGCACATGTATACCACAATTAGGTAATATGATACTGAAGTTATTGCAATCAATACAGAAAATGTCACTTTGACCGCACGATATTCTTTCAGTACCAGCTGAGTGATAATTCTTAGGTCTAAATGCATGTTCCATCCATTACATCAGTCCAAACACGTATACAATCGGTAAAAAGGCTTCCGCTCTATCCGTAACAATACCGGTGTGCACAGAGATAACATAAATACAGAGACACCAATCCACAAGTTACAGAGCAACATAAATAGACATAACAATACCAGTGTGCGCACAAAAATATAAAAAACTATAACACATATCATTACGGGACAGTCATCTACTGGGGTTTTAACTAAACATTACCGTGCCCTCTTGTTTACAGGTTCCCGATTCGTGACCTTCATCTTCCCAAAAGTCAGCCCTTTTGCCCGATTCAAAAGGCACATCCTTCTCACATCGTCGTCCTTTATCAGCTCCATCAAGGATCCACCGTCGGGTTCTTTATAATACAGGGTTTTCGTTGCGGCATTCACATCAATCCATTTATCATTCACCTTTCTAAAGACATCCGAAAGAAGGTCGGCATCATATATTCGCACGAGATGCACTTCCCCTTCGTAATGACAAAACAGTAAGGTCTCTATTCCTTGCATTTCGGCTTCCTCTTGCCCATCGCCTTGCTCTTCAATGTCACTCATCCTTCCCTAAGAAAACACTCTAAACCCGTCGCACTATCCCCTTCCAAAACCATTCACAACCCCATCCCACTATACCCCTAAACCCTCTGGCAGCCCTTCTACAACAATCCTAACCCATCGCATTAGCCTCATCTCCCGTCAAGCTTTCCCCTTCCAAGAACCCGCCTCAAAATCGCCCCCAAAATCCTAACCCGTCAACTCCCACCTTCACGAAATCGGGGTGTCCCCAACCCAAAGATTTCTACCCTTCCAGCATTCCTACCGAAGCCGGGCGAAGAAGCTTCTCCAACACACTTCCGCGCAAAAATGAAGCCCACTGGTGCTCTCCTTTGATCGTCGCAGGTAGGTGAGGTGAGAGAGACAAAATGGGTGAGAGTGAGAGAGTTTGTATGGGTGGGAGTGAGACAAATCTCACATATGAGATGATTCAAAAAAACGGCTGCCAACTCTCCATCATAACATGTCAAATCTCCGCCAAAAAGGGAGGGTATTCTTGACATTTCAGCATTTTTTTTTGTTTTCATTTTCTTTTAAACGATGGGTCCTGAAGTACACCGTATTTCACACGTGAGTATCAATACAATATGTATTGAGTATAGGGGTACTAATACATAATACTTTTGAGGGCTGGGTATTTTTCAATAACTTTTCCTTTGATAAATCTTTCAATGAATTCAATGTCAAAGAGACCCGGTTATGATTGTGAGAACCATTGCCAACTCAAGGAACCATTTTGATAACCTCAAAGAAAATCAAGTAGGAAAATTTCCATTGATAACATATGAATAACAAGAAATGCTACAAATCACGCCTAAACATTTATTTTATAATCAAAGTTTAATCCCATTAATGGTGGAATTTATCTAGGTATTACATTTTGGGAATGAAGAGATCCCGCTAATGAATAGCAGAGACAATATATTTCCACAGTTCACTTATCAGCTAGCAGATTCCTTAATTCCCAAACAACCTCACTAGATATGAATAATGGACAAATTGACAACATATAAAATTTTTCTAAGAGACATTAAGATGAGATCTTCCAAAAAATTCTTATTCTTCGTATCAACCCGATCTTTGCAAACTTAATGCACATGACATGTCCTGATCTTTTGATATCTTTGCAAGATTAGGGATTGTTTCTTTTTGGATTTATCCGAGTCTTTATGTCTTGATCCTGTGGCGGAAGTTTCATGAATACTCTTTTCATTTCCAAAAGCTTTTTCAATCTTCACCATCCTTAGAAGATTTTGTGTTGGCCTCTCGATGGACTTGTCATGTAAATACAAATGTTAAATGAACCGAGCCGAATGAGTTCGGGAAGTGATACTTGAGCTCGGCTCCTCAAGCAAACGAACTAAGCTGAACTCGGCTCGTTTATTAAACAAGTAGTTAAAAAAAAAGGCTTGTCTTGATTCTTTAAGCTTAAAATAACGGGCCAAGCATAAGTTCTTAACGAATCAAACTGAGCTCAAATTTAAAACTAACTAGTTATATTCAAATTTTTGGGTTCGAAAGTGGGGTAGAACTCATTTTATGAACTCAATAAGTAATTTAATGCATATTTATATTTTAAAAAAACAAAATCAAAAAATATCTAATAAAATTTAAAATTTAAAATTATTAAATTTTTATCGAGCTTAGGCTCATATATACTTCTAGGGCTACAATGTGTTCAAGCTTGGCTCGTTTCATTTATGTGTTTTAGTTTTTCTTAGTTTACTTTAAATTAATTTTTATTTTACATACATTTATTATTTATTCAATATTATATTATATTATATTAGTTTATTCAACTCTTTATTTTTTTAATTATTGGATTTCATTATTATATTTTGACTTTTTACTTTTTAATTAAATTAATTAATTAATTAATTTTAATTTCATATTTTATTTTTTTTTTAAAATCATTAGGGAATTTTAGTATTGTTTATTAGTTAATGTTATTTCTATTATGTGTACATACATGTGTAATATGCGGGAATTTTGCAACATAACATAAATAAATAAATAAATAAATAAACAATAAATAAATATAATATATAAATAAACATGAAAAATAAATAAAGAATCATAAGAGATGAGAAATAGAATTAAACTTAAAAAGGAATCAAAATTTCGAGAACCCGGGAAGCCGAAGATAATTTAATCAAATAAATGGTTACACGGGAACCCAACACCGATGGACTCAATAACTCGAGTCCAAATAAAAATTTTGATCCGAATAAAAATTAGGATAGGAAATTGGAGCCCGAAAATAGCCCGGAAATCAGAGCCCGAGAACATAGAGGGATAGAAGCTCGAAAGAGAGGAGAATACACCCGACGGATCGCACGACCCGCCCGGACCGAAGTCCAGGCGGAGTCCGCGCGGTGGCCGCGCGCTGTTTGGCCTAAAGGCGCGCCAACCCCGCGCCACTCGACAGAAACAACTGTTGTGAGATTTTCTCGCCCGAATCCGAATTTTTCGACTTTGGTTGCTTTTCTTTCGGCTCAAGACACTTAGGGGAAGCCTTTGGACGTCGCCTAGGTCTTGCACATCTATAAATAACCATCTTAATCAATCCCAAACACTTTTAAAAAACCCTACGAAAATCTCTATACGTACCAAACCCTAGTCCCGGAGTCGTCGGAGGCACGGAGGCAATAGAAGACTGAGTTTGAACGAAAATCCAGGACCCTCATCGCCGGGGTAAGATCTTGTCCATTCCTTTCCATTTAAGATTCGAGAACGATTCCTAATTAAACCTCTTTTCGATTCTAAACCCCAATCCGGACGCGTTGAGGAAAAACGAAGGATCTCGGAGGGAGAACGAAGGACTGGAAGCCACGCATCCGAATCGACAAGCCGGAACGTCCAAAGATCGGTAAGTTAATACTTACATGGTTTGGGAGAATTAAAATTCACTTGATCTAAAGATTTGAATCAAGAACGTAAAATCTGTCACAACTAAAATCCTTACGGCGTAGCGTGTTTGCACGATTTTTCCGAACTCTTAAAACTGTTTAAACGAGAAACCTTAAAACACAAAAAACGTTCCTAAGACATAGATCTATCTGCTGTAAAAATTTCATAATTTTTCATTGTGGTTTGATATCCGAAAATGACCGCAAACGAACCTGCCTTCGACTTAGATCTTGGAACGGTGATAGATTCTTAGTCCGAACTTGAGGTTGATTTTTACCCTAGATCTAAACCGATTTAGGATTGGAGTTAAATATAAGAGTTGTAGATCTATACGTTAAGAACACCTCCATAAATTTTTAGAATTTTTTGTTGAGATTTGATATCGGAAATCGACTCCAAACCGAACTGTTCTAAATTTAGATCTTGAAATCTTGACAGATTCTTGGTCCGAAGTTGTAGGCGTTTTTGACAATAGATATGGGATGAATTAAATCTTTTATTGAACTTGAAACCTGTAGATGTATGTCTTAAGCATCTTCCTGTAAAATTTCGTCAAATTTGGAGTTGGTTTTCTATGGTAGATCGTGTAATCTTGAGACTGCTGTTGCAAATTCCGGACAGATTTGTAACCTGATAGAAATCTACGTTTTTGACTTACTTCCGTATCTCGGATTGAAAAATTTAAAACATGAAACTTGTTCATCTCTATGTTTTCGAGTCACTTGTTAAATTTTAGAATTTTTGGACTTAAAACAGATTTTTAACTAATTGTAGAGTAAACAGTGGTTTTGACCAAGTCAAATCTTGAAAATCTTGTTGAAAAGGATTTTAAATGATATCGGAGCGAATAGCGTCCTGAAATAGGATATTTTGAGAAACTTACTAAATTTGTGAAATTGGTTGTTCTCAATAAAGATAAGATTAAAAAATTGTGGGTTATGACTAAGCTGGATACTGCCAATGTTCTCTACGGCTTGGGACATAAGAGCCCAAGTGTATGTCTTGTGGACGCAAGTGACCTAGCGAAATATTGATCGTATGGCTAGCGGACGGAATAACTCTATTAAAAAGATTGACCATGATACTCGTGGACATAAGAGCCCGAGCGTAAGGCTGGCGGACATAAGAGCCCTGGCGATGGTGATCTGTGAAAGAAACGAAGCGAGATATTTGTTTAAATTAAATTCCGGTTAAATTGTGCTTTTAAACTTATGGCAATTTATTTAATTACTTTACAAGCTATATTTATGATCTTATGGAATTCATGTCTTTTAAATTATGCCATTAAATTATTATTATATAAATAAATTTAATTATGGGGTGTTATGCACATGTTTTCTTTAAGTCTAATTAATGGCTTTGAAATCCCATAATCATGTCTGTGTTAACTTACTCAGCAAGTCTTTGCTGACCAAACCATGTTTTTCCCCTTTTTCTTTCAAAGCTGAAGAATATGCATCATCATATGCATTCATGGGAATTTTGGGGAAATACTTTATTTTTAAATTTTGCGTCAGACTAGAAATTGCATGAACGGGCCTGTTTAACCCGTATTTTGGCCGTGTTGGCTCCATTTTAAATTCCGCTGCATTATACATATGTAATTGTTACTTTCCGCTGCAACTTTCATATAATATTTTCAAACTATATATGAATGGGCTGTTTGAATGTTTTAAATTTTGAAAAACCATAGCCTTGCATCTCTTTAGCAAGCTCGGAAAAACCGTGTCTTGCTAGGGAGGTGTGGCGGTGACACCCCGACCTGGGTGACCAAAAACCGGGGTGTTACAGAGTGGTATCAGAGCCCGGCTTATTTTAAATTAGTATTATTATTTTTAAACTATTATTTTTAAACCATGATTGTAACACCCCGGATTTGATAACCCAGGCCGGGATGTCACCGCCGCATCTCCCTAGCAAGACACGGCTTCCCGAGCTCGCTAAGGAAATGCAAGGCTTGTGGGTATGTAAAAGATTTAAAACATTTCAAGATTTAGTCCGGAAATTTATAATACTTAATACGATAGTAGTAATCATCATGCGCGAAAAATAAATAGAGAAGTGCAGCGGAAAGTAAATCACGGCCAACATGGCCAAATCCTCGGGTTTAACAGGCCCGGTAAAAAGAACAGTACGATGCAGAAATTAAAATGTCCGTTATGATTTCCCCCAAGTGCATATGCAATGCGTCACTCGACATACTCTGTAAAAAGGAAAATGACAACGGTTGTCAGTATGAAAATATACTGAGTAAGTTAATCCCTAACCAACAAATAAAAGGGGTTACAAGTGTTTAAACTAAAGATTTCGCTACCGTACGAGAATTAAAAATACATAATTTATTAGCAGCGGAAAAAAACATGATTAAAGGGCTTAATCTTAAAAGCGTAATTTAAAGCATAATTTAAGATGCATAAACTTTAAATACATAATTAAAGACATGATAAATATGATTTAAGCATAATGAAACACTCACACAAGTCTTTTACTTTTCATCCCGTAGACTAAGAAGATGACACCATACCGGGAGATCACTAACGAGGCAATCTCAACATAGGACCACTAACGAGGCAGTCCAAACAATGGGAGACCACTAACGAGGCAGCCTCGAAGATAGTAGGACCACTAATGAGGCGATCCAAAAAGATAGTAGGACCACTAACGAGGCGATCCACAAATACAGCGCGCGAGATCACTAACGAGGCAATCTCAGATAGTAAAGAGACCACTAACGAGGCAGTCTCAAAGATAATGATAGTATGAAGATCGGCTCAGCCTAGTGAATGGGATTTTTCGAAAGTTCGTATTTCAAAGTTATCAAAGGATCGATATCGCGTTTTCAAAGTTCGAGTTTTCTCAAGTTCGAAAAATCCTATTCGAGGCAGTTTACGCCTTTCTTAATTAAAAATTCGTCCTTTCTCCAAAAATTCTGAAATTTTTACAGTAATTCAAAAACACACACACGAACAACTTTCATGTTTTAAGTTTTTGGAAATAAGGTTCCGAAGCGAGTTGAATTTCGAGTTTATTGCAAGGAATAATTTCTGTCTTAAAAACTGTTTTCGTCACAGGTTCGTGCAACGCCGATTAAAAATTCGTTTCAAAACCAATCGATGTGAAATTTTTACAGTAAGTACACAACACGTTAAGGAATAACTTTTATGTTTTAAGAATTTGGAAATAATGAATTCTTGGTACTCAAAAATCAAGTGCAACTCACTGCATACTCGCGGCCCTTAAAACAATTTTAAAGCAGTTCTAAAAATTCGGCCGTTTGACATATCAAATGAACACCAAAATCCGTGAAATTTAATATGCATAATCTAGACACAATTATCTAGAACTCTTGTTTAGGAATGCAAAGTTAAATCATTCGAAAAAATGGGTGAAAAACATGCATCAAGTTGAATATGGAAATCTGTCTCAGTTTTAAAACGTTCGGTTCGATACAGAAAGTTTACGGCGTGATTTGGGATAGAAAAACTCAATGTCAACGGCTGAAATTTGGACACAAGATAGATAAAGGTGTTAGGAACAACTTTTATGTTGAAATGTTTTTGGTTTAAATTCTCGAAGGTCGAGTTTTAGGCGAGTCTTTAAAATTGGACGAAAATAGGGTTTTTGAAAACCGATTTTTGTTACAAGCCTATATCTCGAGATTTAAAAAACAAACAACCACGAAAATTTGTGAGTAAGGTTTTAACTTACCTAGAATGATGATAGGGTCACTGGATTGGGTTTCCGGACGTCCTAGGGTCACGACGAACGGCCAACTTCTCCGATCGCTTTTTGTTCGTTTTCCGACGTGAATTCGTAGTAAGGAAAAAGGGTTAGAATATGAGTTTCTGAGATCTATGGACGAATTGAAACTTTGTACAATAGCTTACCAAGAGTCTAGAGGGCAGGGGCTTGTCCCGGTCGTCCCGTCGTCGCCGGAATACTTGCCGGAAAGTGGTGTCGAAGGAGTTTGAACTTGGAGAGGGAATTGAGGGTGGTGGCTTGAATGTTTTCTGAAAACCTAGGGTTTGGGGCGCCCCTAGGGTGTTCTTAAGCCTTCCCCAAGGCTGAGATTCGATTGCCATGATTAGGGGTGTTGTTTTTGGCAAGAAAATCGCCATGGAAGGAAAGTTTACACTTTCAGCACCTCTGGCGCGCTGGTGGCGCGCACCTAAGCTTTTGCCCGCGCAGAGAACGCGTGGGCTGCCCTGGAGTCGCGACTCCTTCGTCCGCGCGGTGGCCGCGCGGCGGCGCGCGGAGAGCGCGGGCCGGCCGGTTCAGCGGTCCGCGTGTTCCGTCGGTTCTTTCCTTGCGTTCCCCTATCGGTTTTCTACGTGTTAGCTCGATTCCTTGGGTCGTTTCCGGTTCGGAATCTTTTCCTTAAACTTGTTACGAGTCCGGCTTATCGTTCGCAACATTTCCGTGTCCTAATTAGCCTAGTCTAAATTGGTTCCAACTCCTCCTATCGTCCTTGTGATCTAATTCGTGATGTATTTTGTGATTTATTTCGTGACTGAACTTAGAAATTAGTTCTAAGCTGCCTACGTACCCTATGAAGGGATCAAGTCATGACGTAGTTCAAAACAATTTGAATTTGTTTTTCCTCGGGTGTTACATCCTCCCCCCCTTAAGAATACAGTTATGTCCCCATAACTGTGGTCGGGTCGTCTTGGAAGAGGGTAGGGTAACGTTGCCTCATATCGGCTTCCAATTCCCAGGTCGCCGCTTCCGTCTCGTGGTTGGACCACAGGACCTTGACCATTTTTACAGTTTTATTCCTTGTCACCCTTTCCTTGTAGTCGAGTATTTGCACCGGGGTTTCTTCATAGGTCAAGTCATCATCCAATTCGATTACGTCCGGTTGGAGTACATGAGACGTGTCAGCACATACTTCTTTAGTTGGGGTCGTGGAACACGTTATGGTTACGAGCAAACTGTGGTGGGGACGTTAATTAACACGCGGTTCTCTATTCCATACGGAATTTCTTATGGTCCCTATGTATTTACGTCCCGGGGGTTTCCTGTAGTCATGCGAAAGGAGGACGTGTGGCAATTCCGCTGTCCTTGCCCGGAATAATGCCAGGTGATGCTCCATGTCGTCGTATTTCACTGTCAATGTATGCCCGGGTTCCGTGAGGAGCGTATAGCAAAAGAGATTGAGCAGAACAGGAAAAATAAAACTCCATCCGGGTCCCGCGCGGTGGCCACGCGGTGGCGCGCGGAGAGCGCGCGGCTCCCTCTGTTCGAGAAAATAGGGCTCGCGCTCCGCGCGAGCCACTTCCCCCATTTTCCATTCGAGAACACACCCCCAATTCTCTCTAAATCCGGCGAGTTACCTTCTTGTTTGCTTGATTTCGACTTCAATTTCACTCATCTAGGTACGATTCTACTAAACCCACTTACTAATTTCAACTTTTATGTTTTGAATGACTTGATTTGTGAAGGGATTTAGGAAATTAGGGTTTATGTACAAAAATTGGGGGTTTATGACTTTTAGGCTTGATGTGTGCAATTTAGCAAGTGTATGTGGCAATTGTTGTTACTCTTGTTGCCTTGCCTATGTTTATGTTATAATGTGTTTATGTTCTTGGGAAATTCTTGTTGAATTCGAATCCTTAGAAAGGCTATGATGTTTGGTTGTTATTGGGGTGTGGTTATTAGTTCGTTCCCCTGTTGTTTGGTGCGGTAGGACGCGCTGTGTTGTTAATAGAATGATTGTTTTATTCGGTGGGCAATTTCCGTGTGTTGTTAGTAACTTAGGTTTTGGTTTATTGCGCACATAACGTGTTCGACGAAATGCCACAAAGGGTTCAGGCACTAGTTTGAGAATATCCTTTGTCTAGATTACCTCCTGGTTGGTCCTAGTAAGCGGTAGGATTTGTTGTTCTTACGGTACATTCGCGTTGGAAGCGTATATTGATGCCCTTTACGTGTTTTCGCTTGACTTTTGTGTGGGACTTAGTCTTATAATTGGTATTTGGTAACTTGCAGGATGTTGCTCCTCTTGTGGGTTGTTTTGGCGTCTCTCATGTGTCCTCCGAGGACTAGGAGACGAGTTGCTGATGAGGCTGGCCCCAGTCATGCCGCTCCGGCGATGCCTGATTTCGACGAGAGCGGGTCAGAGGAGGACGAGGAGCAGCGGGGTCCGCGACTCAGGGGTCTTCCGGACGAGGTGCGTCCTCACCGGCACGACAGGTTCCGGTTTAGGACGAAGGCTGCCCAGGACTTTTATTTCGACGAGCTTCGTCGAAACAGGGCTTACGTCCCTGAGAGAGGCATATATCCTCTTCATATGGGCGACGACAGGGTCAGTGCAGTCTTGGAGTATCTGCAGTGGACTGGTCTGGCACGTCACCCCGAGGGCGTCGCCTCCGGTTATTTGGCTATGGAGGTTATTGCAAACATTGGCGGTCTCGGGGAGGGTGACGATCTATCCCGGGTATGGGTTCGTGGTCGCTATCTCGACTTCAGTGCTCGGGCGATCAATGTCTATTTTGGCTTGCCCGACGATGGCGTATTCCGACCCCAGCCTGAGGGACGTGTTCTTGCTCCTGCGTGGAACACCTAATGCACCATAGTGCCTCCTCAGTTCGAGCACAGTCATGAGCTTCGTTTGACGTCGGTGGACTCCCCTTGGCGAGAGCTTGCTCAGCTGTGGTTAGGGCGTGTCCGGCCGATATCCCGGAGCCACATTGTCCTGGATCACGTCTACGAGACCATTTGCTTCATCGCGCGAGACGGTAGGGTGAATGTAGGAGCTTGCATCGAGGACAACTTGCGGGGCATGCGAAGAGGACGAGGGAGTAGGGTGATTACCCATGTTCACCTCATCCGTGGGTTGTGCGCGGCGCAGGGGATTCGCACTACACCGGAGACAGACCCGTACGACCTAGCACCGGGCCGTTGCTACCGTATCCCAACTTATGCTGAGTGGCGTAGCGCCTTACGTCGTGGGGCTCCCCGTGCTGTACTTCGCCCGCAGCCTGATGACGGCGGCTTGATCCTTGTTGTACCACCGGAGCAGCCACCCCCTCCTCCAGTAGTTCCACCTCCTGCTGGGGCACCTCCTGCTGTGGCACCTCAGGGGCAGGAGATGATTCAGATGCTGCAGATGATGCAGGAGATGCGGGTCAGTATGGACGCCGGGTTTGCAGCTGGGCAGGCTCGTTATGACGCTCTCGACGCTAGGTTGGACTTCTATCAGACCCGTATGGACTCGTTTGCTACGAGGCAGGCTCGGCAGCAGGCCACCATGTCCGACATGTACGCCTATGTGCGGCAGATGGACGACTACATGCGCCGGCAGTTCCCGCCTCCCGATCAGTGATGTCTCCTTTTGGTTTCGTGTTTTCGTTTAGGTTTTGCATTTAGACGTACTTTGTTGAGTTTCCTCCTTATGAGGACGTTGCTGTTGCCTGGGGATTGTGATTTATATTTTCGTTATGTTATTGCTTAGTTAGGTGTTTGACATGTGTTAGTTGTTTGCTGCTGTTTTAGAACCATGGTTTAATTGTTCTGTCCATTTTATGGTTTGAGATGTTCTGGGTTTACTGTTACCTTCCTATCGTATCTGCATGTGTGTGGATTGCCCAACAATTCCTACGCCGTTGCTTGACTAAACCGCTTGGATGAATTAGCGTGATAAGATACACGGGATTAGAGTTTATACATAAAATATATAGTTGCTCTTAAGGGAAAAATTTTATTGAATGAAGATTAGTCTTTTAATAGGTATCAATTTATCAGGGTTTTCTTGTAAAGGTTGTTGGAATTTATTTATTTATTTATTTATTATTATTATTATTTTTTATATATGTACATATTTACGTATATATATATATTTTATTATTATTATTATTATCATTATTATTATTATTATTATTATTATTATTATTATTATTATTATTATTATTATTATTATTTTGGTCTAGGGTTGTAGGTTCCCCTCTTTGATTATGGTAGTTAAAGATTTAAATAAAATGTATGGAATAAATTTAAATAGGCTTGTATTTTTATTACTCAAGAATTAAATTTGGTTTACAAGCATTCGAAACGGAAATAGCAATGGTGCATCAGTATGGATCCCTAAATCTAGGGTGACTAGGCAGGTATATCCTCGATGGGATCGTCCTCGTCGCTGGATATGTCAATGGGAATGGGTGTCCCCACCGGGCTCGGACTCGGAGGGAAGATGTCAGCCTCTAGGCCCAGCAGCTCAGCTCCTAAGTGTCCTATTTGCATCATCAGTTCGTTATCCTTGTTTTGGAGTGCAACCACTAGTGTTTGGAGTTCGGCGACTTGGGCCTTGAGTTGGGTTATTTCATGATGGTCAGCTTCCCTAAGATTTCTCAGATAGTCCACGTTACTCTCTAGATGCCCCACTCGAGCTTTGAAGTGATTGACATGTTGTTGGGACTCGAGATATGCGTTGGTCAGTTTCATCATCAGGTTGGTCATGTTCGCGTTCGGTTCAGCCATCTAATATCAACAAGGGAGGTTAGAGTTAGACATTTTTCAGGTAAAGTTAAGATATGCACGAATTTAAGTCTATATGCAACATGCAAGTGCAAGTCCCTTCCCCATAGAAAAAAAAAATTAGTTTGTTTTAAAATAAATTGCTAAAGGTTGGGCCTCTATAGCGGGCCAAAATTTAATATTTCTTCGGCTAAGATTTTGGGCTAGGTAAAAAGGATTATAGACTTTTGGGCTAAAAATAATACTAGTAGTCAACATAAATAATTTTAAAAGAAATAACACTTGGGTTTAAAAATAATGGTTTAAAATAATAGTAGTAGCTTTAAAAATTTTCCGGGCTCTGATACCAACTTGTAACACCCCGGATTTGATAACCCAGGCCGGGATGTCACCGCCGCATCTCCCTAGCAAGACACGGCTTCCCGAGCTCACTAAGGAAATGCAAGGCTTGTGGGTATGTAAAAGATTTAAAACATTTCAAGATTTAGTCCGGAAATTTATAATACTTAATACGATAGTAGTAATCATCATGCGCGAAAAATAAATAGAGAAAGTGCAGCATAAAGTAAATCACGGCCAACATGGCCAAATCCTCGGGTTTAACAGGCCCGGTAAAAAGAACAGTACGATGCAGAAATTAAAATGTCCGTTATGATTTCCCCCAAGTGCATATGCAATGCGTCACTCGACATACTCTGTAAAAAGGAAAATGACAACGGTTGTCAGTATAAAAATATACTGAGTAAGTTAATCCCTAACCAACAAATAAAAGGGGTTACAAGTGTTTAAACTAAAGATTTCGCTTACCGTACGAGAATTAAAAATACATAATTTATTAGCAGCGGAAAAAAACATGATTAAAGGGCTTAATCTTAAAAGCGTAATTTAAAGCATAATTTAAGATGCATAAACTTTAAATACATAATTAAAGACATGATAAATATGATTTAAGCATAATGAAACACTCACACAAGTCTTTTACTTTTCATCCCGTAGACTAAGAAGAGGACACCATACCGGGAGATCACTAACGAGGCAATCTCAACATAGGACCACTAACGAGGCAGTCCAAACAATGGGAGACCACTAACGAGGCAGTCTCAAAGATAGTAGGACCACTAACGAGGCGATCCAAAAAGATAGTAGGACCACTAACGAGGCGATCCACAAATACAGCGCGCGAGATCACTAACGAGGCAATCTCAGATAGTAAGGAGACCACTAACGAGGCAGTCTCAAAGATAATGATAGTATGAAGATCGGCTCAGCCTAGTGAACGGGATTTTTCGAAAGTTCGTATTTCAAAGTTATCAAAGGATCGATATCGCGTTTTCAAAGTTCGAGTTTTCTCAAGTTCGAAAAATCCTATTCGAGGCAGTTTACGCCTTTCTTAATTAAAAATTCGTCCTTTCTCCAAAAATTCTGAAATTTTTACAGTAATTCAAAAACACACACACGAACAACTTTCATGTTTTAAGTTTTTGGAAATAAGGTTCCGAAGCGAGTCGAATTTCGAGTTTATTGCAAGGAATAATTTCTGTCTTAAAAACTGTTTTCGTCACAGGTTTGTGCAACGCCGATTAAAAATTCATTTCAAAACCAATCAATGTAAAATTTTTACAGTAACTACACAACATGTTAAGGAACAACTTTTATGTTTTAAGAATTTGGAAATAATGAATTCTTGGTACTCAAAAATCGAGTGCAACTCACTGCATACTCGCGGCCCTTAAAACAATTTTAAAGCAGTTCTAAAAATTCGGCCGTTTGACATATCAAATGAACACCTACAACTCTTGTTTAGGAATGCAAAGTTAAATCATTCGAAAAAATGGGTGAAAAACATGCATCAAGTTGAATATGGAAATCTGTCTCAGTTTTAAAACGTTCGGTTCGATACAGAAAGTTTACGGTGTGATTTGGGATAGCAAAACTCAATGTCAACGGCTGAAATTTGGACACAAGATAGATAAAGGTGTTAGGAACAACTTTTATGTTGAAAAGTTTTCGGTTTGAATTCCCAAAGGTCGAGTTTTAGGCGAGTCTTTAAAATTGGACGAAAATAGGGTTTTTGAAAACCGATTTTTGTTACAAACCTATATCTCGAGATTTAAACAACAAACAACCATGAAAATTTGTGAGTAAGGTTTTAACTTACCTAGAATGATGATAGGGTTGCTGGATTGGGTTTCCGGACGTCCTAGGGTCACGACGAACGGCCAACTTCTCCGATCGCTTTTTGTTCATTTTCCGACGTGAATTCGTAGTAAGGAAAAAGGGTTAGAATATGAGTTTCTGAGATCTATGGACGAATTGAAACTTTGTACAATAGCTTACCAAGAGTGTAGAGGGCAGGGGCTTGTCCCGGTCATCCCGTCGTCGCCGGAATACTTGCCGGAAAGTGGTGTCGAAGGAGTTTGAACTTGGAGAGGGAATTGAGGGTGGTGGCTTGAATGTTTTCTGAAAACCTAGGGTTTGGGGCGCCCCTAGGGTGTTCTTAAGCCTTCCCCAAGGCTGAGATTCGATTGCCATGATTAGGGGTGTTGTTTTTGGCAAGAAAATCGCCATGGAAGGAAAGTTTACACTTTCAGCACCTCTGGCGCGCTGGTGGCGCGCACCTAAGCTTTTGCCCGCGCGGAGCACGCGTGGGCTGCCCTGGAGTCGCGACTCCTTCGTCCGCGCGGTGGCCGCGCGGCGGCGCGCGGAGAGCGCGGGCCGGCCGGACCGGCCGGTTCAGCGGTCCGCGTGTTCCGTCGGGTCTTTCCTTGCGTTCCCCTATCGGTTTTCTACGTGTTAGCTCGATTCCTTGGGTCGTTTCCGGTTCGGAATCTTTTCCTTAAACTTGTTACGAGTCCGGCTTATCGTTCGCAACATTTCCGTGTCCTAATTAGCCTAGTCTAAATTGGTTCCAACTCCTCCTATCGTCCTTGTGATCTAATTCGTGATGTATTTTGTGATTTATTTCGTGACTGAACTTAGAAATTAGTTCTAAGCTGCCTACGTACCCTGTGAAGGGATCAAGTCATGACGTAGTTCAAAACAATTTGAATTTGTTTTTCCTCGGGTGTTACAATGATTATTTTTAAATTATTATTGTCATTGTTATAGAAGCCCAAATTATTATTAAAGTTTCCTAGCTATATTATTTTTGAGCCCAAATTATAATTCTTTTTGACTCAATATAGAGGTCCGAGGATTTTAACTATTATTTTTAAAGCATTCATTCCATGAAAATGAATTTTTACTATTAAAACCCATGGAAATTCGAAATATATATATATATACATAGTGCATGAATTATTTTTGGGGGGAAATCATCATTTGCATGTGCATACTGCATTGCCTAAACTTAGAGAACTTAGAAGCGTGATATATTCTAACTTAAACCTTTTGCTTGCACTACATAAATTAGACGCTTGACATCAAATTAGGAGCGCTTTCTAACGACTGATTTTGCCTTGGTCCTAGATCTTGATCGCTTACATCTAGCGTGCCCACATCTAATATCTCCCTTTACCGATCTACCTTTCAAATTTTCTTAACTCTAACGTGCCTTATATTAGGAATAATGAATAGGCAGTTATGGGGACATAACTGAAGTCCTAAGGGGGAGAGGATGTGATACCCCGTAATAATTTATCTTTGGAGTTCGACTCGATAAGATGTATCTTAAATCATAAACAAACAAATTCAATTTGTTTTGAACTACGTTATGGCTTGATCCGTTCACAGGGTACGTAGGCAGCTTCGAAGTTTTAATTCTAAGTTCAGTCACAAAACAATAAAATAAACAAAAGGATTAGTTCCTAAATGAGAAAAGCCGAAACACAACTTCGAGGACGAAGTTGATTCTTAAGGAGGGTAGACTGTAATACCCGGGAATTTTGCAACATAACATAAATAAATAAATAAATAAACAATAAATAAATATAATATATAAATATACATGATAAATAGATAAAGAATCATAAGAGATGAGAAATGGAATTTAACTTAAAAAGGAATCAAAATTTCGAGAACCCGGGAAGCCGAAGACAATTTAATCAAATAAATGGTTACACGGGAACCCAATACCGATAGATTCAATAACTCGAGTCCAAATGAAAATTTAGATCCGAACAAAAATTAGGATAGGAAATTGGAGCCCGAAAATCGGAGCCCGAGAACATAGAGGGATAGAAGCTCGAAAGAGAGGATAATAGAGCCGACGGATCGCACGACCCACCCAGACCGAAGTCCAGGCGGAGTCCGCGTGGTGGCCGCGCGCTGTTTGGCCTAAAGGCGCGCCAACCCCGCGCCACTCGACAGAAACAACTGTTGCGAGATTTTCTCGCCCGAATCCGGATTTTTCGACTTCGGTTGCTTTTCTTCCGGCTCAAGACACTTAGAGGCAGCCTTTGGATGTCCCCTAGGTCTTGCACATCTATAAATAACCATCTTAAACAACCCGAACACTTTTAAAAAACCCTACGAAAATCTCTATACGTACCAAACCCTAATCCCGGAGTCGTCGGAGGCACGGAGGCAATAGAAGACTGAGTTTGGACGAAAATCCAGGGACCCTCATCGCCGGGTAAGATCTTGTCAATTCTTTTTCATTCAAGATTCGAGAACGAATCCTAATTAAACCTCTTTTCGATTCTAAACCCCAATCCGGACGCGTTGAGGAAAAACGAAGTATCTCGGAGGGAGAACGAAGGACTGGAAGCCACGCCTCCGAATCGACGAGCCAGAACGTCCATAGATCGGTAAGTTAATACTTACATGGTTTGGGAGAATTAAAATTCACTTGATCTAAAGATTTGAATCAAGAACGTAAAATCTGTCACAACTAAAATCCTTACGGCGCAGCGTTTTTGCACGATTTTTCCGAACCCTTAAAACTGTTCAAACGAGAAAACTTAAAACATGAAAAATGTTCCTAAGACATAGATCTATCTGCTGTAAAAATGTCATAAATTTTCATCTTGTTTTGTTATCTGAAAATGACCGCAAACAAACCTGCCTTCGACTTAGATCTTGAAACGGTGATAGATTCTTAGTCCGAACTTGAGGTTGATTTTTACCCTAGATCTAGACTGATTTAGGATTGGAGTTAAACATAAGAGTTGTAAATCTATACGTTTAGAACACCTCCGTAAATATTTGGAATTTTTTGTTGAGATTTGATAACGGAAATCGATTCCAAACCGAACTGTTCTAAATTTAGATCTTGAAATCTTGACAGATTCTTAGTCCGAAGTTGCAGGCATTTTTGACAATAGATATGGGACGAATTAGATCTTTTTTTGAACATGAAACTTGTAGATGTATGTCTTAAGCATCTCCCTGTAAAATTTCGTCAAATTTGGAGTTGGTTTTCTATGGTAGATCGTGTAATCTTGAGACTGCTGTTGGAAATTCCGGACAGATTTGTAAACTGATAGAAATCTACGTTTTTGACTTACTTCCGTATCTCGGATTGAAAAACTTAAAACATGAAACTTGTTCATCTCTGTGTTTTCGAGTCACTGGTCAAATTTTCAGAATTTTTGAACTTAAAACCTATTTTTAACTAATTGTTGAGTAAACAGTGGTTTTGACCAAGTAAAATCTTGAAAATCTTGTTGAAAAGGATTTTAAATGATATCGGAGCGAATAGCGTCCTGAAATAGGATATTTTGAGAAACTTACTAAATTTGTAAATTGTTCGTTCTAAATAAAGAGAAGATTAAAACATTGTGGGTTATGACTAAGCTGGATACTGTCAATGTTCTCTACGGCTTGGGACATAAGAGCCCAAGTGTATGTCTAGTGGACGCAAGAGCCCTAGCAAAATATTGATCGTATGGCTAGCGGACGGAATAACTCTATTAAAAAGATTGACCATGATACTCATGGACATAAGAGCCCAAGCGTAAGGCTGGCGGACATAAGAGCCCTGGCGATGGTGATCTGTGAAAGAAACGAAACGAGATATTTGTTTAAATTAAATTTCGGTTAAATTGTGCTTTTAAATTTATGGCAATTTATTTTAATTACTTTGCAAGCTATATTTATGATCTTATGGAATTCATGTCTTTTAAATTATGCCATTAAATTATTTTTAGATAAATAAATTAAATTATGGGGTGTTATGCACATGTTTTCTTTAAGTCTGGTTAATGGCTTTGAAACCCCATAATCATGTCTGTGTTAACTTGCTTAGCAAGTCTTTGCTGACCAAACTATGTTTTTCCCCTTTTTCTTTCAGAGCTGAAGAATATGCATCATCATATGCATTCATGGGAATTTTGGGGAAATACTTTATTTTTAAATTTTGCGTTAGACTAGAAATTGCATGAACGGGCCTGTTTAACCCGTATTTTGGCCGTGTTGGCTCAATTTTAAATTCCGCTGCATTATACATATGTAATTGTTACTTTCCGCTGCAGCTTTGATATAATATTTTCAAACTATATATGAATGGGCTGTTTGAATGTCTTAAATTCTGAAAAACCATAGCCTTGCATCTCTTTAGCAAGCTTGGAGAAACCGTGTCTTGCTAGGGAGGTGTGGCGGTGACACCCCGACCTGGGTGACCAAAAACTGGGGTGTTACAACATGAGTTTGCATATCTTAGTCACAAAGTAAGTCATATGAGGAAGGATTGTACATTTCTACTAGGCATTTTGGTGTGTGGAATAATTTCCAACACAACTCGCAGTGCACGGTCCAAGTAATATCCGGAGAAACCGGGTCGAATCCACATGGAACAATGAATTGCTATAATTTACTAAATATAAGTGCAAGTAAGTTAGTTTATCTAAATTCCTAAATTTTCAATTAAAAATAAAACAAGAAAAAGTTCCAATGAATGAACAAGAGAGAAAGAGAATTGATTTATGCACTAGATGATGAATGGGGATCCCTAGATCTTTCAATTGTTGAAAAACTTTGCAATTGCATATAAAAATCGAATTTTTAATTAATTAATATGCCCACTTAGAATTATCACAATTTAGAAAACTCCCGGTTTTAATAACATTAAATTCCTCCGGCTAGTGATTATCCTAAGTTTGGTTCTAACAATTTTGGCTCTTTTTCAAGTTACCAATTATTAGAATTAATTCATTCAATTATTTTTTGTTCAAGTATTTTTCAGCCACTTAAACAATATAAAGTCCTGGTTCAGTTCTCCTTTCGGTCTCACCAAACGCACATTGGAATTGACCAAATTAACATATAATTAAAGAAATTCATATTAACGATTGCAGAAATCAACAATGTCACGATCTAGGTTTCCCCAAACGATGGGTTTAGCCTAGCATAATGTCACAAGAACGCAAAAGAATAGTAAAAGAAAACATAGTCTGTAACAGAATTGGTGAAGAAATTCCGGTGTAGATCTCCACTCGATTGCCTTCAACTTGCTCTTCTCTCTTCCTAGATGATGGATGAAAAAGATATGGAAGTATTCTGAGATTATTGAATGATTCAGAACCCTGAATTGGCTTGGAGACGTTTTATTTATAGACTGGATAGCAGATGGTATGAATCAGTCAGGAGATACACGGGATAACACTGAATCAGCCCAAGATTTGGGCCATTTTCGGAAATGGCGCGGTATCCGCGCGGCCTGACACGAACCGCGCGCCTAGTGCGCGGTGGTCCTCTGTCGTGCGCTGGGTTGCGCGGTCGATTCACTGTGCGATCCTTCTTCAGTCTTCTTTTTGGTCCCTTTTTCCTTTGGCTTACTAAAAACACCTAAAATAATGCAATCTCACCACAAAATACATTAAAATGCATAAATTCATGAATGAGATCATAATTAATTATTTTTACTCAAAATCATTATTTTTAGCAATTAATTTCACATTTTCCATAAATTAAGCCTTTAACTTATTAATTAATCACAAGTAAATACCGCACTTTGTGCAAGGTATCAACATCCTCACACTAAGTCTTGTTCGTCCCCGAACAAGGTAAAACTAAAACCTAACAATATCAACACACATAGTAGCTGCCAAAATGTCTAAAAGCTAAACTACAACCAATCACAAGCTCAAACACTCCCACTTAGCTCAACCCTCACCAAGACCGCACAAGGAAATATGTATATAAATGTATAAAGTGCTCTCATAAGAACAGGGTAAAAATTCACTCAATACCAAGACAATGCAAGTATCACTATAAATTTGTAACACAATCACATAATCACCACACTTAGGATTTCTCATAAGGAATCAATAGGTCTTTAAAATGGTTATAATGGGGCTAGGGTCATGAGGTAGAAAATATGGATAAAGTAGGCTAATAAAAATGGAACAAGTTCTTCAACTTCCAATACTTATCCAAAAATAATCCCACATACCCAAATATAACACATATGATGCTCCATAAAATTGCATCAAGAGTTCAACTCAAACCATAAAATGTAGTAGTATGTGCCCAACATAAATTGCTGTTGTTGTTTTTTTTTTTTTTTGCTGGAATTACATAGCTTTACAGTTTTATTTAGAGGAACTCCATTCTCCGAATAATGGAGACGGAACTTCAACTCTCTTTGTTCTTGACATAGAGTGTAAACTCTTTGTCAGCGGAACAACTGTGTAAGCTACATAAATTCACTTTTGTTTTTCTTCTTTTTTTCTTTCTTTTGGCTTTTTTTTAACATAGCAAAATGTAGGCACTATATTAAAAAAAAATTCCTTCTATTCTTCCTCTCTTTCAAATAATTCTTCCTAAACTTCCCCAAAAATTACCATACGCCAAATGTACCACTAAAAAAATTCACTTGTTCCACGGGTTTAAATTCTGAAGGCTTATAAAAATGGTGGCTAGTGAGAAAAATATAGTGGGTTATCAAAGAAAACAGGATAACAGGCTCAGAGGGGCTTCCCTAAAGATAAATATGTGAAAGGTAGGAAGTGTTTAGGCCATGAGCTTCTAGGTGCCTATATCATATTTCTCATCAAAATTCCAGATAGTAATCACATGCATTATAATCATAAATAATAATTCTAAAAGCATGTCTGGTTCACATAATCAAGAAAAAGTAAAGTCAAAAATAAAAGTTCTCTCCAAAGGGCTTTTTGGTTGAACATAATGGTTATGTAGCATGAGGGGACTCATTTAAACTCAATCAATCAATCTACTCTCACAAGTTCTCAGTCAAGTTCAACTCATAGACAAAAATACAACTACTAGTGGTGACGTACAGTGAGCAATGTATCATGAACATGGGATATCCCCCATTCTCACACTAAAGGTTGGCATTGTCCTCAATGACTAAGCAAATAATCAAGGCAAACATATCAAGCACATAATTCATCCCAGTGATACTACATGACACTAATAAAAGGCAACATAAACATGCATAGGGTCATAATGTGTGATATCCAAAATATAAAATAATACAACCCAATTAAAAACATACTCAATAAAATACTCCTAAATAAAAACTCCACATCCTAGACATAGACTCCAAATAAAAAATAAAAATAATAAAAAAAACTAAAATAAAAAGAAAAGAAAAGAGAAAAAAAATTGTAATATCACTGATCAGGAGGTGGAAAACGTGGTGGAAAGTGGCCCCGCGTGTACTCATCCATACCACGCATGTAAGCATACATCTCATCCATGCGTGTATCAAGCCTGGTTAACCGAGCATCCATGTCCAATCGCATCCCCTGCATCATCTGCATCATAGCGGCCATATCCTGTCCAAGTGGAGGCATCGGTGGAGCAACTGCAGGAGAAGGTGGTGGTGGAACAGGCTGTGGAATCATAATGATCAATCCATCGTCCTCTGGCTTCGGCTGTAGAACCGCCCGAGGTGCGCCACATCGCAAAGCGGTCCGTCGCGCAACGTACCCTGCTATCTGATAGTAAGATCCGGCCTCCACCATGTAACGATCCCCGGAAGCATCAATCCCACTGGCTAAACAAATATCACGAATTACATGAACATCAGTGATCTGGCGAGACTGTCGGCCTCGGGAAAGGTCTCGCAAATTGGCCTCAACGAAAGCCCCCAAATTCACTCTACCCCCTCGGGCGATAAAGTGAATCATGTCATAAATCTGATGCACCAATATGTGAGACCTAGTAATAGGATGGACACGTCCTAGCCGTAAATGTGCTAGAACACGCCATACCGAGTCCATGGTCTTCAGGCGCAACTCGTGATCATGCTCCAACGCCAGTGCTCGGTCAGTGCATAGGGCTCGAAAATCAGGGAGTAGTCCTCACTGCTCATATCGAAACTGGGTCTCCCCCTCATCGGGCATACCATAGTGAGCATTAATTGCTCTAGCACTAAAGTCAATCCACCTACCTCGCACTCAAACTCGTGATAAATCTGTCTGCTCGCCCACACCTCCGATGTTGGCTATGACCTCCATGACTAGAAAACCTGATGCCCGACCCGAAGGATGAAGTGCAAACTGAGTCCCTGCTGGAAAGCTCTCTCCGGAATATAAGCCATGTTTACTCGCAATTCATCAAAGTAGAAGTCCTGAGAAGATGCAGAAGAAAATTGGCGTCTAACCCAATAGTCGGGCCTATCCTCATGAGGAAGATCGCTAATCCTGGACACAGGAGGTGCCTCCTCCTCAGAACCAGACCCGACCTCATCAGGTATCACAGCAGCTGGGGCACTTGGACCGGCCTCATGGTCATGAGTGGCCCGTCTCTTGTGCCTCGGAGGGCACATGAGAGATGCTAGGACAAGTAACATGCACAGAATCATCCTGCAAAATACCCAATATCAAATAAAGAAATACAATCCTCACACTAGGTATAAAGTAGGAAAAAATAAATAAATAGAAAACCACCAAATCATAGGCTTCTAAAATATATAATCTAATCAACTCAAGCCTAATCATACATAAAAACATCATCAAGAAAATCCATAGCAATAATCATATGAAAACAAACATGGAACTCTTTGTGGCATTTCATCAAACATGTTATGTGCATTTTTAGGCCTAATTTCAAATTTAATCGTAAACTCATGAATAATTGGCCAAAAATTGAAACAATCACCCAATCATCAATGAATAATCACAACGTAGCATCACAAATAGTATTCTACTCAAATCCAAGTCTACACTGTCAATTAAATTCGAAAGTTTTCATGTTCTTCACAAATTCTAAAAAATCGAAGATTTAGTCTCCAAGAACATGCAAACAAGATGCACCAACATGTTCCAATCATCAAACAAATATTCCAAAACCACAAATATAACACTAATCGCACACAACTAGGCATAGAAATCAAAATCCCCAAATTCTAGCATAAACCCTAATTTCACTTGTTCTTCACAAAATCAACAATCCAAAGCATGAAACTTGAAACTAAGTGAAGATAGAAGTAGAAACATACCTTGGTTGATGAAATTCGCGAAGATTTGAAGAGAAATGGGCAAGTAATTACTGGGTTTTTGAAGGAAAAGAGGCTGCACTCGCGCATAAGGAAGAAAAACTGAGGGAGCATGGAGACTGCTCTGCCCACGCTCGCATTTAGCCTCCTGCGTGACCCGCGCGGTCGGCTCGCGATATGCCCCAGACTGTGCGGATACCGCGCGGCGTGTTTTTTCCTTTTCTTTTTTCTTTTTAAATTAAAATTAAAAAAATGAAAATACTATAAAAACACCTCTTAACCTGATGTGTGCCAAATTTTGTGTTCCATTCTTGCTTTCCAATTCAGTTCTACACCCACTTAGTTCCTGCAGATAAAATTCACCAATTAAATAAAAATAATAATAAAAAATAAAAACTAAAACTAAAATAATAAAAAAACACTCGGGTTGCCTCCCGAAAGCGCTGCATTTAACGTCGACAACCAGACATCTTTTGTAGCTCCCTATTCAAGTTTCCAGGATTCAATGGACTGACATGTTAATTCAACATATGGCTTTAAATGATGTCCATTGACAGTGAAATTTTTGCTTCTATCATCCAGCTCAACTGCACTAGAAGGAATGATTTTAGAAATAATAAAAGATCCAGACCATTTAGAACGCAGCTTCCCTGGGAACAATCGCGATCGAGAATTAAGTAAAAGAACTTTTTCCCCTTCACTGAATTGCTTAGCCCTCAATCGCCTATCATGGACCATCTTGGTCCTATCCTTGTAAGAATTTGAGGTCTCATAAGCCATAGCTCTCCAATAATCCAACTCTAGCAATTGTTCTTGCCTCTTTTCTCCTGCAGCTGCTAAATTAAAATTGACAAGCTGAGTAGCCCAAAAGGCTTTGTGCTCGACTTCCACAGGTAAGTGACAACTTTTACCAAAAATTAATTGAAAATGAGACATACCCAAAGAAGTTTTGTAGGCAGTGCGATATGCCCAAAGTGCATCATCCAACTTGTTTGCCCAATCTTTTCTTGTATATTTGACAGTAGTCTCCAAAACATGCTTAAGCTCTCGGTTGCTCACTTCGACTTGTCCACAAGTTTAGGGGTGATATGGTGTAGCGATTTTGTGTTTCACCCCATACTTAACTAGGATCGCCTCCAACCACTTATTCTTGAAGTGTGTACCACCATCACTGATAATAGCACGAGGCACTCCAAATCTAGTGAAAATATGCTTTTTGAGAAAAACAATCACCCTCTTGGAATCATTAGTCGGCATGGCTAAGGCCTCCACCCACTTGGAAACATAGTCCACTGCAACTAGAATGTACTGATTTCCATAGGAAGATGGAAATGGACCCATGAAATCTATACCCCAAACATAAAAAATTTCGACTTCTTGAATGTTCTTTAGGGGCATCTCATCCCTAGGTCCAATTCCACCAAGCCTTTGACACTTGTCACATGCCTGCACAAAAACACGAGCATCTTTGTAAATGTTAGGCCAATAGAAATCAGATTGTAATACCTTAAATTCAGTGCGATTAGCTCCATAATGTCCTCCAACTGGTGAAGAATGGCACTGTGCTAGGATGTCTAAAATTTCATCTTCATGAACACACTTCCTAAGCACTTGGTCAGGACACAGTCTAAATAACTCTCCATCATCATAGTGGTACATGTGAACATCTCTCATAAATTTCTTCACTTGATGTGGTGGAAGATGAGTAGGAACATACCCTGCAACCAAATAATTAACAACATTAGCATACCAAGGGCCAGGAGTATGAATAGCAAAAAGATGCTCATCAGGAAAAGAATCAGGAATCTCCCAATCATGTTCCTCCTTTTCTGGTTTGATTCTGGATAAATGGTTAGCTACTAGATTCTCAGTTCCTTTTCTGTCAATGATCTCATAGTCAAACTCCTGTAGAAGACAAGTCCATCTAATAAATCTAGCCTTTGCATTCTCCTTCTTTGCAGTCAGACACTTGATAGCAGAATGATCAATGTGGACAAATGTCTTAGACCCCACTAAGTAAGATCTAAATTTCTCAAATCCAAATACCACAGCTAGAAATTCCTTCTCAGTAGTAGAATAATTTCTTTGTGCTCCATTTAGTGCCTTTGATGCATAATAAATCACATGCATCTTCCTATCCTTCCTCTGGCCTAGAATAGCTCCAACTGCATAGTCACTGGCATCACACATCAGATCAAATGGCAAAGTCCAATCAGGAGCCTGAATAATAGGAGCTGTTGTCAATATCTTCTTTAATGTCTCAAAGGCTGTCATACATTTATCATCAAAGATAAATGGGACATCCTTACTAATCAAATCAGAAAGAGGCCTGGCAAATCTACAAACTTTTCTACAAATCTCCTGTAGAATCCTGCATCTCCCAAGAAAGCTCTCACTCCCCTAACATCAACTGGAGGGGGTAATTTCTCAACCAAACTAATTTTAGCCCGATCTACTTCAATCCCTTTCCCTGAGATCCTATGTCCCAAAACTATCCCTTCACGGACTATAAAGTCACACTTTTCCCAGTTTAGGACTAAACTAGACTCCTCACACCTAGCCAGGACCAACTCTAGATTATGCAGACATCCCTCAAATGAATTCCCAAAGACTGAAAAATCATCCATAAAAATCTCAATAGCCTGCTCCAATAAATCTGAAAAGATGGCCATCATACATCTCTGAAAAGTAGCCGGGGCATTGCACAAGCCAAATGGCATTCTGCGATATGTATAAGTGCCATATGGACAAGTGAATGACGTTTTATCCTGGTCCTCTGGAGCGATGGGTATCTGATTGTAACCCGAATACCCATCCAGAAAACAATAAAAATCATGGCCGGCTATCCTCTCCAACATCTGATCAACGAAAGGCAATGGAAAGTGATCCTTTCTAGTAGCAGAATTTAATCTCCTATAGTCAATACAAACTCTCCGTCCCGTAACTGGCCTAGATGCTACTAACTCCCCATCCTCAGTCTCTGTCACTGTGATACCCTCTTTCTTAGGCACTACATGGATAGGGCTCACCCACTCACTGTCTGAGATAGCATAAATCATCCCTGCATCCAATAGTTTTACTATCTCGCTCTGACTACCTCCTGCATGTGAGGATTCAAACGTCTCTACGGTTGTCTGACTGGTTGCATGTTCATCTCAAGTCTAATCTTGTGCATGCAAACGCTAGGACTAATTCCCTTAATGTCTACAACGGTCCATCCAATAGCCCGGATATGTCTCTTCAGCACCTCAGTCAATGCACATTCCTGTTCACTTGAAAGCCCTGTAGAAATAATAACAGGAAGTGTGTCATTCAATCCAAGAAATAAGTATTTAAGATGACTTGGTAGTTCCTTCAATTTAATCTCGGGTGGAGATTGAATTGATGGCAATAAAGGTTTAAGAACAGGTAAGGAAGGAGCCAAAAGAGGAGAAGAAGACTCCCTGTCAGAAATCGAGCATGCGGAATCAGAACAGGGAGCCTGTTCGTCCCGCACGCTCGGCTCCCAGACCGTGTGGATACCGCGTGGCGCCGTCAAAGGCCGAGTTAGGTCCGCGGTCAAGTTTCGCCTCGCGCCACTTGCGCGTGGCTTCATCAGTTCGCGCGAGACTTCGCATTCTGGCTCCGTTCCGCGTGCTGAGAGCTGTTTTGAGCTGTCTTGTACTATATTTTGACCCCCGGGGTGCAATTTTGACACCCTATGCACCAATGCAGCTGCTTCAAAGTCGTCTTCCTGTTCCAGCAACCAATTCTCACACTCCTCCCAAAATCATCATCAAACTCACTATCACATTCATCATAAATACAATCAATTAAATTAATTTCAGATGCATGAGAAGATTGTTTAAGCATATTGTTCACATTAAATGTAACTTTATCTTCTCCAATTCTAAGGGTTACCACTCCATTTTTATAATCAATTAAGGCATGACAAGTATCTAAAACTAGACTACCTAAAATTAATGGTACTTCCCTATTCTCATCCATGTCAAGTACTACAAAATCAACTGGCAAAATAAATTTATCTACCTTTAACAACACATCCTCTAAAATACCTAAATGTGCTTTTTGATAAAGGTCCGCCAGTTGCAAAATCATCCTTGATGGTTTCACTTCTCCAAGTCCCAACTGCTTGTACAATGACATGGGCATCAAATTGATGCTAGCTACCGAATCACACAGGGCATCCTTGCACACTTCTCCTCCAATGGTGCAAGGGATGGTGAACCTCCCTGGATCTTTCATCTTCCTTGGTAATGGTTTCTCCAATAAAGCATCGCACTTCCCTGAAATAGAAAGCAAACCACTATCAAGTTTACGCTTCCGAGACACAACATCCTTAAGAAATTTTGCATACTTAGGCATATTCAATAAAGCATCAACAAAAGGAATATTAAATTCCAATTTGCTAAAAATTTCGCATAACTTCCTGAAACTTTTATCATCAGCAGATGATTGTGCACGTCGTGGAAAAGGCAACTTGGGAAGTCGAGTTTCCACCACTGCTTTCTTCTTCTCAGGCTCCTTGTCTGCATGGTCTTTCTGTGCCTCCTCAGGCTCCTCCTCATCAATCTGCAGATGTCTAGGCACTGGATCCTTAGTAGTTATTCCTGATCTAGTACTGGCCTGGCACCTTTCCCTTGGATTCAATTTAGTATTTGCTAGGCAATGCACCCTGAGCTCTCTGTTCTAACTGTGCAGCCAAGTTTCCTACTTGTTGCTCCAAATTTCTTTGCCCAGGTTTAATATTGGCCAACTCAGCATCATTCCTAGTCATGTAGTCCTCAGTGCAGGCTGCAAAAGTCTCAATTTTCTTGGATGTCTGAGTTTGGTTATCTAAAATTTGCTGAAGAAGTCCCAAAGTCGGATCAGAAGCAGGATTCGGGACTGGCTTAGGTTGCTGCTGCTATGGGTAAAAAGGCCTATTCTACTGAAAGAATCCTGGAGGTCCCTGCTGAAACAGTGGTTGTTTGTATGTGGGTTTATGGGTCTCCTTTGGTTCTGCACATACTGAACATCCTGCACTTCCTCATATCTTTCATTTTCAGAAGCTGTTGCAGTCGGGCATGTGTAGGACTGATGAGGTCCACCACAATACTGACATGTAACAGTCTGAACTGCTTGAACTGGTTGTACAGGATTCCCAGAAACTGGAACAATTACCTTATTCAGGGCTATCTCCATGCATCCTAGTCGGTCTACTACCATAGCTAGCTCGTCCTTAACCTCCTTCAATGCTCCAATCTCTCCTACCTTAGTAGGGACATTCCTCTCACCATTCCCCCATAACTCCTCATCTTTAGCAAAGGCATCCAAAATCCTCCTACAATCTTCTACAGTCCTATCCATAAAGGTTTCCCCCTGATGTCCCATTAAGCCACTGCCTATCTCCAAGAGTCAGACCCTGATAAAATGCATAAAGAATCTCTGGCTCAGACAAACCATGTTGGGGACACGCCCTTATGTTCGCCCTCATCCGCTCCCATGCATCTATCACTGTCTCATGTCCTCTCTGCTTGAATGTCTTAATCTGGTCCCTAAGCTTAATGATCATAGAGGGTGGGAAAAACTTAGTCATAAATTTCTACAACATATCATCCCAAGTACGAATGGAACCTGCAGGAATTGACTGAAACCATGCTTCAGCCCTATCCCTCAATGAAAAGGGAAACAACTGCATCATGAGTTCCTCTTGTGTCATTCCTGCAATGTTCAATGTACTGCACAAGTTCCTAAAGTGATAAAGGTGGATATTGGGGTTCTCATTGGCACCTCCTCCAAACTGCTCCTGCCGAACCATGGTTATAAAAGAAGGATTAATGGCGAAAGGTATGTTTGGCCTAGGCCTCACCATTGGATCATCTATAATCTGACTAGCTGGTTGCATCTGCTGCCTGAGAGTCAAAGGTGCTGGTCGGGGAGTGTTCTCACCAACACCTTCTTGAACAATCGGTACACCCCCTCCCGTGGTTCCTGCCGCTCACGCTTATTCTCATCCCCATTCATGGTGAACACTAGTTCTCTCCGTGCCCTAATTCTACGTTCAGTCCTAGCAATTTCTGGATCAAACTCAAATTCTGGCGGAGCACCTCTAGGCATAAACTAGAGCCGGAAACAACAGAAAATCAGGGAGTGGGTAAAAATAAAAATAAAAATAAAAATAAAAATAAATAAGGAAGAAACTGCAAAATTCAATAAACTATAAAAAAAACCACCGTTCTCCGGCAACAGCGCCAAAAACTTGGTGTGTGGAATAATTTCCAACACAACCTGCAGTGCACGGTCCAAGTAATATCCGGTGAAACCGGGTCGAATCCACAGGGAACAATGAATTGCTATAATTTACTAAATTCCAGTAGCGATGAAAATTTAAGTGCAAGTAAGTTAGTTTATCTAAATTCCTAAAATTGCAATTTAAAATAAAACCATAAAAAGTTCCAATGAATGAACAAGAGAGAAAGAGAATTGATTTATGCACTAGATGATGAATGGGGATCCCTAGATCTTTCAATTATTGACAAACTTTGCAATTGCATATAAAAATAATTTTTAATTAATTAATATGCCCACTTAGAATTATCACAATTTAGAAACCTCCCAGTTTTAATAACATGCAATTCCTCCGGCTAATGATTATCCTAAGTTTGGTTCAAACAATTTTGGCTCTTTTTCAAGTAACCAATTATTAGAATTAATTCATTCAAATATTTTTGTTCAAGTATTGTTCAACCACTTAAATAATATAAAGTCCTGGTTCAGTTCTCCTTTCGGTCTCACCAAACGCACATAAGAATTGAACAAATTAACATATAATTAAAGAAATTCATATTAACGATTGCAAAAATCAACAATGTCACGATCTAGGTTTCCCCAAATGATGGGTTTAGCCTAGCATAATGTCACAAGAACGCAAAAGAATAATAAAAGAAAACATAGTCTGTAACAGAATTGGTGAAGAAATTCCGGTGTAGATCTCCACTGGATTGCCTTCAACTTGCTCTTCTCTCTTCCCAGTTGATGGATGAAAAAGATATGGAAGTATTCTGAGATTATTGAATGATTCGGAACCCTGAATTGGCTTGGAGACATTTTATTTGTAGACTGGATAGCAGAAGGTATGAATCAGTCAGGAGATACACGGGATAACACTGAATCAGCCCAAGATTTGGGCCACTTTTGGAAATGGCGCGGTATCCGCGCGGCCTGACACGAACCGCGGTGGTCCTCCGTCATGCGCTGGATTGCGCGGTCGATTCGCTGTGCAATCTTTCTTCAGTCTTCTGTTTTCCAAGTTTTGGAGCTCCAATTGACTTCTTTTTGGTCCCTTTTTCCTTTTGCTTACTAAAAACACCTAAAATCATGCAATCTCACCACAAAATACATTAAAATGCATAAAATTATGAATGAGATCACAATTAATTATTTTTACTCAAAATCATTATTTTTAGCAATTAATTCCACATTTTCCATAAATTAAGCCTTTAACTTATTAATTAATCACAAGTAAATACCGCACTTTGTGCAAGGTATCACATTTCATTTGCCTATATATATGTGTGTGTCTATTGAATGAATAAGATATAGATGCTTCTGGCCTTTTCCTCTCTTCAATCTCTGTTCTTCTCCATTTACTCACAAGCTCTACATTTATATTTTTCATAAGTAAATATACGGCATACACAATTATATGAAGCCATACAATACAAGTGACATAGATATATAGTTATATATTGAGCTTTAGTTATTCGACAACACGTTATCAGCACGTCTGTTGTTGGAGTTTGCCAATACTATTGAAGTTCCATCCGAGTGCTATTGGAGTTTTCCGTTCCTGTCGAGGTTCTGTTCGAGTTTTGTTGGAATTCTATTTCATACCGGGGTTCTGCCGAATTTTTTCAATCCACAAGAAAAACCACTAAAGGTAATAAATGCCAACATTTTACATACAAATATGGCTAATCTTTCCAAACAGGAGTTCGTACCGTCGCCGTTTCCGGGAAAAACTATATATCCTGGGCCAGGGATGTCAAAATGCATTTAGCATCCATGGGCTTTGGTGATAGTATTGTTAAAGGCAAAGATGCAACTAGCCAGGAACAGACAAAGGCAATACTTCCAAGTCTACAAAGAAGAAATTTGTGGTAAACTATTTTAATTATTTTCAATTTCAATATGATTAATCTTGTCAAATAGAAATTTGTCCCACTGGCTATACTTTGAGCCATGGATATAGAAAACCACTTGATGAGCCTGAAAAATATTGTTGTTGTAATGAAAATCCAACAGCCAAGATCGAGTAAATTGCACCAATCTAGCTTGCTCTTAATCCTGGTCATGAATGCCAACAGGGTCCATAGGTCTCAGTTTTGTTAAACCAACAGATCTAATGAATCTTTAATCTGGTCATGTGTAACGACAGAGCAAATGCTATGTATCTTTGTGCCATCACTTTGAGGAGCAGGTGGTGTTAAGTCTGTATGCAGTTTGATTTAACCTAGAGAACCCCGAGAGTTTCATGTGGGATTGCACAAGATGACTTGCTGACTCATCGTTGTTTGATGCATTTCAACATGGTGTTGGCTGTTTGTATGAAGAAGTCTCTGTTTCTGTAATTGCTTTTGAGTAGGTCTACCTATGTCATGAATGTTTTTTGAGGAAGGTTTAGGAAAGTCTAAGACAAATGATGTACCTGCCAATATGTTTGGCTTTCATGTTTTGAGGAATTAAAGCCTTTCCATTTCTAAAAAAAAAAAGTGATAATATACCACAATTGGAAAATCCAATTGAATTGTGGGAAAAATCATACGGTCACCTGAAGATGATAGTATTATCTCTTTTGGCTATATATTGTTGAAAAGTTATGGATCCAGGAAAATAAGTGTTCTTCCATTCCCTGAAGAGAATGTGACTGAATAAAAATATACGAGGTGTGATTATCGCTATGCCGAAAATAAAATGGTGATCAAATCGTGATTGGAATAATGAAATCAGGTTAGTCATATTGGCAAAAATCGAAGTTCCCTGAAAAGAGGTAATGGTCGATATGACGAAAAAGGGCCTTATAAACCCAGGAGAGGTTTAGTACCAGAAAGATACATCTTGTGTTGATCATGATGATGCATCACACACCTAAAGGCAACAGTGTTTTGTGTACTCCCCGAATTTAAATTCCCCCATAAATACTATACTGTTTATTTCTTTTGAATGAATATTATTATTCTTACCTTCTTGGAAAAAGAAATGAATGCCAAGTATAATAATGCAGAGGATAATATCTGCCTTATTGACAGTGCTACTACGCACAATATTTTAGAAGGCAAAAGCCAATTTTCTCACCTGAAGATGAGAAAAACTACTGTTAGCACTATTGGTGGTATTTCAAATGTGATTCAAGGCTATGGAAGAGCTATTATATTTCTCCAAAAAAGGAAAAAAATAGTGATTGAAAATGCCCTATTTTCGACAAAGGTTCGAAGAAGCTTTTTAAGCTTTCATGATATTCGGAAGAATGGGCATCACATTGAAAGAATAAATGTGGAAAATACCGAGTATCTTTTGATTACTCAAGTTGTTAATGAAAAGAAATCCATCAAAGGAAAATTGCCATCATTATCCTCTGGCTTATACTATGCAAAGCTAAGTGTCGCTGAAACATATCATCTGATAGACCTGAAGTCTACTAGTAATTTTATTACTTGCCATGATCGGCTTGGGCATCCTGGCAGCGTAAAGCTGAGGCGAATAATTGAAAATTCAAATGGTCATTCCTTGAATAATCAAAGGATACTAAATTCAAATTAATTTTCTTGTGTTGCTTGCTCTTAAGGCAAATTGATAACAAGGCCATCTCCAGCCAAAGTGGGAATTGAATCCCCTGCATTTCTTGACAGAATTCAAGGCGATATATGTGGGCCTGTAGATCCACCATGTGGACCATTCAAATATTTTAGAGTGCTAATTGATGCATCATCATGATGGTCACACGTTTGCTTATTATCAACTCGCAATATGGCATTTGCAAGATTACTTGCACAAATTATTAAATTGCAAGCTCAATTTCCGGATCATCCGATAAAGAAAATTCTCCTTGATAATGCTGGAGAATATGCATCACATGCAATTGATAATTACTGTATGTCAATCGGAATTACTGTGGAACATCTCGTTCCTTATGTGCATACACAAAATGGCCTTGCTGAATCGCTAATTAAATGGTTGCAATTAATTGCTAGACCATGATTGATGAGATCTAAGCTCCCTGTATCTACTTGGGGATACGACGTACTACATGCAGCAACACTTGTGAAAATAAGGCCGACAAGTTATAATTGTTGCTCCCCTGTACAAATTGTATCTGGGAAAGAGCCCAATATATCCACTTGCGAATCTTTGGGTGCGCAGTTTATGTGCCAATTGCGCCACCCCAAGGTACTAAAATGGGACATCAAAGAAGGTTGGGCATCTATGTCGGATATGAATTACCTTCAATTATTAAATATCTTGAGCCAACAACGGGTGATCTATTTATTGCAAGATTTGCAGACTGTCATTTTGACAAAACTCAATTCCCGACATTAGGCGGTGAAAAAGATCAACTAAGAAGGAAATATCTGGGCAAAATCTATTCGATTTCCTTGATCCTCGTACAAAGCAATGTGACTTGAAGTTCAAAGAATTGTGCATTTACAAAAAAATTGCAAATGAATTGTCTGATTCGTTCAATGATGCTACAAAAGTTACTAAATCATATATTCATGCAGCAAATGCACCAGCTAGAACAAATGTCCCAGAAGGACAAATAACAAGTGCAAATGAACCTACTGCACGCCTAAAGCATGGTAGGCCTCAGGGTTCCAAGAATAAAAATCCAAAAAGAAAAGAATTATACAAACAGGTGAAAACTTGATAAATGATCAAACACTGGACAATTATTGATAGAAGTTAGGTTGATGCTGGGAATAGTAACTCAGATAAACGAAGTTATTGAAACTTTATTCAATTATATCAATACTGGAAAGTGTTGGAACCGAAAGGATACAAATGTTGATAATGCTTTTTCATACAATGTTGCACTTGATATAATGGAAAATGGCGAGGATCCTGAGCCTGAATCAGTTGATGAATGTCGGCAAAGAAATGATTGGCCAAAATAAAAAAAAAATGCAATCCAGTTTGAATTAGACTCACTGGCTAAAGGGAAGTTTTTGGACCAATAATCCAAACACCAGAATATGTGAAGCCAGTTGAATATCGATGGGTATTCATGAGAACGAAATGAAATCCATGAAATTGTCAGATATAAAAGCAAGACTTGTAGCCCAAGGTTTTTCCTAAAGACCGGGGGTGTTGATTTTGAGGAAACATATTCCCAAGTCATGGATAGGATAACCCTCAGATATCTTGTGAGCCTTGCAGTACATGAAAAGCTTGATATGCGTCTAATGGACGTCGTTACTGCTTATCTTTATGGCTTCCTTGAAAATGATGTCTATATGAAAATCCCTGAAGGGTTCAACATGCCTCAAGCATGTAAATCAAAACCAAGAAATGCTTACTCTATTAGATGCCCTTATTAGAGCCAATAATAATAATAGTACAAAACCAATACAATAGGCGGGTACCTTACACTATACTAGAAGTATTGAAGAAGAAAGTCACGACATGCGAGATTCGCCTTTCCATTTAAAAACTGCGGGTATAATGCATGGACTATACAAAAATCTTTGTATGGGCTCAAGCAATCTGCACATATGTGGTATAATTGTCTCAGCGAAAGCCTAGCAATGGAAGGTTATGTAAATGACCCTATTTATCCATGTGTTTTCATAAAGAAAAATGGGTCAGTTTGCAATAATTGCAGTATATGTTGATGATCTCAACATAATTTGAATCCCAGAGGAGGTCCAAAAAGCCATTGAATTCCCGAAAAATGAATTTGAGATTAAAGATTTTGGTAAAACTAAATATTGCATTGGTTTACAAATTGAGCATATTAAAAGTGATGTTTTTGTTCACCAAACAGCTTGCACCAAAAGAGTGTTAAAACAATTCCTAATGGAAAAAGCTCATCCACTAAGTACCCCAATGGTCGTCAGAGCACTTCATCCAGAAAAGGATCCATTTAAACCAAAGGGGGAAAATAAAGAAGGACATGGCCCAGAAGTGCCATATCTTCAAAATAATGGTGAAACTGATATGCAACAAATTTGATCATACAATAATTTAGCGGATCTATTGACCAAGGCATTGCTCACTGCTACATTCGAGAAGCTCGTGAACAGAATTGGAATGCGGCAGCTAAAGAATCTCCAATGATGTTCAAAATAGGGGGAGCAATATTGTACTCATTTTCCTTCAATAAGATTTTTTTTCCCACAGGGTTTTTTCCTAGTAAGGTTTTAACGAGGCATATAGTTAGTATCGAAGATATCCAAGGGGGAGTGTTACTTGTACATACATGTGTTGGATATCTTCGTCATAAAGTAAGTCATATGAGGAAGGAAAATTGTACTTTTCTACTAGGCATTTCATTTGCCTATATATATGTGTGTCTACGAAATGAATAAGATATAGATGCTCCTGGCCTTTTCCTCTCTTCAATCTATGTCCTTCTCTATTTACTCACAAGCTCTACATTTATATTATTCATAAGTATATATACGACATACACAAATATAGAAGCCATACAATACAAGTTACATACATATATAGTTATATATTGAGCTTTAGTTATTCTACCATAATTTCATTATTAATTTAATTATTGCATTAAATGTACATTGATTGAGTGGTACATGTGCGCATAGGGTTCCTCGTCACTCGAATATTTTGCCCTTATTAGTCCGCTTCGTTTGCTAATTAAAACTAAATCCGTCCTAACTCACTTATCCAAGTCAATTAGAGATTTAATCGGAAAAGTTTAAAAAAATGTCCATTTTCTTATCGTTTTGTCCGAATCCGTCCTCTACAACCCTGGCAAATAATTGGTTCCAACTGTTGTGACCATTGCATGAAATATGTTCTACGTTTGTGCACTATATATATATATTTTTTTAACAGTCTATATTATACTGTCACAACTACAAGTAAGATGTTTCAATGCATATCATATTCTAATGTCAAACATGAAAAAACCTAATTAGATGTATTGCATATTCTCATTACAATACCATCAAACATTATGTTCGAAATTAAATATTGCATCGACATCTTCCTTCAAAAATAAAAATGCATGGAAAACCAAAAACACCATATCTTACTCACTACTACTCTTACTAATCACAACCTCGTTACTTCCTAAAAAAAAAGTCAGCCATGTTGGAATCCGAATGGCAGATCAAGACGTCGGAAAGAATACTTCATTTCAATAATTTTTTGTGAATACCAGGGTATCTCCAGGCCTCATCGGACACAAGAGAAAAGACTAATCCCTCGAGGATTGGGTAGACATTGAAGGGTCACATCCCCAAAGCAGAATTCTGCATACACAGAGGCTCGAGCACTCATTGATGTGTCAATGATTATATGTTTATTTTTATTTTGAAGGAAGACGCAGTTGAAATATGTAATTTCGAACTTAATGTTTGTTAATATTATAATGAGAATATGTAATGCATCTAATTAGGTTTCTTGATGTTTGACATGTGAATATGATGTATTGAAAACATATTACTTGTAGTTATGGTAGTATAATGTTGACTGTAGAAACAAAAAAAATATAATGCACAAAAGTAGAATATATTTACTGCAATGGTCACAAAAGTTGGAGCCAATTATTTGCAAAGATTGTAGATGATGAATTAGGACAAAATGACAAAAAAATGGATGTTTTCTGCAATGTTTCCGATTAAAAATCTCTAATTAACTTGGATTAGTGAGTTTATGATGGATTTAGTTTTAATTAGCAAACAAAGGGGATTAATAGGGGCAAAAAATTCGAAGGGGACTGATCGATAAAAAATGACAAGAAAATGAACGTTTTTTTACAATTATTCCGGATGAAAATATAAGACACTTGGAAGAAAGTTGGTGGTGGTGGTCATGGGCTTGGTTCAAACCTCATGCATGTGGCCAAATTTTTTACATTTGGGATCTTTTCAGAAATTTGATCGCTACTATTAAAATTGAAAAATATTTTCTTAATAAAAAATGAAAATTTTTTTGTAATCAAATATATGAAGTATATATTTTTTGTCGTTAAATCAGTTGTTTAACACCGATTTTTTTTTTGGGTGAAACAGCCTGAAAAGGCTAGCAAAGGGGGAAAATAAAAGAAAGGAAAAACAAAGGAAACAACTACAGCAAGAAACGAAAATGATTACAGCATTCGAATGCTAGGAGCTCCACTCGCATCGTGAACCAAAAGATCACGAACTTCATCCGGCGAAAAAGCCCACGTGGTGTAAAAGTCTTCAGAATTCACTGCTTGACGGGCAAGGCAATCTGCCACCTTATTTCCTTCCCGGTAGACGTGACGAAGCACACAACCCCCCATGTTTTGAAGCAAAGTTTGAACCTCACAAATCATAGGCCGAAATGCATGCCTGGAATCAGCACCCTTCAAAACCATATTGATAACTTCCATGGAGTCGACATAACAAGCTACGATAGCTACTCCTAACTGTCCGGCCAATAGCAGACCAAACCTCAAAGCAAGGAGCTCAACTTCAAGTATGGTACGGCTGCCGAGCTTCCCACCACAAGCACCCACCCACTGGCCCTCCGAGGATCGAATAATGGCCCCAAATCCGGAACTACGCTGATCCACCAAGACACAACCGTCCGTGTGTAGGACACTGCCAATCACTCCGACTTCAATCCATCGAACGGGACAAGGCTGCCTCACCTTGCTGCGCCTGGCCTCATCCCCATCCAGGCAACGCTGAAGGTAGTTGGCCCTGAATAAAATGCTGTCCCGTGGAAGAGTGACTCCCCGGAAAATCTTCTCATTACGATGGCACCACACAACCCACAACACAGCTATGAAACGAGATCCCCAGGTTCGCCACGCCCACTCAAGCCAATGACGACAGTCCCTTATATCCAGCTCTTGAAGCATATTAGATAAATCAAAACCTCCTTTCCTCCAGACTTGATCGGCCCATTGGCAAAAACATAGGGCATGTCTCCAATCGTCTTCTTGATTCCCACATATTGAGCAAAGTGGGGATGTAGCAAGGCGTCGCCAGAACCTAAGCTCGTTGCAATGGAGAGCCCCATGTCCAAGTATCCGTAACAAGACACCAATTTTTTCGGGGATAGAAGATTTCCACATCCATGCCCATCCTCTTCCAGGAGCATTAACCGGAAGCAAGAAGTTATACCCCGATTTAACACAATAAACACCTTTAGGAGATCCACGCCAATTGAGAATATCCGACGTCTCAGCATGCAAGAAGGGGACCGGCAGCTCTTCTATACGCTGCTTAATGTCAACAGGGAGCAAGGTATAAAGGGTTTCACGTTGCCATCGACCCTCTGTAATAACATCCTTAACACATAAATTTAAATCATGTATGTCAACAAATGGGACCTTTTGCTCCAAGCATTGGCCTTCGAACCAAGGAGTGTACCATATGGAGTTGGTACCATTCCCAAGCCGAACCCCATATGCACTCTCAAAGGTGGCAACCAACTTAACAGCGATTTCCAAACCTTTGATCCCCAGTAGTGTTCTCTAGGCATCAATCCCTCACTAATCCCATATTTTTCTCGGAAGACAGTAACCCAAAGTTTTTGAGTATTGGTCATAAATTCCCACAATTTCTTCCCCAATAATGCCAAGTTCATCTGGCGACTCCTTCGGATTCCCAACCTGCCAAGAGAGCGAGGTTGAGTTATCTTCTCCCAGTTAATCAAGTGAAGACCCTTACCTTCCGAACCTTTCCATATCCAGCGACGCACCAACTTATCAATATTATCGCAAACCCCAACAGGAAGCATGTGAACTTGCATTACATACGCTGGAAGAGCATTGAGGACAGCCCTCGCCAGGGTGATCCGTCCGGCTTTATTCAACAACACTGAAGACCAGGAGGCTAGGCGGTCATGGATCTTGTTAATGAGAAAATCGAAGTGGGAAATCTTCATGCGCCCATGCAAAATAGGGAAGCCAAGGTAGCATCCCAGGTTATGTGTCTCGGCAATGCCTAAATGCTGGCCCAACCATGCACGCTGCTCAATCGATGCTCCGGGAGAGCAATAGGCCGCGGACTTGGCGGTATTCATGATCAACCCCGATCTGGAACCGAACCGTTCCAACACTGAAGCCATAGCGATTAAACTTTGTTCCTCCAATTCCGAACAAAAAATAAGATCATCAGCGAACATTAAGTGAGAGATACCAATGCCCCCTGCACATAATCTCAGGGGTTTCCAATCACCAGTCTCTACGGCACCCAGAATGGATTTAGACAATTTTTCCATAATGATCACGAATAAATAAGGTGAAAGGGGGTCACCTTGTCGGAGGCCGTTCAGCTTTGATGTTGCCTATAGGGGAGCCATTCCAAAGAATAGAAAAACTGGAAGAGGTGACGCAAGCCATAATAAGCTCCCGACATCTAACCGGAAGATCCAATTCATTTAAGCATTCATCAAGAAAACTCCAGCTAACCATATCAAAGGCCTTAGTCAAATCAATTTTAAGCACCACTCCCTTAGTTACCATCCGTGAGCTTTCCAGTGAGGACACGATTTCTTGCAGAAGGATGCCATTGTCAGAAGTTCCCCTTCCCAGGAGAAACGCTGACTGAAAAGGCCCTATGATCTCGCAGAGAATAGGGCGAAGTCGATTCACTAATACCTTCATAATAACTTTAAATTTTACATTACATAACATCAAAGGCCTGTATTGCTTAATTGTGCATGGGATGTCTACCTTAGGGAGGAGGCAGAGGAATGCATGAGCTAGCCCCTCCGGAAGGCGACATGTTCGAACAGCATCCAAGACAAGGCTAGTTAGAGGCTCCCTAAGAAAATCCCAGAAGCCTTTATAGAAGGCAGCCGGGTAGCCATCCGGGCCTGGGGCGGCATCCGCGCGCATTGAGTTGATAGCATGCTCGACATCCTTGGGAGTAACAGCAGCGGACAACCCAGTTTTGTGAACATCAGATATGGGATTTAATTTAATGAGATCAACCCCTATCAGCAGCGGAACCTGTGCAGTGAAAATTCTAGAGAAATAATCAATGGCATGCTCTTGGAGTAATGTTTGATCCTTAACCCACTCATCCGAATCAATCTGAAGACTAAAGATTTTATTACGTTTCCTCTGAATTCTTGTACGAGCATGGAAGAATTTTGTATTTTGGTCACCTGTCTTCACCCAACATTCTCTTGATTTTTAGTGCCATAAAAGTTCCTCTTGAAGAAGCACCTCCGCCAATTCATTACGAATTTCCTCATGAAGCCTCCAAAGCCATGCAGAATCAACCCCGACAAGCCTTTTCTCCACACCCGCCATCCGATTTTTAAGTTTCCTTTTACGCTCCCTTAAGTGACCGAACACATTCTTGTTAAAGTCCAAGGAGAGCTCTTTGATTTCCTTCAAAATATTAAAGATGTTGTCACCTCCCTTATCCTTCCCTTGCTTAACAACCTCAATATATTGGGCGTGTTCTTTCCACATATTCTCCCAACGGAAAGGCCTTTATACCCCTCTCCCTGTCCGACGCTCACCACAAACAAGCTGCAAGGGGCAGTGGTCGGAGCCAAGGCGAGGGAGATGCTGGATGCGGCCTTCTTCAAATAAGTTTTCCCATGCATAAGTGGCCATCCCTCGATCAAGTCTTTTGCTAATTCTTCGCCCACCACCTGCCATTCGTGTCCAGGTAAATGAAGGGCCAATTTTTGACATTCCAAGCAGGCAACATTGGTAAAAAATTATCCGAAGCTCGGCTGCCCTATCTGCAAGAAAAACCCCCCCTTCCACTTCATCATCACATGCAATTTCGTTCCAATCCCCTAAAACCACCTAGGGGACATCAACCAATTCCTCCAGAGCTATCAAAGATTCCCAATTGCCTTTACGACGTTGATAATTAGGGTCTGCATAGAGCGCAGTCATCGCCCATCTACAAGCGCCCCTAGCAAATTCCAGGGTGATCATCCGAGCATTCGAATCCAATAATGAAATACCACACTGGAGGCCCCTTCTTGAAAGGATCCAAAGGCCACCTCCCATACCAATTGCCTCTTGAATACAAACAGGCGAGTATCCCGATCAAGTGAAAAAAGGCAAAACACGAGAGAACTGGCCTCTCGGCTCAAGTACACATAAAATGTCAGGTTGATGATCTCTGAGGAGATCAGTCATCCAACGATGTGCCGTGCGACTCATCATTCCACAAACATTCCAAGTAATAACTATAAAATCTTTAAACTCCATAAAAAAGATTAATTAAGATCATACTCACCCGACCCCTACTGGACACTTGCATCATCCGCATCGGCCCAATCATCATCTTCAGTGAGTAACGGTGCAAACCGTCCCACTTCCCCAGGATCAAATTGGCACGCCATTTCATCATCAGAGTGTGATCCAACACTATGGTCATCGTCCTTACGAGCCCTCTTTAGTGGCTGAATCCAGCGCTGTCTCAGGGCACCTTTAGCAACCGGGACAAGTGCAAGGGCTCATGTCGTCCCTCCTTTATCATCGTAAGTTGTAGTATCTGGAGTATTTCGATCAGGCCGGTCCAAATTATGAGCCATCTTCTCCTGTGCTTCAACAGGAGCCACCCTATCTGTAGCATTATTATCCAAAAGAGGCTTGTGTGGTTTATTAGGGGTGGTCCCTGCTAAAACCTCCTTTACCGACTCTCCCTTGGTGCCACTGGTCGAGCCCGCTTCCCATCTTTGTTTACGAGGAGGTCGGGGTTTCCTTCGTGTTACCACCATCCAGTCCCCAAAAACCGGTTCCGCATCACTAGACACTTTCTTCATCTTTCCCCTCTCCACTTCCTTCATAAAAGTATCTTTGTTCCCTTCGCCATCCGGAGTACCAGAATTTTCACAGGGCACTTGTCCCTTGGTGCCCTTATCATGTGTTTCCTCGACAGGTCTTGTCTCTGCCCTAACCTCATCTGATCCAGCAACATTTTTGCACTCTCTTTCTAAATGGCTGTAATGTCCAGATTTAGTACAGATTAAGTGCAATCCTTCGTAAGCCACAGGATGCCACATTGCATTAACCAGTATCTTACTTGTCACAGGGCTCTCTAAATCGAGAGCAACACATACCCGGGCAAATCGGCCATGTGAGGTGGTCTGCGTACACGTGTCAAATTTGATTACTTCACCAATACCGGATGCGATAGCCCACAGAGTATCCTCTCTGAAGCGATGCATGGGAAGGTCATGCAAACAGCACCATACGAGGGTTTTGTTTACCTTGGTAGTGCGAGGGTTGAATTCACGCGTCCACGGCATAAGTGCCAGGTAATGATCGAAAATAAGCCAAGGTCCTCCATTGATAACTTTCTCCCGATCATCCAGTTGAGCAAACTTCACAATAAAGCAACCATGCCCTACGTCTATAACAGCATATCCCCTGTCGGCTTCCACAACCTCTCAAGTCGCTCCTTCAGGGTGTGATATCCCACGTAGGTACCCAAAAGCTTCACTACGAGCGCGTTCGCCACGCCGCACCAGCCTGGATATCAAGTTCTTCATCGATAATAAACTCGGGCAACGAAGGATTGCCCCCGACAAAACCCTTGCGGATTAACTTCTCTGCAATGAGATCTCGACGTGGTGCCGAAGCGCCACCATCTGTTTCCATCGCCTCTGGCCTATTCACCGTCTCCTGCGCGAGGACTTGAGCAAAAGATGGGATTTTTCCACCAGGATCATGGGGTGCCGCCGCTGGGGTGCCTTGAGAAGTCGAAACCCTAGCTAGTTGTGTTATTCTAATCGATATGCAGCTTTTGATGATATATATATTTCACGAAAAAAATTTGATCAACGAAAATTCCAGAAAAAAAAATTTGATCAAAGAAAATTTGAACCGAAGCCTTTTTCGGTCGATACCGTTTAGCGTCCAATGACTTTGAGACTGAATTTGTTTTGTTGGCTAAAGTATTGGAGACTAAATTTTGGGGCTTAGCAGAAAAATTCTGTTACTAAATACTTAAACGAAGTAGGAATTTTCTTGTAAAAGCTTCTACGTGGATCTTGCACACACCAAAAATAGTTTGAATATGTGGAACTCATAAAACCTCTCTACAAAATCAACTGAGAGTTAGCTGCATGTGTGGAGTGAAGAAAGATGAATTAACCCCACCCAAATTAGGGCACCATGAATCTGGTGGCAAATCAAAGGTTCAACATGAAAACAGAAAGAAGAAATGATCAAGATGAAACATGTAATGTGGAATCAGACAGTTTCAAGGTCCGGGAATCATGACAGGAGGAGGTAGGACAATAAATCAAAGAGGATAAGAATCAATGATGTATTAATAGGGATGACAGTAGATCAAAGATAAAGAGATGAAGCCTAAGTGAGCACAGGGAGAATACTTAAAAGGAAAACAAAAGCAAGCTTGAAGAATGCAAATTTACCTGTGTGTGGTATGGACATGTATTTAAAAGAAAAAGATAGCCAAGCAGGGAAAATGAATGCTGCAATACCCAAACATATATGGTTCAAAGAAGATTGGGAATACTGAATACTTGTTTGGACCAATATCATCGCCTCCAAAACTTGAAAGGGACACCAAACTAAACATATGAGAAGGCCAAGAATTAAGCATGTCAGATTTTCTGGTAAAATACTGTGTATAATCAATGATGGAATTTAGGGGAAGACTAAAGGGAGTTCTAGAGTGAAATTCCTATAGCTCAGTGCAAGAATTATAAGAATAGTTACATTCAAAAAAAACATCCTAATAATATAAGAAAAACAAATCACTTTCACCGACAACTATTCTCATGAGATCAAACACGATACAAGTTAGGCAAAATATGTGAGCGCTTTTTAACAATGGTGTTTCGCTTGCTAAAGCTAAATTATCATTTATTCATTACACGATAGTAAGAAACTCATGAACACCAGTAATATAATGGCCATGAACTGGAAAACTTGTAACATTAAAAGCAAAGAACCCACTCTAATAACTTTCTGAGCCTCAAAGAAATGTCCCTTCTTAGAGAGGCTCAATTACTCATGAGGTGCCCCAGTTAGTGCTGTGTTTTCGTCGTCAGTATCGAGTTCTTGCTCGACGCCTTTGACCTCTGGTACGTAATGCATTAGCATGTTCTCTATGCCAGATTTTAAAGTGACAGATGAGCTTGGGCATCCACTGCAGGCCCCTTGCATTCTTAGTTTGACTATTCCAGTATCTAGGTCGAACCCGACATACTCAATATCTCCGCCATCATCCTGAACTGCTGGACGTATACGAGTCTCCAAGAGCTCTTTGATCATGGCAACTGTTTCTGAATCATCTTCATGTATAGCAGTGTCCATGGAAGCAACGGTAGTTGAGTCCAAGATCAATGGCTGCCCAGAGGAATAGAAATCCATGATTGCTGCGAAAATTTGAGGTTTCAGTAAATCCCATGTGATGTCGTCGGACTTTGTAACAGTTACAAAATCAGATCCAAAGAAGACCCTGGTAATTCCTGTGCCCCCAACAAGATGATTAGATCAGAGAGGTGTACAAAGGAATCATCAACTGGAAAACAAATAAAATGAAATGTGGATATCATATGCAGACGAAACGGCTTTAACATCAGATGCGCTTTTAAAAATGTACACAACCAGGTCATTATCAAAATATGACTAAAGAAGGCATAATTACAAGAATTCTGCATAAAAGCCATGCTAAGGTCACTTGTTTCATTGTGAAGTTCCTCATGGAACCTTATTCTTCTCTCATGTTACGACTTGAGAGGCATGCCGCCCTTTGATTATCATATACTCCGTAGGATATTTAATAAACCATATTACAAATAAGCATGAAGCACTTATTTAAACAATACTATCAGATGTTGTAACATCATTACTACTTCCATGAAAAAACTTTTTACCTTCAAAAGCACATCACTAAGTTTTGCTTAATCTTCTCTGAAACCATTTTGCCACATAATCCCATTTCAAGTTTGTATTATTTATCTAATCAAGGGATATAAATTAAGGTGCAAACCGATTCAACAAAATGTTTTCCTAGGATCATCGAACAGGATATTAGATGCAATCACTGAGTTAAACTAATTCACGAGGTAACCAATATGAAATTCTACAGCTACTTGCTCAATGGGTTTATCAGCAAAGTCTCAAATTTATTGTCGTTATTTGCGAACTTAAAATGTTATCCATTGAGCTACAAAAATCAATTTTGGAAATGTTTACAGTTTCAAAAACACCATAATACTTCACAAAGTTCTAGATTGTCACCACTCACCATTAAGCTACAAATATCAACTCAGGCAATATTTACAGTAACTCAAACACCAAATTTATACTTCCCAATGTTCCAATTAACCAGCAATTGTATAACAAATAGGGAAAGAACTGGCACAAGTTCTTCCACCAGCACCACAGACAAACTGCATCCTCCCTGCCCGCGACCCCATCCCAAATTTTCTCTCTCTCTTTTTTTTTCTTTAAAATAAAAAATAAAAAAAATGCATGTTGTGGTCTTTAACGCCAAAGGAGTTCAGATGGTGATGATTCTTGTCTTGTAAATAGGGTAAAAAAATTTAAATGAATAGAATGGCCTGATTACCAGTTGTCATACTTGCTCAATAAAAGAATTGACTTTATTCACTAGGAAGAAGAAACTACACCCACCTTTAGATATGAACTTCACAGGGAGTGCTTATTTTTAGCTACCTTCTAAACTAAAGACAACAGAAAGATCTACGATGTTATCTTTTACTATATAGCATTTGGTTATTTGTTAACGGATTAAAGGCAGTCATAAATAACACACAAACACAAACACAGATATTATATATATATATATATATATATATATATATTATATATATATATATATATAGTATAAAATAATGTGAGAAATCACAGCACCAAAACAAATCATTGTAACATCGGCAAAAGGAGTGCCCACCATCAATTCCAAATAGAGCCTTCGCCAACGGTGAACTCATAGCAGAGCGTGCATTAGGAAAGTCAGCACTTCCTGCCTCCATGACTGGCTTCCCAGGATGGAACATGAGAGAAGCAGGATTGGGAGTTGCCTGTGTTTGGATAAATAAGCTTCTCCTCTGCCCTGTCCATAACAAAAGTTAGCAAGCTGAAATAAAATTAAATCCTTAGTAATATAGCAATACGACCAATTACATCTACTATACACCAAAACCACACAATGCAAATAATTATGTGGCTATGCAATAAATAGAACAGATTTTCCCTTTGGGATCACTCAAAAATGATGTTTGAGCGCACTAATTCATTATAAATATTTATATTATAGAATGATTTTCACTCCAACATATATACATAGAAGCAGATACAATCACAACGAACTAAACTTTTACAGTCCGTAGCTTCTGTTATTGCCTTATTACAACAAGTTGCTGCTCACAAAACCAGTTCATTTAATGACGCGTAAAACATGTTTAATCTAAAGATATAATCCATATCCCCGAAAAATGAAATCTTTACACTGTATCGAACCCAAATTATTAAGTGAGTAGGACAATATTTAATTCAAAGCTACTTCCCGGAAATATTAACATAAACAAATTTTTTCTAAGACGAGAGAGCAAATAAACATGTAGTACATAGCAACAAAAGCCCAAGGAATCACAATTCCCTAACGTTAAAATACGAAAAGATCGAAATAAATCAACCAATGAGAAAAATTGGAGGCTATTACGAATACCTCTATTATGATTCAACAGGGGCACGCGGAAAGCAGATTTGAAGGGTATTGAATTGTTGAGGGCATTGGAAGAAGAGAAAAGGAAACGGGTAGAAACATAAAGTTTCCGAGCGGAGGCGGGTGAATCAAATGACTTGCGAAGTAATCCGCCGCTATTGGAGCCCAAGAGAAGTGCCCGATGCATCAATCTACCCAATTTTCTCATCATCAACGAATCTTGGCCTCTTGGGCGTTTCTTTGAATCACTTCTTCCCTATCGGTATGCAACGCTTTGTACGAGGATGAAGGGAGCTGTGGAAGAACCTTGTATACTTTACTCCCTTTTGCCGTTTTAAAGGGTTTTGTACTTTGTACTTCACATCATCTTAATCTTTCTCGATTTTAAAATTACTAAAGATGTGGATCCCATCCATCTTAATAGTAGAATATTACTCCCTCCGTCCCACTGTTCATTGTTTAACTTTGACCCAATATTATTGCAAGTAAATATTTGAAAAAAATAATCGAGTTAGGTCTTGTTAGATTCGTCTAATCGTGTAGTTTTAAAATATATATTTCACATAATTTTTGCTTATATATATATTTTGAGATATGATCGATTTAAAAAGTGTATTGAATTGTGTGCAGAAATCAAACAAGACATCTTAAATGGGACGGAGGGAGTATAATCTTATAGTCATGCTCCTTTAAACGCTTGTACGATCTTAGATCATACATCCTTAAATGCATAAAATTTTTATAGGATTTAAGGATGTGGGATCAATGTAACTTTTTTTGTTAAATTTTAAACTTAATAACTTATACTCTTTATGTTTGACGTATAAAAAAAAATATAATATGCATGTATGTGGAAATATTTTATGTTTAATTGTGATGTTTTTGTATTGTATTGTACTAATTAACTTGCAATATTCATAAACACACGAATTAATTCTTATACTTATTAGTATGCATAATTGAGTTCACCTATTTTTGCAATTTCATAAGATTTTAGGATCCCGATTCGATCATACGATACCGATTTTGCAAAGAGAAAAACGTTCCCATGTAGGATCTCGACCTTAACAACCTTGCTTCACATTCAATTTGTTGTGGAACTAATATATACTCCGTTTTTTCTTTATAAATTTAACATTTGGAAATTTAGTACTATTCAATTTCACTTAAAGTTTTATCATAGTTATACGAGTTAAAATATAGTAAAGTGGGATCTTGTTAGATTCGTCTTATCGGGTAGTTTTTAAATATCAAACTTTTAGATTTTTTACTTGTATCGAATTTGAGTTATTAATGATAAATTATACATTTAACTACGTGCTATATGGTCCTGTTCAATAACGTGTTATTAATATATATTTATATTATATAAAGTAATAATAAGGCCTTCTCCAGTGGAAATACCTTCACTCCAAGTATTTAGGTGCCACATCAGCGCCACCTCAAAAGTTAAATACCTCTACCTATAACACCCAACTCTTCCCCCAACAATAATACCCAAAAAGTAGGTATTTAGGGGACCCACTTAGTATTTATTATGCCATTCATATTTTAATTTATCAATTATAAAAAATAATTTAATTTTAAATAAATAATAAACAATTAATATTTTTTAATTATTTTAATTATTTAACATTTTAAATTATTTTGAATAAATAACTCCAAATAATATTTTAAAATATTTATATTACATAAAACATGAAAAATACAAATTCAAGCCAAACATAATAGAGAAAAAAAATATGAATGCAACGAGAAATAGTTCGCAAAGGCTAATTAATACATAACTAATTATTTCTGGATTGGGGCCCAAAGATGTTCAATTAAATCATGTCTAAGTTGGAGATGTTTCTGCTTATCTCGTAGTTGAACACCTCTCCTAACGTAGTCACTGAACGTTCCAATTGGAGGTATTCTTTGTGGAGGCGGAGTTGAATAATTGGGATCATCTGACCAATCTTTGGCTTCATTTCCTTCATCTTCAATGATCATGTATGCAATATAATGCAAGTTAACATTATATCCTTTCATATTATTCTTGTACCAAAAACGACTTGGACCTTTAATCATTTCCTAACGAGCTTAAAGCACTGCAAATGCCCGTTCGACATCTTTTCTAGCAGCCTCTTGCATTTCCTTGAAATGCTTCCTCTTTGGATCCTGAAGACATTGAAAGCTTTCTACAAAAGTGGCATGGCAGCCAAATCAACCGCCATAATACCCGATGGATCATGCTCCAGGACCGATCCAAAAGATTCATAGATCGGATTGCCAGTCTTCTCAGAACTGCGGACAAGCCGATATTAACAGAGAAGAAGGAAACAACCTGAAGGCATTAATTCTAATCCAACTCGAGGAAATTGGGGATCGCCCATACATGTCGTGCATGGGCTCTCCAATTCTACACTGAAGAAGCCCAGCAGTCGCCGGAAAACTGGCCGGAACAACCGCCGGAAGTTCGCCGGAAGTTGATCGGGCTCGCCGGAATTTGGTCGAAACATGGCCGGAGATTGGTCGGCGCCGCCGCTGTCGCCGGACGGAGACTAGTCAACGGCCGGAGGTGTTGAACTGTCATTTTGTAGAATTTTGATTAATTAAGGCATGTAATAATTTAAACAACACTGGTGGGACCCGCATAAACTTGAGTTTCCAGAGTTACGTTGCGATCCTCAGGTTTACGTCGCAATCCTCCTTTAGCAACGTAACCCTCCCTTTGCGACGTAAGAGCAACATACTGAAGGAGCCGAGGTTTACGTCGCAATCCCCAGCTACGTCGTGAACCCCCGATTGCGACGTACAAGCAGAAGAGCAGAAGAGCCAGCTACGTCGCGATCCTCCATTGACATCGTAATATAGGATTGCGACGTACCCAAGAAGGAAGCCCTACGTCGCAATACCCTAGCTACGTCGCGACCCTTATGTCGCAACCCTACCTTTGCGACGTAAGTACGTCGCAATATGTTGCGACGTCACCTCAGGATTGCAACGTCACAAACACCTGGACACCATTTTGTGTATTTTTGCTCGTTTTTCTTGTATTTTTACATTCCAGTTTTACCCTTGTAATGTGAGGTCTATATATGTGGGCTCCCAAACATTGTTATCCATCTTTTGTTGAAATTAAATTGAGAACACTTCTATTATTATTATTTGCAAAAGATCACATTGTCTCAAACCTAGGTTTGAACAATACCCTTTGTGTGTTTGTTAGGAAACATTCATCATCTTCGATTTGAAGCATCCGAAATGATGATCAAACTAAGGATTTGGTTGCTAGCTTGAGTTGAGGTCAAGACAATCCATGTTTTGATTGCTTCTCCTAACACCTTATTTGTGGTTTTGCTTCCCCATCTTTTGTTTTTGTTGTTCTTCCACCATTTTGCAACATTTGTCTCTTGGTAATTTCAAACAATATTGTGCCCAACCTATGATCCGTTCACGGCAAAAAGTAGACCACTCTGGATAGATTCCATCGGTAAGATAGTATCATTGATTATATTGCTTGCCATTTATTGTAAAATTAACGGATAGGGCTCGCCCTTGTAGAGTATCTGTGAACAAAGAAGATTGGTTGAGCACATTTATGTCGTTATTTGATCCTGCTACCCCGAAGAAGGCATGCCATATCCATAAATCTGCAGAGGCAACCGCTTCAAGCATGATTGTTGGGAAACCATGATCACCTCGTGCGAATTGACCTTTCCAAGCAACCGGACAATTTCTCCAAGCCCAATGCATGCAATCAAGGCTCCCCAGCATTCCGGGAAAATCGTATCTTTGTTCGTGCATTTGTAACAAACGTTGACAATCCTCGGCATCAGGCTTCCTCAAGTAGTATTTGCCAAATAGTTCAATTACAAAACGACAAAAATTAAAGAGACACTCTATGGCAGTTGTTTCGGCAACACGTATGTACTCATCCCAATGGTCGGCCGGTCCACCATATGCTAGTTGGCGAATCGCCACCGTGCACTTTTGTAGTGGAGAGAACCCTTTTTTACCAGTTGCATCGACCCTCCATTGAAAATACTCATTGTGTGACTCCAGTGCTTCAACTATACGCAAGAACAATTCTCTCGACATACGAAAATGCCGATGAAACGTATGACTATTGTATATTGGATCTTCATAGAAATAGTCATTATAAACCCTTACATGACCTGCCTCACGATCTTGATCCACATAAGTTCTTCACTTTCTACCACCGCCAGCCGAAGTTGTGGCACCGCCAAGTAACTCGTTTTTTTTTCTCTAAGCTACGATAATACTTCATTCTCACTCGTATCATCAAGTAAGAACTCAAGATCACTACCATATGGAATTTCTTCATCAGATGAGTCAGAAGATGAGGACTTTTTTTTTTCTTAAATGAAGGTAACATATATGATGCGATTTTCGAAAAGTTGATGTTTTGAGGTGAGAAGTGCAACAAATAGAATAGGTCCATTTATAGACCAATTTCACAAGATAACGGTTAGTATTATAACGACTAGTTTCATAACGGATACTTTTATAATGACTAGTTTCATAACGGATACTTTTATAATGGCTAGTTTCATAACGAATACTTTTATAACGGCTAGTTTCATAACGGATACTTTTTAATTAACTTAAGTTTTATTATATTTTATTAAAGCAAATTTAAAATAAAAAACTATAAGATAAATAACTATTGAGGGTGATTTAACATTACTAAAATATTACAATCGAACAAAATAAAACGATTACAATATTATAACAAAATAAAATAACTAAGATATTTCAATAGAAACATAAATAGAAACACAACAAATAATTTGAAACCTCAATTCCCCACTTCTTCTTAATTTTTTCTACTACTTTTAAGTGAAAACACAGTATCCTCTGTCATGTTCGAGGTATCTTTCATCATTATTTTCCACTCTTTATTAGTGGCAATAGTCTCTTGAGCAGCAGCAATAGTAGATGGCGTCTCCAACTTTCTCTTATTTTGTTCTTCCATAACCTAAATCTTTTCATCAATAAGATCGAAATTTTCTCCGGCATTGGATGTGGTTGCTTTCCCTCTACCCTTAGCCATTTGCCTTCCTGCGTTCCTCCCCATTGGCCGCGAGCGTTTCGACCTAGGTTCCTCTCCGGCACTTGTGTCAGTATTTGAACTTACAAACATACTCTCCAGATACTGAGATTTTGGTTTTCTTTGAGCCGCGATTATCAACTTCTGGGACCCCAAACTTCGGGTGGTCTTTCAAAACATGCCAAGTACTCATATGAACAAAGTCCGAACGATATTTCGCCTTGTATTTGATATATGCATCACTGCAACCACTGCCCTAAGCCTTATTCTCCTGATTATAATAACCACAAAATTGTTTCACCTGTTTTTGTAGTGTATAATAATGTGTCTTCAACATAGGTGAAGCCTAAATACTGCTTTCCTTGGACGCCCCTTGTTGTACAGCTCAGCAATTCGGACCCACATTGATCCCCTTTTTGATCGTTTCCGACAATAGGATCCTCACTAATATCGACCCAACAACTTGCCAGGAAGATATTTTCTTCGTGGGAGTATGGTTTTCTTTGTGAAGCATTATTCATTGTTGGATCATCGACATCATGAAAATCAGCAGCCAGATTAATCTGCTCAAGACTTACAAGAGAAAATTGCGAAGAGAAAGGAGATGAATGTGGAGAGTTCGGAGTTGGAGTGTCTTTATCTGTGCCCGAACCATCAGTACTAGGCATTTTTGAAGAATTTGTGCCCATTGTTGGACGAAATCTGTATTGATGAGTTACCATGTTAGGAAATTGAGGTGGATACATGTAAGGAAATTGAGGTGGATACGAATTGGGTAGAGTATTGCTACATTCATGAAAAGCCGGAAATTGAGTTGGAATTTTTTTGGGGAAATTGGGTTTTTGAAAGTTGCGAAAAGGCGAGCTAAAGTTGCTATTTGGGGGCGACGAATTTTCTCCGGAATTTAAATAATTGAACCACTGCATCCATGAAACTTTATCCATATTTTTGGAGAAGAGAAGAAATAAATTTTAAAGAAATAAAAGTTGAGAATATGAGATATAGAAAAAATAGTGAAGTTTGGAGTATTTATAGTAAAGAATAAAAATAAAATTTAAAAAATAGCCCAAAGGATATAAACGTTTACTTTAGAAAAAATAAAAAAAAAATAATAAAAAAACCATATCCAACAGATATAAAATGGGATATTTACTTAAAAAAAAGGGTAAAGCAACGGATAAATTTGTAAAGAATGCAATGGATAATTTAAAGAAAAGATAAAAAAATTATAAAGAATGCAAAGACTACTGTATTTACAAAAAAAAAAAATTACAAAAGGATAAAGACCGCTTTTGCAGTCTTGGCACAGATTTCGAGGGTAAAAACCCAGGTAGCTAAATTGCTACCCATCTAAAATACATTCGTCTCTCCCATTGGGTAAGTACCCCATCTATGGGTATTTGGGCATGCCACATCATCAAATATCCATCCATTGGGATGGCCTAAATTGTATTTTGAGTAATGAAAAATGTGTAATGATTTTATATATATTTAAAAAATATGTATATTAAAACTAACAAAGAAATCATACCGTACTCTTTAGCTTTTGTGACTTGTCCGGTACAAACCTAAGAGACTAATAAAAATATTTTTCTGAAACAATATTTTATTTAATTTGAAATTTAAATTAAATAAAACAAAATTTAAATATAAGTATTAAGCATAATATGAAAAATTCCCTCACAATTAGCTAAAAATTTCATTGTTGAAAATCTCATTGGTAGTGGCCAGTATATCACTATCTCTAAAATTATCTGAATTTGAAATGGTGCAATTTATATTTGTATATGTACCCTAAAAAGTGCCGCTATAGGATCACCCGTAGAGTTTATAAGAATATCATATGAAAATGTCACATCTGATTGTACATATCTAAAATCAATACCAACTTTACTATCACCTAAATCAAGTATCCATTTTGCAAATTTTCTGTCTCACATAAATTTCATTGTGAACAACATTTCTGATGGTATATTGAGTTAATCATTCTTAATTGCATATTAATACTTTGAGCCACATCTTGCAAGTAACACGAAATACTGCAACATAACCGTTCATGGTTAAAAACTGGTTTTAGAAAATAAAGTCCAACATTATTTAAAGATTGATGTTGACCTTTGTTTATAATAATAGCAAAACAAATTGCGAGTGAGAATCTTCTCATCTGAAATCGAATGGAAAATTTGGTTAAATCAAATAGGCTCATAATCATTCTACCAATCAAGAATTTTCTACTTTCATGATTTCCCCAAAATTTGTTTAACCTCAATTATAAGGTTCTTCATCCTGGTTACTATCAACCTAATTTTATTGCATAATTTATTTGATGGATCTATATTTCTAAGAAGTATGGCTATGCAACCCTCATTCAACTATATTTCATAATTCGACAATCCAAAACAATTTATCATGTTTAGATATTCCAGCGAAAATAATTCATTGACATTATCTATACTTTCATCCTCTTGAAAAATATTGTTAGAATTGATATATATCAATATTCATTTGTAGACATACGTACCATGACGTAATCATTGATCGTATCAACAATCTCATTGGTAGGGGTTAATGTATATTAAAAATGTATGGATTTGAAGTGATGCAGTTTATATTTATATAAGTAATCTCAACAATTATCGCTATAGGAAATTATCATCTAGAAATGTCAAATCTAATTGTGCATCTCTAAGATCAATACCGGCGTTTACCAATTACCATCACCTACATGAAGTATTCATTGTGCAAATTTCCGTCATATATAATTTTCATTGTAAACAACATTTCTTGTAGTATCTTGAGTTAATCCATCTTAATTACATATTAATACTCCGAGTCATCTCTTTTTAGTGACACGAGATATTGCAACATATCACTGACATGAATAAAAGTCGGTTTCTAAAGATAGAGCCAAACTTAAATGTTATCCATTGAGCACAAAAGTCTCAAATTTATTGTCGGTACTTGATTGCATATTTCACTTTAGAATAAGAATTAGGTATAGCATTTAAAAGCACAATAGAGACATATTCATCAATGTGTCTGTCATCGGTATCTTTTATATCTTGTACTAGTTTTTTGAAAAGCATCTATATTATCATTTATAGGTCTGTTCTGCACGCAGAGCTGTAGCTCGAGCTAGAGCTGTAGGTGTTAGTTTTATTTAAGTGTTCTGTACAACTAGCTGTAGATATCAAAAATTTTATAAAATGATATAAAAGGACAATTATTCATTTCATATATAATTAAATAAATAATAGTTAAAAATAATTCTAGTGGAAAATAAAATGAACCGAATGCAAACATAATGAATAAAAATAATAATATTGTTCCAAATACAAATTCATATAAAATAATAATCATTGTAAAAAAAAATATATGATATTCATCGATGCGTGCATTCCATATTGAGGATGCAATTTTGTTTCGAGTCTCCTTCATCTTAGACCACTGTTCACTATTCGCCTCATATGTGTGGATATTGTGAAGTTCGTCTCGTGGTATGTAACTTGAATTCTGATCCAACGTAACAAAAAGCAAGTCCTCTTGAGAATTTTTGCGAATGTAGTCATGCAATGCAAATGTGGCCATGATAACATCAATTTGCGTTTGCACTGTAAACTGGGGCATCCTACTCAATATCTTCCAACTTTCTTCAACACTCCAAATGAACGTTCAATACAACTTCTTAGAGATGAATGTGAACGATTGAAAGCTTCTTGCATGTTAGTCGGCGACTCATTTTCAAATTGAGATGGATGGTAGATGGTCTTTGAATATGGAACCAAATATCCTTTTCTATCTGGATAGCCTTTATCAACCAAATAATATCTACCTAAAAAAATATTCAATATATATTAAGTTTATGTAAATTATAAATATTGTCATGCAATAATAATATAGTTATAAATTACCTTCGGGTGGATGTGGGAAATTCATGGATGGCATGGTTATTGCGTGAATAAAAACACGTGTGTCATGTGCTGACCCCTCCCATCCAACAAATATAAAAGTAAAACACATATCAAAATCACAAACTGCCATTACAATTTAATGTAGGTAACCCTTTCCTCCCTATATATCGTAGTTGTTGAGGCTCCGGGATACACGCTCCTATGCTTGTACCATCAATACATCCAATACAATCTTGTATGTAATTTAGCAATGTATAGTGTTAATCATATAATTTGATATATAAAAACATAATTTAAAATAAATAATATGGTACCTTGAAATACGACATGTATCTTTTATCATTCTATATCTTATGTGGAATGCATTGGAATCGTGTATCTTCTGGCCTAATATGAATACAAGGTAGAAAAACTATGGATTAGATTCTAGATCCGACTAAAAACTATGAAATAAGATTGAAATCCATTCCTTACCACTACCCAACATCCAATAAGTGCTTGGCCTCGTCCAACACGTCGTCTTCTTCGTGGGGATGATCCTTGAAGCTCACAAATCTAGGGTTTCTTCAAATGGATAAGAATTGAGAATGGTTTGAGGGTTTGAACAGAGGGTGGGCGGTTTTGGGATGGCTTAGGGGTATAATATCATTATAGAATCGACCATTAACTTCCCCTCCGAAATAGGGAAAGAGATCCCGCTGATTGCGAGTTTCCCGCAACCTGCTGTGTTGGCACGGTGGTGGCGCGGTATCGACCTAAAACCGCGCGATGGGCGCGCGGCCTGGTCTGGGTCGTGCGTCCGGGCTAGGTCGTGCAATTTCGTCGAGCCTTTTTCTCCTCTTTTTTGGCCTTTTCTCCTTCCACGTTCTTGGGCTTAATTATTGGGTTATTCTCGGACTATAATTTCCTATTTCCAATCTATTTCGAACTCGAATTAAATTTCGTATTCGAAATCTTGAATTCGTCGACTATTGACTTCCGCGCAATAACTTATTTAATTAAATTATTTCCGACTTCACGGAACTATTGGAATTTGAATGCTTTTGATCTTGAATTTAATTCCATCACGGGACTCTTGGAATTTAAAATCCTTGAATCGTGAATTTAATTCCATTTCTCTTGAGCTCATTCCATGGAATATTTTAGGGCTTTCTTTCCCTCTTTTATTCTGTTTCGACTCGTCCAAAGTTTGGATTCAAATTTTTGAATTATCGGCATGTCATTTTCGAGCAATAATTTATTATAATAAATTATTTTCGTCTTCTCGGAAATATTTCGGCCTTGATCGGATTAAAAAAATTTATTTTGTTCATTTGGACATTAATAAAAATCTCAGGTATTACAGTAGTATGACTGTACCACGGGTGTCATTTCTCCCATTATTGGAACCTTTATTCTCAACCCTCATATATCCTTCAAATGTTGCTTGGCCATTGACCTTCCGGAGATTGTCATTGTTGTTATTGCTTCTATTCTTTTTTCCAGATCCGTGCGAGCCCTTGCTCAACTCTCCTTGATCCTTGCGTTTCAGTTGCTGGACGCGAGCAATTCCTACAGCTCAGTCATATACCGCCTGCAAAGTCGTGTATTGTACTCCTACAAGGATCTCCCTGATACTGAGGTTCAGACCCATCTGAAATTTCTGAGCCTTGTTAGAGTCAGTTGGTACTAGCCTCGTAGCAAATCGTACGAGCTCCTTGAATTTGGTGTAGTACTCTTGCACTGTCTGTGCACCTTGCTTTAGGTTGATGAATTCCTTGTACTTCGCAGCTTTTGTGCTTAACGGTAGAACCTCTCCCTCAGAACTTCCTTAAACTCATCCCAAGTATAGGCTTCCTCATCTTCCTCTAAATTCCCCTGGAGGTTTTGCCACCACTCGTCGGCTTCACCTCCTAAGTAGTAGGTTGCTATATGTATCTTTTCCTCATCAGGGCATTTGATAGCATTCAAGAGCTTATCAAACGTACGAATCTACCCCTCTAGTTTAGCGGGATCTTCCTGCCCATCATAGTGTGGTGGTTGATAAGGATTCAACAATGCTAGATAGTTGATTCGAGTTACTGGCGGAGGTACTCCCGCTTGTGCCCTATGCACCTCGGCATTCCCCAAAGCTATGAGGACTTCCTCTACAATCCTTAAATGTTCATCTAGATTGTTGGGAAAAGGAGGCACTCGTCCTCCTACGTTCTAAGGAATCTCATTGTTGTTAGGTGCGTTGGGGAGGTCAGCGTCAGTGTTATTTGGGATTATCCTCCTTAGTCTTCCCCTATGTGCCATTTTCTGTTATCAAAGCACGCGAAGATGAGTTTCTAATATAAGACACGTTAGGAGTCTGGAAGATCTAAAAGATCTGAATGGCCAGGGAAGATAATAGATGTGGGCACGCTAAGCGTAAGTGATGAAGATCTAAGACAAAAGCAATATTAGACTCAAGCTAATGCTTCTAAGTCAATGCCAAAGCCGAACTCTAAAATAAGAGCGTTATTTAACATAGGTAATTCATTTAAAAAGGTTAGCACAATATGTATGTATGTATGCATATGCGACCTCCCGAAAATACTTTATGCAATGTATATCTATTTTCCATGGTTTCAAAATTTATTCGATTAAAATAATACTTTAAAATTTATAATATATTTAGAAGCCTTGGGCCTCTATAATGGGCCAAAAATACTAAACTTTGGGCTCTAAATAAAGTATAAACATTGGACTAAAAATTTTGGGCTTTAAAAAGTTAAATTTGGGCTCTAAAAAAATTTGGGCTTTAAAAATAATAGCTTTTAAATATTCCGGGCTTTGATACCACCTTGTAACACCCTGGTTTTGATAATCCAGGCCGGGATACTACCGCCACACCTCCGGAGCAAGACATGACTTCATTCGAGCTCACTCGAGAGATGCTAAGGCTAAATTGTATCGCAAAAATAATTTAAAGATCAATCCCAAATGGTTTAATCTAAAATAATAGTCTATCATCCATGCTAATAAGAGTGAGTAGCGGCGGAAAATAAAGTATGGGCCAACATGGCCAAAACGAAGTGTATAATTGAAGTTTAAACAAAATGCAGCATAACAATAGTGTTTTTAATTCCCGAGCCCCGATGAATGCACGTGCTCATATGCCTTCGTACCCTGAGAGAAAAGTTAAACAATGTGTTTTATCAGTATATAAAATACTGAGTAAGTTAATACCTAACATAACAATAATGGGTTTTAAAGAATTTAATTAATAAAAATTTACATGCACATTTTTAATGTGATATAAAAGAATACTTTGACAAAATTAATAATAAGATTTAAAGGCACATTTAAATTGTAAAGAGGCGTACAACATACTATACAAAATAATTTAGAAGAGTAATTATTAAAAAAAAGAATTTATTCAAATGCGAAAGATTTAAAAATCACGGAGTAAGATACTTGTTCTCGCATAAACCAAAATTTCATTCTTTTACCATTGTTTTAATATGATCGAGGACACGCGTCCTTGGTGAATCGAACCCGTAAGAACTCAAATACATCCTACGGAATCGAACCCATAGGAGTCAACAATAACCTGGGGAATCGAACCTTCAGGAAAATATATACCTTGGGGAATCGAACCCGCAAGAACTCAAATACATCTTAAGGAATCGAACCCATAGGAGTCAACAATAACCGGGAAATCAAACCCGCAGGAAAACATACACTTTATGGAATCGAACCCGCAAGGTAAGTGAATGCAGTGGACCCTATACAGACACACTCCGGAGCCCTAGATAACCCATACGGATACATCTAGGACTATAGACTCATACATCACCAATCATAATGCCGTTGTGGCACAATATCATAAAAGTCACCATCATCCGTTTTGGCACGAAGTGAATAGCTAGATGGGCACCCTGCAGAGCAGTCACTCCCTACATTGCAAGTGGAGATCTAGCTCAACCTAGTGTAACGGGTTTTTGAAAATAGTTGTTATCATCTTAACACGGATTCCAAACCAAAAGTTTATAAAAAAAATTCCATTTCAACAAGTGTAACAAATTCTCACGTCACAGTTTACGCGTTTTGTCTTTAAAAATCCGTTTCTAAGAAGATTTATTCAAAATTTATACAGTAGATCCACAACACCCTAAAGAACAACTTTCGTGTTTTATGCTTTCCAAAATAAGGTGTGGATCTAAGTCAAAATTTGAGATCTTTGCAAAATTCATATGCTGTCAGGATTCAGAATTAGCGAAACATCATTTGGCGAGTTTTTGACATAGAAATGACGTTAAAAAATTTTGAACTTTTACAGGAATAAACTAGACACAATTATCTATAAGTTTTATTTATATCAGAAAGTTTAAATTGGACCGGATCTATTAAAAAAAACGTTTAACAAGTTCGGATATGAAAGCTTTCAAACTTTCAGAAAAGTCAGAAAATGCAGAATAAATCAGATCGTATTTGAGGGTCCAAACGTCGACCTAAATTCATGAACATTTGACATAATACTCTCTAAAGTGTTAGGAACAACTTTGTATTTTTAACTTTTTCGATTTGAACGCTCGAAGAGGGTGAATTAATCAGATCTCAGAAATTGCGCACATAAGGGATTTTTGGGGAAAATTAAGCATTTTGCTTAAAAACTCACAACCACTCGATCAAAAGGGCTCCAAAATCATTATGAAAGGTATCAACTTAGATAAGATTTAGGGTCTGAGATTTCGATGGGATGGCCTCCGGAATCAACGATCAAGTCTAAATCTACTCGCCTTCTTCTCTTCGGTTCCGATTTGTGAATACAAGGTAGAAAAACTATGGATTAGATTCTAGATCCGACTAAAAACTGTGAATTAAGATTGAAATCCTTTCCTTACCCTACCCGGCGTCTGGGAGGTGTTCTACCTCGTCCGCAACGTCATCTTCTTCGTCGGGATGGTCCTTGAACACACACGATCTAGGGTTTTTCAACTGCTTGAGAATGGACAGGAAGGGGGCAGTTTTGGGAATGAAATTGGCTGCAAAAAGGGTATAAAAATCCAGACATAAATGGCCATTAACTCTCCCTCATCATCCAAGGGTAAGTTTCCATGTTTATGGATCGAAATTGGGGCAAAGATCGCGTGTTTCCATCCTTGTCCGCGTCTATCCATTTTGATGCTGTGTTGGTGCGCCCGTGGCGCGGTTTTTGATGAGTACTACGCGAGCTGCGCACGGCTTGGCCTGGGCCTTGCACCGGGCTGGGTCGTGCGATCTCCGTCGGGCCTTTCTCTCCTCTCTTTTGGCTTTCTCCTACTATGATCTTGGGCTTTAATTATTGGGTTAGTCTTGGACTATAAATACCTATTTCAAATCATTTCAAACTCAAATTAATTCGTATTTGAAAATTTGAATTCGTCGACTATTGGCTCCCGTGCAATAATTTATTTTATTAAATTATTTCCGACTTCACGAGACTCTTGGAATTTAAATTCCTTTAATTATTCCATTTCTTATGGGCTCAGTCCATGAAATATTTTCGGGCTTCCATTCCCTCCATTATTCCATTTCGACTTGTCCAAAGTTTGGACTCGAATTTTTGAATTTATCGGCATGTCATTTTCGAGCAATAATTTATTGTAATAAATTATTTTCGGCTTCTCGGAAATATTTCGGCCTCTTTCTGATTAAAAAATCAATTTTGTTCCTTTGGATGTTAATAAAAATCCCGGGTATTACAGAATGGATTGGTTGACCCGATATAAAGCGGTGATCGAATGCCAAAAATACAAGATCACCTTGTCAAAGAGTAGGGGAAAGAGAGCTATCTTCTACTCTCAACCCCCTAAGAAAAGCAACAAGGTAGCTAATGCCTTCAAGCTTTGTAGTTTGATGCGTAAAGGATACATATTGTATGGATGCTACATTCACAACCTCGAAGCGGAGGGAAGTAATATTGATAACATCCCAGTGGTAAAAGAATACCCAGATGTATTTCCAGAGGATGTTCCTGTCATGCCACCTGACGAGATATTGAATTTACCATAGATCACATTCCCGGAACGAACCCATATCAAAGGCTCTTTACCGTATGGCGCCATTGGAAATGAAATAACTAAAGGAGCAAATTGAGGAGCTGTTGGAAAAAGGATACATAAGACCTAGTACTTCCCTGTGGGGAGCGGCGGTCCTATTTGTCAAGAAGAAAGACGGTGGTTTATGTTTGTATATTGACTATAGAGGGTTGAATCAATTAACCATAAAAAACAAGTACCCGTTACCAATGATCGAAGACCTCTTTGATCAATTGAAAGGAGCCGCGATATTTTCAAAAATTAATTTGCGATTTGGTTATCAACAATTAAGAATCGCAGAAAAAGATATTCCAAAGACTGTAACACCCCCATTTTTCGGCACAGAGGAAAGATGGGGTGTTACTCTAGAAGTTGTCGACTCGGACGTGAATGCTGACCCCACAAACCAACATAAGCTCTTTCTAGTGCGCTTTGGCCTCACTCACGCACACTTTGGGAGACTTCGCAGGATGTCACCCATCCTAAAATTACTCCAAGGCAAACACGCTAAAATTTGGAGTTTTTATAGGATAATTACCAAGAAAGACAGGTACCATGTTGTTATGAGTAGCTTATTTCACTCCATTTAAGTCATTCTCCGAGGTATTACATTCCTCCCCACTTAAGATCGCAACGTCCTCGTTGCGCTCGGCCATCCACATCCTTGGACGCCTCAACCATCACATCCCGTGGATCTTTCACCCCGCTAGGCGCCTGAAACAGTAGCGGTCGCGGTCTGGCTCTAATACCATCTGTAACACCGCCATTTTTCAGCACAGCGGAAAGATAGGGTGTTACTCTAGATGTTGCCAGCTCGGACGTGAACGCTGACCCCACAAACCAACATGAGCTCTTTCCAGTGCGTTTTGCCTCACTCATGCACACCCTGGGAAGTCACCCATCCTAGAATTACTCCAAGGCAAGCACGCTTAACTTTGGAGTTCTTATAGGATGGTTACCAAGAAATAAAGGTACCTTGTTGTTATGAGTAGCTTATTCCATTCCATTTAAGCCCTTCTCCGGGGTATTACAAAGACGGTGTTTCGAATTTTTTATGGTCATTATGAGTTCACGGTGTTATCTTTTGGGTTAGCCAATGCCCTTACAATGTTCATAAACCTCATGAACAATGTGTTCGAGAATTGTTAGATCAATGCGTCATGGTATTTATTGATGACATCATTATCTATTCGAAAAATTATGAAGAACATGCCAAGCACTTACACCAAGTGTTAGAGATCTTGAGTAAAAATTAAATTTATGCCAAGTTGTCCTAATGTGACTTTTGGTTGAGGGAAGTGGCATTTCTTTGACACATAATATCCGCCAATGGAGTTTCAGTGGATCCGGTGAAGGATTCAGCAGTAACGGTGTGGGGACCTCCGACAAGTCCAACGGAAATAAGAAGTTTTCTCGGATTGGCTGGATATTATAGGCGATTTTTGAAAGATTTCTCAAAAATCCCACATCCCTTAACCCAGCTATTGAAGAAGTGAATAAAGTACGAGTGGACTAGTGAATGTGAATCAACTTTTCAAGAGCTAAAGAAACGACTTACGACGACACCGGTATTAGCTCTGCCATCGGAAAATGGGGATTTCGAAGTATACACTGATGCTTCGAAAGAAGGTTTGGGATGTATTCTAATGCAAGACCAGAGGGTCATTGCATACGCATCACGACAATTAAAAGCTCACATGGAGAACTACCCGACACACGACTTAGAGTTGGCAGCAGTCGTGTTCGCTCTAAAGATATGGCGACATTATCTCAATGGGAGGAAGTGTCAAATGTTTACTGACCATAAGAGTCTCAAGCACATATTCACTCAAAAGGAGTTAAATTTGAGGCAAAGAAGATAGTTATAATTAATCAAAGACTATGACCTGGAAATCTCCTACCATGAAGGAAAAGCCAATGTGGTGGCTGACGCCTTAAGTTGGAAGACCCGACACGTGGCAAACTCACTTGTGATACCACCAAAATTGTACATGGATCTGGCCAAGATGGATTTAGAATTGGTACATTTTGTACAGTGCAAGAAGTTGTTAGCGCCATAGTAATGGGATCAACAGTGTTTGATGAGATAAGCTCTGCTCAACCCGGCGATGTGAAGTTGGAAAGAATTTGGAAAAAGATTGCTGATGGAAAGACAATAAGATTTGCTATCCATGAGGATGGAAGCATTCGGTTCAAGGAAAGATGGTGTGCGCCACATAAATATATGGAATTGAAGCAAACATTGATGGAAGAAGAGCATAACACTCAATACTCAGTTTATCTGGGGGGTGACAAGCTTTACAAGGATCTGAAAAAGATGTATTGGTGGCCAAAGATGAAAAATGAGGTAGCAGAATTTGTGGCTAGATGCCTGGCGTGCCAAAAGGTCAAGGCAGTACGTCATAAACCTCTAGGATTAATGCAACCATTGGGAATCCCAAGCTGGAAGTGGGATAGCATATCAATGGATTTTGTCTCGGGACTTCCACGCTCACCAAAAGGGATTAATAAGATCTGGATGATTGTCGATAGTTTGATGAAGACTGATATATTTATACAAATGAAGGACACTTGAACTATGGATCAACTGGCAAAGTCCTACATCAAGAATGTGGTTCGACGACATGAAGTACCACATGACATCATTTCTGATAGAGACAGTAAGTTTGTCTCGCATTTCTGGACTAAGTTACAAGAGGCTCTCGATACTCAAATTAAGATGAGCACCGCTTTTCACCCAATGACCGATGGGCAGACAGAGCGTACAATTCAAACGCTTGAGGACATGCTAAGAGCGTGTGTCCTTGAATTCCAAGGAAGTTGGGAGAATCATTTGCCATTGATTGAATTCTCCCATAATAATAGTTATCACACTAGTATCGGCATGGCACCTTTCGAAGCTTTGTATGGGCGTAAGTGCCGAAGTATGTGATGTTGGAACGAAAATGACTATGCCGTCATAGTTGGACCTCAACTCATTGAGGATATGGCCCAACAAGTCAAGATTATCCAAGGGAAAATAAGGCGGCACAAGACCGACAAAAGAGTTGTGCCAATGTCAGATGAAAGGACTTAGAGTTCCAAATGGGCGATAAGGTGATGCTGAAAATGTCGTCAATGAAGGGGGTGATATACTTTGGTAAGCAAGGGAAATTGAGTCCCCGATACATAGGACCATATGAAATCTTGGAACATATTGGGACACTTGCGTATCGATTGGCATTACCGCCACAGTTCTCTCGAGTGCATAAAGTATTTCATATGTCACAATTAAAGAAGTATATGCCCACTTCAGCCAGAAGTAATTGAGTTGAATGACGACTTGACCTATAAAGAGGTTCCAGTGCAGATCCTTGACGTTAAGAAAAGAGTCACAAGGAATAAGACCGTGGGGATAGTTAAAGTTCTTTGGTCTAATCATGGATTAGAGGAAGCAATGTGGGAGCTAGAATCTGACATGAAGCTGTGTTATTCAGACCTCATTCAGAGCAATTCAACCACAGTTATGGGGACATGACTGTAAGCTTAAGGGGAGGAGGATGTAACAACCCATCAATAAATGCCCTAGTCGAGGTACGCTCGCGATTGTTAAGCTAGCCATTGTTTCTAAACGCTTTCGATCAATTTCAGTTTAATACCCCGCTTGGTATAGTTGAATACCCAACTTCGAGGACAAAGGTGATTTCTAATGAGGATACACTGTAATACTCACGCTTTATTTGTACTCAAAAGAAATGTAATTAAATCCAGGATCAAAAAAATTTAAATTCCAAGAGTCCCGTGGAGTCGGAAATAATTTAATTAAATAAATTATTGCGCGGGAGTCAGTCCTCAACGACTTCAAGATTTTGAATGCGAAATTAATTTGAGTATGAAATGGATTTGAAACAGGAGTTTCTAGTCCGAGAGCAACCATATAATTAAGCCCAAGAATATAGTAGGAGAAAGGCGCAAAAAGAGAGGAGAAAAAGACCAGACGGAGGTGGAATGGCCCAGGCTCAGGCCAGGCGCCCGCCCGTCGCGCGCTAGCGCCACATGAGCGTGCCCAACGGTGGATTTAACGGGATTTACCTTCGATTCCCATGATTTTCAGCCCATGATCATCTCCACTGATCAACCTCCAAATCGCCTCCAACTTCCTCCCACCTTCAAACTTCCAAAATATCCTACCTTGTCATCTTTCGTGGATTGTTTCGACAGAGAAGAAGACATCATGGACGATTTTTGACACACCACAGTCGCAGGTTGATGGTAAGGGAAGGTTTTGGTTCTTATTTCACATTCTTTGGTTGAGTATTAAGGTCTAACAATAGGTTTCTTCCTTGTGTTCATGTATTACGCCCCTAGAAGAGGAAGGCATGGAGATTCGGGTATATCTGTAACACCCCGGATTTGATAACCCAGGCCGGGGTGCCACCGCCACACCTCCCTAGCAAGACACGGTTCCTCCGAGCTTGCTAAAGAGATGCAAGGCTATAGGTGTTGGAAAAAGTTTTAAAAGCAAGTCCGGAATTACTTTAAAATGATAATGTAATATCATCCATACATTATAATAAAAATAATAGGTTGCAGCGGAAATTAAATACAGGGCCGACATGGCCAAAACTCGGGTTAACAAGCCCGTATGCAAGTCATGTAGAACAAATAATTAAATACCCAAAGTGATCCCCGATGCATGATCATGCTCCGTACTCTGTAATGGGAAAATGAACAACGGGGTTTATCAGTATATAAAATACTGAGTAAGTTAAGCCCTTACAAAGCAATTTAAGGGGTTACATGTGTTTAAATCCAAAGATTCACTTGTCATGCATTACTTTAAAAATCCATATTTTATTCGCAGCGGAAAACATGTTTAATTTATTCAAGACGACAATGCATAATTTAAAAGACTAAATTTTAAAGGCGGAATTTAAAGGCATAATTTAATGATGTAATTTAAATGCGTAATTTAAAAACATGATACAAAAGATTTAAGCGTAATCAACACTCACACAAGTCTTTTATATTTTATCCCGCAACTAAGAAGAGGACACCACACAAGAGAGATCACTAACGAGGCAATCTCAAAAATCATAATCAGTTAGCCGGTGAACCGGCGGCCGCAGCCATATCAGTATTGACTGCCGTTTTGGCTAGCCATGTGTATCTACCGTCAATTTGACAGGCATGTATATCAACTGTCGTTTGACAGGCCTTTCAAACGGTTTCACTACCACTCGGGCAGGCCATGTATTTCCCACTGCCGATTTGGCAGGCCATGTGCACAACTGCCGTTTTGGCATATCAAGGAGACCACTAACGAGGCAGTCTCAATAATCGTAGGACCACTAACGAGGCAGTCCAAATAAAGGGAGACCACTAACGAGGCAGTCTCAAAAGATAGTATGAAGATCGGCTCAGCCTAGTGAACGGGATTTTTCGAAAGTTCGTATCTCAAAGTTATCAAATGATCGATATCGCGTTTTCATAGTTCGAGTTTTCTCAAGTTCGAAAAATCCTATTCGAGGCAGTTTACGCCTTTCTTAATTAAAAATTCGTCTTTTCTCCAAAAATTCTGAAACTTTTACAGTAATTCAAAAACACACACACGAACAACTTTCATGTTTTAAGTTTTTGGAAATAGGGTTCCGAAGTGAGTCGAAATTCGAGTTTATTGCAAAGAATAATTTATTTCTTAAAAACTGTTTTCGTCACAGGTTCGTGCAACGCCAATTAAAAATTCATTTCAAAACCAATCGTTGTGAAATTTTTACACTAACTACACAACACGTTAAGGAACAACTTTCATGTTTTAAGAATTTGGAAATAATGAATTTTTGGTACTCAAAAATCGAGTGCAACTCACTACATACTCGCGGCCCTCAAAACGATTTAAAACAGTTTCAAAAACTCGGCCGTTTGACATATCAAATGAACACCAAAATCCATGAAATTTTATATGCATAATCTAGACATAATTATCTACAACTTTTGTTTAGGAATGCAAAGTTAAATCATTCGAAAAATGGGTGAAAAACATGCATCAAGTTGAATGAAGAGATCTGTCACAGTTTTAAAACGTTCGGTTCGATACAGAAAGTTTATGGCGGGATTTGGGATAGCAAAACTTAATGTCAACGGCTGAAATTTGGACACAAGATAGATAAAGGTGTTAGGAACAACTTTTATGTTGAAAAGTTTTCGGTTTGAATTCCCGAAGGTCGAGTTTTTGGCGAGTCTTTAAAATTGGACGAAAATAGGGTTTTTGAAAACCGATTTTTGTTACAAGCCTATATCTCGAGATTTAAACAAAAAACAACCACGAAAATTTGTGAGTAAGGTTTTAACTTACTTAGAATGATGATAGGGTCGCTGGATTGGGTTTCCGGACGTCCTAGGGTCACGACGAACGGCCAACTTCTCCGATCGCTTTTTGTTCGTTTTCCGACGTGAAATCGTAGTAAGGAAAAAGTGTTAGAATCCGCGTTTTGGAGACTTATGGACGGATGGAACACTACATTAAGACTTACCAAGGTTCTATGAGGCAGTGGCTCAGTCCCGTTCGCCTCGTCGTCGCCGGAATGTTCGCCGGAAAGTGAGTTCGGAGAGGTTTCGACTTTGGGGAGGAGTTGGAGAGAATGTGAGGAGAAGAGGCTGCTCTAGGGTTGAAATTTTCGAATTTAGGGTTAGGGAGCAGTCTATGGTCGTCCCCTATATCCTTCCATAGCCCGGGATTGAGTTTCCATCGTCGGGGGTCGAAAATATGGCAAGAAAATCGTCGGGACGCGTTGTTGCCGAATTCTGGGGGTGCCACGCGCCCTTGGCGCGCACCTAGGCCAAAGACCGCGCGGCCAGCGCGCGGCCTCCGCCTGGACCTCGGTCCGGGCGGGTCCGTGCGATCCGATCGGGCCTTTTCTCCTCTCTTTCGGACTTCTGTGCTCCTACGTTTTCGGGCTCGATTTTTCGGGTCATTCTCGGATTATAAATTCTTATCTTAAATCAATCTCGTCTCGAGTTAATCCCGTACTTGAAATCTTGAGTCCGTTGCATTTGGATTCGTCGGCTTCTAATTCATCGTCTTTTGACTCCCGTGCAACAATTTATCTAATTAATTTATTTCCAACTTCACGGGTTCCTGGAATTAAAATTCTTTTCTTTCTTGAGTTTAGTTTCAATTCTTTTGACTCGATTTCATGGAATGTCTTCGGGCTTCCTTTCCCTCCTTTATTCCATTTTGAATTTTTGAATCTATCGGCGTTTCATTTCCGAGCAATAATTTATTGTGATAAATTATTTTCTTCTTCTCGGAGATATTTCAACCTTGATTTGATTAGGAAATAAATTTTATTTCTTTGGACGCCGATAAAAATCCCGGGTATTACAATATCCCTAGTTCCAGAGGTTGAACCAACAAGATCTAAGACTCTAGGATCCATATCAAGTAAGTTAATTTACCGTATCAATCTTGGAGCCCTACGGTCGAATGGATTAGGAGATATAGGCAATACTTACAAATCTGTCACCAAAAGGTTCTCTTTGCACGATTTCTGAATTTTGAACCGTTAGATCTTTGAGTCTTCAAATTGAAAAACTTAAACTTTAAAAGTTGTTCCTAACATCATGAAGATTATTGTGTAAAAATTATATGGATTTTGGTCTTCATTAAAACCCCAAATTTGATTTGGTTTTCTGTGAAAGATACAAAATTTCGAAAAGCTGACAGCAAGGTTATTTCGTTTTGGAATGCGTTTTTCGATATGATCCAGTTGGATTCGGACTTTGTGATTCAAATGAAAATGGTAGAAAATTGTGTCTAATAATTGACTTTGAAATTTCATAATTTTTAAAGAACATTTACTATGTCTAATACTCGTTAAAAGATGATTCGCACTGCTGGATTCCTGACAGCATTTGTTTTTTGTAAAAGACCTGATTTTCGTCCTGTTTCCGTACGATATTTCAGAAAACTTAACACATGAAAGTTGTTCGTATATGAGTCGTGGATCTACTATTTAATTTCATATCGATCGCCTTAAAATGAATTTTTAAAGCCAAAAGGCGTAATCTGCGACGTGAACTTGTTAAATGTTGTTGAAATGGAATTGCTAAGATTTATACCTTGAAACCCTTTTTGACGCTATCAACTATTTTGAAACTCGTTACACTAGATTGAGTTAGATTGCCACCTATGAATTAGAGCGAGTGCTCTGCAGGGTGCCCCTCTAACTGTGTCACGTCGCGCCTAAACGAGCGATGGTGATTTGTGATATTGTGCCAAAACGACAAATGATATATGAGTCAGCACTCTTGGGTGTATGAGTATGGGTTACCCAAGGCTCCGGAGTATGTCTGTGTATGACAGATACTCTGATTGCTTTTGTAATTTGAAACTTTATACTTGATACTTGAGAAACTTGAAATTGAAATCCGGCATCCTCTTTCTAGTTTAATGGGATTAAATACTTGTAATGCGATCATTCCTTTTTAAGTAATATATGTGTGTATTAAAAAATTTTGCATACACTTTTAAATTTAAATTCATGTGTAAAGTATTTTTGTTCGCATCTTTAAATTAAAACGTGCCTTTAAATTCTTTTTATTATTTTTTCCGAATTATATTTTTTATATATTAAATCTATGTGTGGTAAAAATTTAATTTAATTTAAAAACCCATTATTGTTATGTTAGGGGTTAACTTACTCAGTATTTTATATATTGATAAAATCCGTTGTTTATTTTTCTTTTCGGAGTATGGAGATTGTGCATAAGCATGTGCATGCATTTGGGCCGGGGAAAGACAATAATTTTTAAATATTGCATTTTTACTTGGACTACCGCTGTGTTTTATTTTAGTTTTGCATTTTAAATTCCGCTTCTCTATATTTGTGGATGCAAGATTACTGTATTTTTAAATTTATTGGGCTTAAGTATTTAAATGGTATTTTTGAAACCCCTTAGCCTTAGCATCTTTCAAGTGAGTTCGAGAAAATTAGTGTCTTGCTTGAAAGGTGTGGCGGTGATATCCCGGTCTGGGTTATCAAAACAGGGGTATTACACACCTCGCTGCGCCCTCACTGTCGTCTCACCTTGCCTCGCCTCGCCTCTGCTCCCGTCGTCGCTCCCTCACTGTCGCGTCTGGCTTGCCTCCCGCATTTCAACTTTACTTAATATTGTCATAGATATGTTCAGGAAAATTTTTCGAACCAACAGTGTTTGTTCGGGAAAATATATCGAAAATGTGCGCCCTGAGAAAATTGGCATACGCGTTCATGATTATTTTTTGAACATAACCAATTTGTTCAGAAAATTCAACCTGAACAGTTCGCGGAAAATACAAAAAAAAAAATCAGTTTTCAAAGTACTTACAATGACTTTCGGGGGCGACTTCTCATCCGATATTTTGCATAAATCCACTTGTAGAACACTTTAATGCGTTCTTCCACTAATTTGGCTTAGATTTAAGTGGTATTTAATGTAATAAAAATCTATAGAGTTAGAACAGAGAAGAAAATATAGGAGAGCGAATGTGAATGTGAGATGGGATTTAGGTGAGATGCAATTTAGGGTTTAAATATAGTGTGTATTTAGCATTTTGGTGGTGTGAATTTAGAAATATGGACATTTAGAGTTTAAGCATGGTCTGTATTTTGAATTTTTTTTTCTAACATGGGAGTATTTTAGTAAGAGAAAAATTAGATGGCCCGCGTTTAGTAGAAAAGCGGTGTGTAGATAGTCGCGGTCTTAAATTAATTATTTGAGGAAATTATTGGCTCAATTTTGAAAGGTTCAATTTATTAAGTAATACCAACGTAAAAAACTTTAATTTCTAGTACCATTTTGAAGTTTAAATACTACCATTAAGTAAAAATTTTAGTCTATTTCATATGCAATTTATCATATATTTTTTAGTTTTAATTTTTTTTTTATCATTAGATCAATTATATTTATATCTTGTTCACAAAAAAGAAATTATATTTATATCTTAAATTTTTAAAATTTTCAAATTTTTATAATACTAGTCTTTTTTGCTCGATGCGCACAGGTTGCGTTTGCTCTTCTTTTTTGTATTTTTTATTTATATATAATTAATATGTTTTAATTATTCAAAGCATAGATATAAGTATTCAATGGAAAATAACCCCGGTAGTGTAAAAAGTGTTTTTTCTGATTTTTTTTTAAGCTTATGCCGCTTTATTTTCTCTGATTTTTTAGAATCTCATGATCAAAAGAAATATGATATCAAAGCAATTGCCTTAAGTGAATTGTGGCTCTATTCGCTTAAACAAGGTCTCAGGTTCGAGCATTGTGTACGTAAAAAACTGCTTTGGGAGATGCGTCCTTCGTTGCCCATGCAAATTCTCGAGTGATTAGTCTTAGGTCCAGCTTGGGAATACCCGGTAATTCATCGAAACAAATGTGATAGATATACACAGTGGCGGAATTACTTTCGCGCTAGGGGTTAGCTGACGCCCCTCCGTTTTCAATTTTTTTTTTAAATAGAAAATAATACATTAATACATATGTTTCCCCAATTCTAAACCCTACGTATTCATTAGCGTACAGTTCGTCCTCCGTCTATCTCTTGCAGTCTCCACTCACTACAACAATCCACATTATTTCTTTCTTCACCACCCAAGACCGTTGCGCGGCGCCGCTCTCCATCTCTTGAAGCTATCTGCAGCAGCCGAAAATTCCCAGATTGTTGAGCAAGCCAGAGAGGTTGCAGACTTGCAGCTATGTTCTTGTCCACTTTGTAAATAAATTAGTTGCTCACTGTCTTCTTAGTTATTGTCCTTGGAAGCAGTGGCAGTGTCATTTAGACCCTCAAGTATTACACTATTTTTTGGAGTGAGTTCGAGTCGGTTGTAGATCTTAAAAGATTGTAGTTCTGTGAATTGTAGTTGAAAGATTGTGATGTTGTCCCCTTTAGAACATTGTATTTGTTGTTGCCTGTCCCTTTCCTATTACCTGCGGCTGCACTAGTTGTTAAAAACTTTAATTATAAAGCTTTCAAAATGCATTTTTCTTAATCTTCTAGATTACAGCGGTAAAAACATGTCTATGGCACTATCAAGTCAATAGCAGAAACTTGTCATAATAATTAAGTAAAGCCCGTTTATTGATACGGATGGAAGTAAAATCAATTTGTTTAATTGATAACATAATTGACTCTGTTATGCAGGGAGGTGCTGAGCGGTGTAAAACTCAAAATCAATAGTATTGATTATTTTGAATTATAAAAAAAAATGCACTTTAATTATTGTTGCATAATATTTTAATTTTATTTAAATTTTTGCACACCCTAGATTGAAAATACACATACTTTAAATATACATACTTAAAAAATTACCAGTTGAATTGTGTCAGTGCACCAATGGAAAATATGATGACTCATATATTTATACCTTTATACTGGATTTGGCTCAATCGCTCTTTATTCACTTATACAACTTTTGGTACCTCTCATCGTAGTTAGGTACTCCATCCGTCCCATTAAAAGTGTCCACTTTCTCTTCTGCACAAAATCCAGTGCAATTGTTAAACGCTTTATATATCAAAATTAGTATAAGTAAAAATTATATAAAATGTATATTTTAAAACTATACAATTAGACAATTCTAACAAGACCACACTTGACTATTTTTCTCTTCTTCTATCAATAGAATAAAATTGAGTTAAAGTTAAACAATGAACAGTATCAAAAGTCAAAAGGGACCATTTTTAATGGGACGGATAGAGTATATTTTCTCTTATTTTTTCTTTTCAAAATGAAATCATCATTTTACCTTTTTTTTTTACTTCAATGTAAGCTTATCATGCAAGTCTTATTCAACTTCTTTATTTTTTGGCTAAAGTTTGTTGTTTCTTGCATGAAATATCTGGATATGATAACAAGTTGCTAGGATAAAGTTGAACATCTCCAGGTTCTTATCTGGATTTGCCCATTTTTTTTATAAATGAAATCTTTTTACTTCTCAGACATGAACGTACTGTATATACTTCCTAGTTCGCAGATTTTCTCTTACCCCATACAATCTTTTGAACATCCTAAGAATGTACTAGTATTGTTTTGATGTACCTGCCTGGATATGGAGTAACTTTCTGGTATTCATATTCTCATTTCTTTTGTTGATTCTACTAAACCATGTCATTGGTACTTCTACGTTTAACACACATATGTTCATGAAGCGCGATCATGGAATAAGAAGTAAAAAGCTTGGGAAAATATCTCTTTATGGACCATAAATGATTGGTTAATTTATGAATCAGTTGTTAGCTGATTACTTCAATAATAAATTAGTCAAAATTAGTTGTTTGGCGATTTCAATACCAACATTTTGCCTATACTCTTTGCAATGAAATTTAAAAGAAGTTAATTGAGCACTGTTTTAAATTATTTTGGCCCTGTTTCGCAAATAAGCTAAATGGAATTAGTTTATTCTAGTCAATTTAAGATAAATTAATTTATTTAAAAAGACAAAATAACTTAAAATAGTATTCAATCAACTCTTTTTGAAACCATTGCAGCAACAACATTTTGGAATTAACTTATTCTAGCCAAAAAAAAAATTCCATCAAAACTGCTAAACAACTAATTTTAACTAATTTATTACTCAAATTACTCACCCAAACAGGCCATTTGTCTGTTTAAAAAAACTAGTATTTTGTTTCACCATCAACAACCCAATTTTCCTGTGACCAGACACCTGAATCAAGCTAATCTCTTTGCTGGAACAAAGAGAGTGAATTTAGTGGGGCCTGTGTGGTATACCAACATTCATTTCTTAGTTGTGCCGAATTGAGATTAGAGTAGAGTCAGTGATGGGTCTTCTGGGATGTTAATACCTCAATATACACCAAACAACAACAACAACAAAGAGCTCTTCTAAAAGAGAGAGAGAGAGAGAGAGAGAGAGAGAGAGAGAGAGAGAGAGAGAGAGTCCATAGCAGTCCAGCCAAAATTGAAGAGTTGCTTGAATCTTTTGTATCTTGCACATGCAAAGAAGATAAAAAGGAATTAGAAAAGCACCAATGATAAAAAGGAATTAGAAAACCCTGAGTAATTTGGCACCAGTGAGAATTTTATTAGTAATCTTGGATCTAGGCAATAAACAACAGCCAAATGCTTCATTTTCAGAAAAGCACAAATCTTTTTTATCATCTTCAATTTACATCTCATCAATTTATGATTCAAGAAAAGATAAAAAGGAATTAGACATACATCAGATGCAAGAAGGCTAACCCCAAGATGACCTTGTATCTGACCAAAATATGATTTCTTTTTTCACTGTGAATACGATCATCTTCTCAATCTATATCGGGTTCCTCATCTTATTCAACAGTGTCTTTTGTTCCCTCTGTTATAACGCGTGCAGTCATCGGATCAACTGGGCGCACATCTCGTGGACCTCCTTTTCGTCCCATTGCAAGCATTGGATGTGGGGGTAACAAGCCTGCTCGGAAGAGAAGGCGCTGAACTGGTTCTGAGGGCTGTGCACCAACAGAGAGCCAATACCTGCATGGTGATTGAAGACATGAGGATGCGCAGAACAGATGGATGCACTAAATCCAGATTGAGAAATAGTGATCCAAGGTATAGACTGGCCTCTTGGAGTTGAATAATAAAGTTGCTTCTTAGAGGAGTAAAAAAGTGTATACCAAAAGCAGGTAAGGTGGTGCGAATTAGAATGAGATAAATGATATCTCCCAATTAGTCAAGACTCAAGATTAAAAAGAACCCATCAACAAGCAAAATAATCACTTTAGAAATATACATTCTCATCCTAACGCCCAGATGATGTTCCTTGAAGCAAACATGGCTAAGAGCCTAAGAGAGTCTTCAAATTTCAAGAGAACTATTACAAGTTATACATTATCACACTTCTGCATTATTCAGCTACACAGAGGAACATTGAATTTTGTAATGCAACTTCGCTGTAATAAGGCCACATTCCAAAGAAATAATATCAGAAGATTCTGTTATGTTTACATTACAGAGACGAATTTTCAATATGGAGAATTTCCCTCCTTGATCCTCAAAGGTAAATATATAATGTATTCCATTAAGTTCTTGAGAACATGTTGGGAGTTGATCCGTTAAATTTTGCTTTGTGATAATAACTTCCCCATAAAAATAAGAACACTGAAATCAGAAATGTGCAAGTCATAACAATTGAACATCCTAAATAAAAACTTCTAACGTGAAAAGCTAGGAAGAGAATTTAAACCCACTTACTTCACTCTTTCAAAACTGACACCCATCCTTTTACCACCATCCTGACCTGCACAATTACATGAAACAACACTAAGTATATGCTAGCTGGTAGCATGAATTTGAGACACACATCTCAAATCAAACAAATTAAATCGGAAATGCAAACGAATTCAAAATTTATAGCTCCAGTCTAATGCTACTGCTAGACTAAGCCTTTTCAAACCATTTCTAACCAGCAATAATCTAAAAACAACGGAAGCACAATTTTTAAGAGTTTTAGGGTACCAGGAAGGGGATTATAGTAGCCCAACACTTCCAAATGCTTGCCATCTCTAGGAGATCTGCTATCCGCCGCCATAACTCTGTAGAACGGCTTATTCCGACATCCAAATCTCGATAACCGCAAACGAACCACCATTGTTCCCCCCACTAAACCCAAATTTGTGAATGAAAATGGATATCCAGGAAGAGATGAATGAAACGAGGATTTTGTGTGCGTTTCTGCAAATGGAGGAATAATTATAGAAACGATGCATATCACCATTTTACGAATTTACAAATTGGGTCCATAATAAAGCCCACTAAATTACAGGCCCAATTTAATCAAATTACAAGAAACGGCCCAAAAAAACAACCCTATATAGATCTAATATATCTCTAGTATATATAAATGTGAAACCTTATGAACAGTAATGGTAAATGTGAAATTACTCAATTGCCCTTCTCTTACTTGCCTCCTTCCCTTTCTTCCGTCATTTTCTTTCTCCTCCTCTGTTGCTATCTCTGTTCTATCGTCTGCCTTCTTCAGCCCTACCCTAACTATGCCCCCAAAATGAAACAGCCCTCAACCCCCACTTGGAATCATCTCCTTTTCCTGCATCCCATTCCTGATGCCCTACTCCCCGACGCCTTCCCTTCTCTTGCGAAGCTCCAGGCGCCGCAGGCCAGATCTACGTCTCGTCGACCTTCGTCTCTCCTTCCCCTTCACGCAGGACGTCAGCTGCTAGCCTATCCGCTCACGCCGGACTTCTCTCCCACGCCCTCTCCCAAAAATCAAATGCAATTGCTGCACCGCTCACGTCGCCCTGTAAGTGTTCCTTTCATTCTTTCTCCTTTCATTCTTTCACTGGATCCGCGTTTTTGAAACCTCATCCGTCTTCCCTTCCCCTTCGCACAGGCCGTCGAGCCCTAGCCCGGCCACTCACCTCTATTTGGTGCAGCTGTTCCCATGCTGTCTCCCAAACGTCAATGCAATGGGTCTGCCCCTTTCACCGTCGTGTAAGTGTCCCTTTCATTATTTGGCTGGATCCGAAAGTACAATTTGAATTGATAGATGGTTTCTCAATTCCGTGAGATGATTTTTGTGTGTGATGCTCACATAATAGCCTTCTGCATCCCTTATCCATTTATGTTGGGATTGGATTTCAAGATTTTACATATCAGGAAATTCATGTTACTAACACTATTAAGGAATCTACTCCGGTGTCATTGTTTTTTATGCGACTTTTATTACTGTTTGTGCCCAAGAAAAGGTTTTGCCTAACAATTTAGCATATTTTTAGCTCAGGATAGTGGCACAAACCTTTATGATTCCATTGTATCACTTTCTTTCTGTTTGTTTATTTATTTATTTATTTTTGAAGTTGTTTGATTGGGTTGGAGCTTAATTGATTTTTATGTCACTCAAAATTTTACATTTCGGGGTTGGGGATTGGAGAGTTAGGAATGGAACAGCCGAGTCGTCCGGACCTCTTTCGGAAAGTAATCCTTTCTTGCAGCTTCTTGGAAACTTGGGTTTTTCGTTGGAGCATTTTGTGCCTGCATTTGAGGGGTCAAAGGTGGATTTTGGTTGAGTTTGTGTGATTGCATTGATTTATGATTTTATTTATGGTTACAATTTCGAATCTTGATTATCAATAAAACTGCTCTTGTTTGTTTGATTTTGGATCAAGAGAAATTTATGCTGGTTGGCCATTTTAGAATCTTGATTCGTGCCCATTTTGTATTACCCTGTACATGCCTACTACATGTTCGATGAAATGCCTCAAGTGAGTACGACAAAATAGCTTTGCTAAATGGGGGAATATGTTTGGTACCTCTGTTGTTAAACATCAGAATCATACAATTCTTGAAGTGTAGCGCTGCTCAAGATTATCCGGTAATTGATAACTTAGATTTGAAATAAACCCTAAACATTGCTTTTATTTGTTTTCTGTTGTTATATATGTGATTTGTGAATACTTTATTAGGCTCACATAGTAATGGTACATCCATCACAGTGGATTTATGAATTATGATAGCACCTCTGATGGATAGCGCTTTTAATGTTTGGTCAAAACTCATTGTGATCTGTGGAGGTCTGAAGCATTCCTCTGCTTCCTTTCTTATTGCACTATGATATTTGTCAGAAACCCAAAGCTAGCATATTCATTATTGTGCCTTTTTGTGCAGGCATTAAGATAATAAGGATGTGGATGATTTGTTACCTAGAGAAGATAGTGCATGAGATGGGTTCTCATTACAGATCAAAATGTTCTATGCCAATTGATTATAAAGATTATCCAAAAGGTTCTTTTTTTTAGCACTCAACTTTGTTTTCTTATCATTATGAGAATTTGCAATGTAGATATTACTGATATCAGTAAAATTTCCAGTTAGATTCTGTTGCTATTATCTGAATTAACTCTGCTAACTTAGTTCATTAGTTGTAACTTATTCTGTTTTACTTGGGCAGTTAGGCTTTGAAAGAATTGCCAATTGTCACTTGCCAACTGCCATGCTGCTTATATGCTTTGAAAACCATTGCCAACTGCAAATACTAATAACAGGTTAGCAATTTAAGCATTTATAGGAGTAGTATTTGAGGTCATGTCCGATACCGAAATGTCAATCTACTAGAGTTAAAGACAAAATAAAAGTGCTTAGTTTGAAAAGAATGTTGACTGCCTAACTATTTAGTGAAAAATATAACTAAAATTACTCGAGATTGCATATCAACATCACATCTTCAGATAATGCCAAAATGTATGATTTTTTTGCTCAATTTTTATTACTTATATAATCCAAATTGCATGACATGCTGTTATGAGTTTCCTAATTTCATCTTTTTCGATTTGGCATTATATGTGTTGAAAACTAAAGGACAATGAATCTGGAACCTTCTGCAGAGTTTGTAGGATATTTTTTGTCAAGCCTGAGATGGTGAGCAAGAATCATTAATATACTATCATTGTAGTTTCCTCTTGAGAAAATAGTTTGCCAATTTAACAATCTGTAGTTGCAAATTTGGGACTTCTCGGGACAGAAAAAACAGTTTTTTCTTGACATAAAATCATCTATGAATACAGGACAATCAAATGAGGTAAGGATATTTTTCTGTGCATAGAAAGTAACTTTTATGAACAATTCTGCTTGATGACGGACTCTGTTGTCCATCATTCCTCATTAGTCATATCACATTTTGACGATTCTATTTTAATGATATTGATTAACGTATGTAACAAATTTTGTACACTATAATTCCACCTACATTGGGAATTTGTTGTACTAATATCCTGGACTGACTACAGGTTAGATTGTCAATTTTTGGGAGAGATTTTAGTGTTTCTTTGGTTTGAAAGCGCTCATGACATTTTTCTGGGATACATTAACTCTATTCTGGCTACTGTCTAATAGTTATTTCATTATGCTCTTGTTCTTTATTTTTTTTAAAAAAAGCTTTTTTTTTTATATTACCAGAAAAGGGATAAAAGAGGTGTTTATTCTACTCGCAGGATTTTTTTTGTATTGTCTGTTTAAGAAAGTAAATAGTACATTATGTTTCTATTTCTTTCCCTTTTGCTTGTCTCATGAATTAATTCGAATAGAATTTACACTTGCAAAGTTCAGATTGGTATTTTTCTCATCTTCTTTTCACATATGAAGTTCTGATTATCATTGTAGCCCATCTGAGTCATGTTTATGTCAGAATGCATTGCTGGAATTAGGACCTATTTCAAAAGGGCTTGGCATGTGTTACATGATTCCCATCAGATCACATGTTTTGTGAACTTTTTTGAATGCATGCCAACCGACTTAATGAGTAATTTACCTGTATTGACCTCATATACAACACTGGGCTTTCTATAGGTGCTTTTATACTTTGAAAATCATGACAGGACCTAAAATTTGTGTTTTCATTTGGCTCCTTTATTTTTACGGTGCACTATCTAATACTTCCTCCGTTTTTATATAATTGTAACATTTGCATAGTTGTTACTATTCACTGAGTAACTTTGATTCAAATTTTTAACACAGTTATACAAGATAAAACATAGTCAAGTGGGATCTTGTTAGATTCGTCTAATCGTATAGTTTTAGAATATCAAATGTTTATAATTTTTACTTTTACACAATTTGAGATATTAAGCGTTAAAAATGTACATTGGATAACGTGATATGCAGGAATGTTAAAATTTTTAAAAAACGGAGGGAGTATCTTGTTTGTTTCTGGTGTGGTTACCTTAAACGAGGAGTTAATGATTTCTTAAGCAATTAATGAATATAAAGAGCCATCAGTTGTGGAAGGAATCTGTTCACTACTGAATTGACTTCTTGCTGGTACCTTTTGTTTCCACCCATTAATATCCTTGTTTAATTCCAGACAGTTGAAAAGCGTCCCCGATAAATGATGTTGAGGCGTTAGTTTGCTAATGTTCTGGGGTATCTAAACCAAATTCTCCCATAAACATGTGATCATGTAGGTGTGACATCCAACACCCTGTTGCACAACTTGTAGAAACTTATACTGAAGGAAATGACCAAAGTAAAATCCGAAGTCCATGTTTGAAAGCATACCGTCCTATTTCTGTGCCTAACTACTGGCAGTACTTTAAGGGGTTTACGATTGGAATAGATTATTTTGCTCGTCAAGAATTTGTGATTAAATCCAAAAAGAATAGGGTGATCTTATTTTATGAATCATTCGGTTTACATGTTTATATTTCTTAAAGATTGAAGTCGAGTAGATCACACTACGAATCGTTTACACTTTCTTATAGCAATAATTATTTGTTTAGTTCTTTGTGATTCATGTCTTCATTGTAATAGATATACAAGGTTGTTTCTTTAATTAATACATTATTATTTGAATGTTTTATTATAGTTTTCAATAATATTTTTTTCCTCACCGGGCGCGCGCAGCGTAGCGCGCGCCACCGGACGAAATTCTAGTATATATATATATATATGCTCCTGAAGCCATTTCTCCAATTTTCACCTATCCAATACTATGAGATAACATAGATTTATATATACAGGGCTCACATTGGGCCGGACATTGTGGACTTTTGGGCTTAGTTTCTCATACAAATCATAGTGTCCACTAATACCAAAATTTTAGAAAGAAATCCCCAGATGAGTTGCAGTGCTACTTTGAAGCTTTCTTTTCGGAGTCTTTAGATTTTAATTTGACCCCTATTGGAAACTAAAATTTGAGTTAACTACCTTCCTCTACAAACATTACACTTTGCACCCTCACTATTTTCCTAATTAATACTTAATGAGTGCAGTAACCATACAATTTCATCTGTTGTACTCCTCTATTGAGAGTGTGGTACTAGACTAGAGACATGTGTAGTATGGTACGCAATATTGGATTATTCTGGTAACCATTCAAATATGAATACGGTACAGTACCCCATATGTTACGAGTATGATAATGTAGGCAAACAAATTATGTTACTTGTCGATTGAGAAATGTAGAAACTATCCAAGATCACATGTCACAACTCTGTGTGAGATTGTGATACCCAATAATGCATTATTGTGGTAACAATTTAGAGATGAGTGTAGTATCCCCTACAATAGTACTTCATTTTTTGTGTAGGCCAACAAATAATGGTAGTTTATTTTAGAAAGAGAAAAGAATGGGTCAATACTTGGAGGAGCGCCTAGCTCGATTTTTTTTTGTGGAGGGGTACCAAAATATTAGAAACGTGGTTTGGTGGGGTTGTAAGTGTAAAAATCTTATTTTTTTTCCTCGGTGGAGACCCACAAATGTCAGCAAAAAAGAGCCAAACAACTAAAAAGAACCTATATAAATGAGAGGAAGAATGAGAACAAAAAATCATCAAAATAAAATAAAACTAAAAATACTGGAACCAAGTTCCAGCCATGTCAGCTGCTTGCACGCGGACGAGCATTATCCCGGGTTAAGCTCGTTTATTAAAGAACTACGTAGATCTAGCTCCAAGCTTAGCAAGACAGTCTGCCACATAATTACCTTCACGCAAGATATGTATCCAATGGAAACCATGGTAAAAGTGTCCAAGAAGTGTGAAATATTCTTCAAGAGAGGAAACAAATAATGCACAGGTTGGACACCAAGCCGAATAATTCTCAAAACCTCCTTAGAATCCGAATAAGATCATGAAGAGACCACACCCAAAGTGTAGAGCCGTTACAATCCGTTCCAGATACTATGTAGCTCAGCAACCAGATTGGAAGCAACTCCCACATGAAAAACCTTCCAACCACCTTCCATTGATTCTAGATAGTGGGAGGAAATATACAAAGTTGGGTTAAGCTAGGCTTGAACGGTTTAGGCCTATTTCGGTTTTATAAAGGTAGGACCATGGGCTTTTACCTTTGATAGGTTTTATCTTATATACGTAAGCATGACCTATTTATTTAAATAGATCGGATTTTAAGCCTATTACATTTTTTAAATTTTATAAATACTTCATCCGTCTCATTGTTTTTGTTACATTGGCCTTCGACACACATGCCGAGATACATTTTCAATGGTTAATAACTTAAATTGTATACAACGAAAAATTATAAAAAGTTGATTGTCTAAAACTACAAGATTAGACGAATCTAACAAGATCTCACTTGACTATGTTTTTTCTTACATAGCTATACTAAAAATTTGAATCAAAGTTAAACAGTGAATAGTATAAAAAACCATCCGAAACAAAAATGTTGAGACGGAGGTAGTAATATATTAAAATATTAAATTAATAACAAATAATAATACTAATAAATATATTATTTTTGCTAAATATTATATACAGACTAGGAAACGGGTGGTGTAACAACTTACCCCGGGCTGGACTGCAGGTTATGCACACAACCCCTCCCCATGTGTGCATCTGAAGCCCTTGCCACCTAAACTAGGGAGTGATAGGGGCAGGGTGTGGAATCGAACTCCCTAAATAGAAGGTTGAATTCAGTGAACTCGATCACGTGACTAAGTCATCACCCCCTACTAATAAATATATTTAATAAATTATAAAAAAATTTACAAAAATTTAAATAGGTCGGCCTAGTAGGCTTTTATATAGCATGACTAAGTCTATTTAATTAAATGATAGACTTTTAAAATGATCTAAGCTTGGTCTATTTACAAAATAGCTCAGGCCAAAAAAACGATGTGGATACGGTTGGATAATATTGAATACAAATATTATCGCACATTTTTTTTCCCTCGAATTCGGCTCGAATACAAATATGCCGAATACCGATACGAATTCGAACATTTTTAGGATACAAATACATATATACACAACAAGAAAAAGTCAGTATAGCGACCGAAATTAGCGAACGAAATAGCGTCGGGAAAATTCTGTCGCTAAATAGCGACCGAATTCGCGACCGAAATTGTTATGTCGCAAATTCGCGACCGAAATTGCGACCTATTAAAATCCAGTCCTTGTTAGCGACCGAATTAGCTACCGACTACTTTGGTCGCTGACGTTTTTCCTTTTTTTTTTTTACCTTTTTTGGAAAAAAATTACTTTAGCTACCGAATTAGCGACCAAAAAATTCGGTCGCTAAAATTTTCCCAAGTTTTTTTATTTTGTTTTAAGTTTTTTGTTAAAAATATACTCTAGCGACCGAAAAATGCGGTTGCTAACCTTTTTATTTTGAGTATTTTAATGTTATTGTTGTTGTTGTTATTATTATTATTATTATTATTATTATTATTATTATTTAAATATTTTATAATTTACTTTATCATACTATTTATATATTTATTTTAATCAACTTATTTTATTTTTAAGTTATTTAATAATTTAATTATAAAATGATATTATAATTTATGTTATTTTTAAACATAAATATTTACTTTAATTACTTTATATTTCATATTTTAATTTACTTTATATTTAAAATTACTTTAAATTTCTTATTTTAATGTACTATTTATTATTTTAGACTCATCCTATTAATTTATTTTAGTTAATGCTTTCAGTTTTTTTATTTTATAATTTAATTATTTAATCTATTATAAATTTAAATATTTTCAATTATTTGTTATTTTAATTTTTTTTCTTATTTAAATTACATACTATTAATTTATTTTTATGATAATTTTTATTTTATTCGTTATTTAAAAATTTATTTTCATATTTAAATTAATTAGTATTATTTTCTTTTTATGATAAATTTTATCTTATTTGTTATTTAAAAATTTTATATTCTCATTTAAATTAATTAATTAATATTATTTTATTTTTATGATAAATTTTATTTTATTTATTCACCTCATTATTCTATTTAATAATTATTTTAATTAGTTTATTCCATTTTTATTTTTTTATTTAGTTATTAAATTCTATTTCTAATGTAATTAATTTTATCTCGTTTAAAGATTATTATTTAAATTAATATTTAATTTAGTTAATTTATTTAATATTGATTTAATTAATATTTTTTATATTTTTATACTATATGTATATTATTTTATTTTGATTGATGTGTATATATATTAAGCATTACAATATATAATATGAAATATGACTTAGCACGACGGCACAAATGCGGATTCTTCCCCTCATCAGTTGGTTCCAAAAAAAAAAAAATAATTTTGGGCTTTTTTAGCGACCGCATTTTTCGGTCGCTAAGTTGGTCGCTGAAATAAAATTTATTTTTAAAAAAAAACATTTTTATTAGCGACAGAAATTGTCGGTCGCTAATTCGGTCGCAGAGCTTAGCTACCGTAATGTCCAGTCGCTAATTCGGTCGCAAAAGTCTGACCGAATATTTTTCAGTACTTTTCTAACGAAGCTTTTAGCGACCGACCAAAATTCGGTCGCTAAAGCTGTTAGCGACCGAATTTTTGGGTTTAGCGACCAAATTTTTCGGTCGCTAAACTGGAATTTTCTTGTAGTGATATATTTATATATATTGGATACATGACGTATACATAACATGTACGAATTAATTGGATACAAATTGTTGGATAGTTTCTTATAATTTTTTTTTGAAAATTTTATAATTTTTATAAAATTTATCGGATAATTTGATATTTTTTTAAATTATTGATAAATTTTAATTAATAACTAATAATATATTAATATAGTCAGATATTCAAATTTAAAATATGGATAATATTCTATCAATATCCCTCCGGATCCTAATACGGTTGGGTATTTTCCGATACGAATACGAATGCGGATATTGAAATACGAATTCGGTCTTGGATACGAATATTAGATTATCCGGTTTGACAGTTAATTTCGAATTTGGATTCAAATATAATCCGATACCATTCATTCCACCAACAAAACCTAGGTTCGTTTACTGGATGGTAGAGGTAGATCGGCCAACTACCCTTTTTGTCTCCCACGCAACAGTCGCTCTCATGTCTACAAAACTCTGCAGAAAGTTGTGCCGTTTCTAAGGAGAGGATTTAAACTGAGGATTGGTAATGGGGAGTCATCACTGTGGTTCTCGGATTGGTGGGAAGGGAACCAACTAGGCCAGCTGCTCCCATTTGTTGATTACCACGATTCCGATCTCAAATGCAAAGATATTATCCAACATGGTAGATGGGACTGGAGCTGTGTATATTCGAATATGCCCCCCCTGCTCATCCAAAATATTTGCAAGTCCCCACCACCTATCATCCATCATGCGATCCCTGATGCTTGGATATGGGCTGGAGACCTAAAGGGCACATACATAGTGCCCTCGGCTTATAGGTTGCTTTCTCAGGTGGAGGAGGAAAAGAATGTCTGGAAATGGATCTGGAACTCCAAACGCCCTGCTAAGTACAACTTCCTTTTGTGGTTGATTTGCCATGATGCGCTACCGGTAAATCTCACCCGCTTTAAACGTAACATGGCCTCTAATCCTCTTTGCTCCATTTGTGGGGGGGAGACAGAAAATTGGATGCATTGTCTGTTCTATTGTGAGTGGGCAAAGAATATTTGGAAAGGGCTTCGGATTCAGATACCTCCTGACTGTGATCACATTCCCAAACAGGACATCAAGGAATTCTTGAACGGCATGCTCGTCACCTACGGTACCATGTTCGTGGTGTCTCTTTGGACCATTTGGAACGAGAGAAATTCGAGGATTTTCCGTGGGATTCGCAACTCCAGATGGCGGCTCATGAGAGATATATTTCACACCACAACTAGCATTGAACTGGTTGGAAGGATTAAAATGGCTGCCTCAAAAACAGATGTCTTGGTCCACTGGAATTATACTGGGGCGAGAGGATCCATTCTCCACTCGGATGGTAGCTGCCTGGGAAGCTCTGGTCGCTCGGGCTTCGGTTTTGTTGTGAGAAGGGAAGATGGACAATGGATCAGTGGAGGGAGTGGATTCATAGGTTAGTGCTCGATCATATTTGCAGAACTCTTGGCTTTGGATAAAGGTATGGAATGCCTGGCTAATGCTGGGGAGGCATCTGTTAGCTGCTACACAGACTCACGTGCAGTCCTTGAGGCCATTGAAGCTGGCAACCCTCTCCACTCATATGCGGCTGTCATTCAACACATTCGTGAACTCAAGAACTCTTTTAAGGAATGCAACCTCTTCCACATTTATAGAGAAGGCAACAAGGTGGCGGATGGTTTGGCGAAACATGGGGCTGCTAAGGAGGACTTTTTCACCACTTGGGCCTATCCTTCGGACTTCATTCATGAGATATTGGCTGCGGATGCATCGGGTGTTTGCTACCCGAGATAATGCTTTGTTTCCGCCCTGCTTGTTTCTTCTCCTGTTTGTGCTTTTTCCTTCATTTTTCTTCTTTTCTTGTTGTTCTGGTACTCTTTGCTGGCCTTCTTGGCTCACAAAAAAAAAATATATATATAATCGGATACGACTACATCGAATCAGTCGGATATTTACCATACCGCTTTCACCCCTAGCCAAACCTATGCTTATGATAGGCTAGGCCGCAATGGATAATACGATAAAATTAACTAACAAGGAATTAAGGATGGACAGTGACGAATGATAAAGTATTTGGATACATCGTATTTGGATTTTTCCGTAACAATAATCCCCTGTTTGGCAGAATAATTGATAAAATATGCTGGAGGAATCAGGCATGATTGATTGAATGAATCTTTTAGAGGGTGTTTATTGTGCATGAAATCATTCGTGGTAATCTACTTTTAAATTCTATAGGTTTAAATAATACTCCATTTGTTTTTTTTAAAATTGCTACGGACCCACATTTTATGCAGTCCAATTCATATTTTAAATCATTAATAACTCAAGTTCGGTACAAATAAAAGTTCTAAAAGTTACGATGAGACGATTCTAACAAGATTCCACTTGGCTATATTTAATTTGTATAGATATGAAAAAACTTTAAATTCAAATGTGTGTGTGTGTGAGAACATTAGCATTTCTCAACATGTTGTAAATAAAAAGAAACAAATGGAGTATTTGTCATGACTCATGACTCATGAGGTAATCTAGGGGAGAATATAAATACTCACCTATACCTTATAGAGTGGGTATTCATATTACGGACTATATAAATATAGAAAATCATTTTTATCTTTCCACGGTCTTTTATTTGCTCTTCCATAGCAAAACTATGGCCCTTTTAGTCATTTCATAAATTTAACGGACTTTAACTCGTACATAGTATTTTCCAATGAAAAATTAACATGTCACGAATATTCAGGACATTCTTGATATGCAATCAGGTTCCAAATTTTTTTGGGAGGATAATCTATGGCTGATGTTTTGGCTAAGCGTGGTTCTCGGTCTGTAAAGTTCTTTACGACTTAGGTGTTTCCCCCGTTTTTAGTTATTTTTTTTTTTGTTTTTCTTATTATTTCCTCATGCTCTAGTTTTTCCTTTGTTTGCTGACGCCATTGACGTTTTGATCACAAAAAAAATAAAAAAATAAAAAATTAAAAAAAATCAAAGTATCGAGAATCTTAGTCGAAAACCAAGACCGAGAACCTGTGCATGAGTATTCACTCGAAACTCATGAATCCGAACCTAGAAGTCTAGAACCAAATCCAACTCCCTTTTACTCAATTTTGATATGAAAACAGCTTCTAAGAAATCTTCCTCAATTATACTCTTCTTCTCGACAGTGACGGAGCCGTTGCCCGCATCTGTGAAGTACTACTTTACGTAGAACGCATGTCACACTCATGGCCACGAACTCACAATTGGTGGTCGAATTGGTCGACTCCGGCCGCGAGAGGTAGGGGTGGACACGGTTCAAATACTCGAGGTTTTTCATGTATTTTGCTAACTGAACCGAACGAGCAAATATTCAAAATTGCTAATCGAAACTGAACCGAAATTTCGACTAACTAAAAAATATAAATATTCGTGGATTATTCGAACCGAACCGAACCAAGCTATTTCATTTGCAAATTGCGTGGAAGAGCAATTCCATGGAAATTACAAGGATGGGAGCTTTATCTTCTTGTTCTTGTTTCTTTTCCTCCTCAAAATTTTCTTAAGTCCGTGTTCTTTATTTTCTTTATTAATCGGGGAAAATCCACTTTTGATCGCATATGATTTTCTCTTACTCACTTTTGGTCCCATTAGATAACTATTTTTTCCACTTTTGGTCCTTTGGTCTATTTTTTAAGGGAAAAAAAATCATATGGGATCAATATGCAATTTTTTAAAAAATTTTGTTTATTTGAAAAATGCCCCTATCCAATTAAAAAACCATAACTCATTTAATTAAATTCAAATTTATTCATTTGTACAAAATAAAATTATTTTTGAATTTATTAAAAAATTATATTTATTAATAATAAAATTTTAATTTTCTAAAATACATATTTATGAAATTTTTTAAATATAATATTTTAATCAATATTTGAGTAACATTAAAAAAAATATCAAAATATAATAAATTCAATACACATAAAATAAAACATTCTCTATTTAAAAAACTAAAAAATAATATGTAATAATTATTAATTAAAATATTTAATTTCTTTTTTATGTGGAAATATTTATAATTTTATTATTTAGATAATATTATTTTTAATAAATTCAAAAGTAATTTTATTTTGTACAAATGAATAAATTTGAATTTAATTAAATGAGTTTTGGTTTTTAGTTGGATATGACATTTTGAAAATAAATAAAATTTAAAAAAAATTGCACATTGACCACCACATATGATTTTTTTCCTTAAAAAATAGACCGGTGGACCAAAAGTGGAAAAAACAGTTATCTAATAGGATAAAAAGTGAAAATTTTATAAACTTGAGACCAAAAGGGGGTGAGAGAAGAAAAGGACAAATACATCATTTCTCTTTTCCAAAAATCCGAATCAGTGTTTTTTCTATTTTATTATCAAAACAATCCGCTACAAATGCTAATTATGTCAAAATCAATCCCTTGTTCACTGATTATGCTCTAATTGCTGACTTGGCAAATGTTTTAATTTAAACTTGACACGTGGGCATAATATTAGTCCTTTTTTTTTATCTTTTGCCAATTCAGTCCTGAACTTTTATTTTGTTCAATTTAGTCATCTTCCCAAATCAGTTATTTTTATATTAATTTGCCTCCAATCTTTCAAATTATTTTATTTCAGGCCCAGAACCTTAAATTTTTTATTATTACTAATCCATTTATCAAATAAATACCCAACATACTTCCGTAAAAAATAATTAAACACCAAATCTCATACATTGGGTTTGACTGTCTTGTTACCGGTCATCTAAGTTCCGGGATTTTACGGACTCTCTATAACCACCCGACCGTAGCCGATGATTCATTGGTTCTGATTTCCTTCAGCAACAATCAGCATAATCATACTTTGTTTCCTACCTTAGAACGTAGCAAGGTTTGAGTAAATGATTTAATTTTGATTTTTGTGTAAATAATTTAATTTTACTTTTTGGAAGGTTATGGATGCAGGAAGCATGTACAATAAAATTTAGGCTATTTTTTTTTTAATATTTTAAATATTTTTAAAATAAAATCAAAGCTTCCTGTATCTATAACTTTCCAAAAATTCAAGTTAAATCATTTACTCAAACATTGTTACGTCCTAAGGTAGGAAATAAAGTAAGATTGTGCTGATTGTTGCTGAAGGAAACCAAAACCAATTAACCATTTGCGATCGGGTGGTTAGAGAGAGTCCGTAAAATTTCCAGTACTTGGACCCGATAACAAAGCAATCAAATCCAATGTATGAGGTTTGATATTTAATTTTATTTACGGAAGTATGTTGGGCATTTATTTGATAAATGATTAGTAATAATAAAAAAATTAAGATTCTGAATCTGAAATGAAATAATTTGAAAGGTTGGAGGCCCATTAATATAAAAATGACTAATTTAGGTAGATGACTAAATGGAACAAAACAAAAGTTTATGACTGAATTGACAAAAGATAAACTAAAAATGACTAATATTATGTCCACGTGTCAGGTTTAAATTAAAACCCTTGACACGTTAGCAATTAGAGCATAATTAGTGAATAAGAGACTGATTTGGACATAATTAGCGTTTGTAGCGGACCGTTTTGATAATAAAATAGAAAAAGATTAATTTAAATTTTTTGAAAAAGAAAAAGGATATATTTGTCCTTTTTTTTTTTTTCAGTTTATTGCACTACAACTACTAAGATCGAATTGGTGAAATTAGAAAACCTAAGGTACTATCAATTCTTTGAATTAGAATGAAGAGGACTGATTTGGAGTATTTCAGCCTACCTACAGGCTAGATGGCTAGATTTCAGAACTGGACTGAGCCCACCCAACTCAAATAATGGCCTGCCTAGTTCATTCAGCCCGAAGAGAGTACTGAAACAAGGTCCATTAACGAGTAGATGCAAGAGCCCTCTCCGGCTCTCTCCGTCAGTCCGTCGTCGACTTGCCGTCCTCCCTCTTCTTCACTCGGTCACTCCTCAGGCCTCCGCCGCCTGTCTCCCCCGGGATCCTCTTCAGTCTCTGCTCCACTGTCCATTATGCAGGCTTACCGGGGCTATCTGATTATGTTGGTCCCAACCTCCTCCCCGGTTCGGGGGGCTCGCCGTTCTTTCGCAGCCGCCGCCCAACCCAATCACTACGCCCTTCTCGGTCTCTCGCAACATGCTACCTCTGCAGATATTAAGAAGGCCTACCGTTTACTTGCTCTCAAGGTACAACAATCTCCTCTTTTTTCTCTCTGAACAATTTTGCGAAGCTTGTTCCAGAATTGAATTGCTCATCATATTACTCAAATAGTACCTTCTCTTGAAATAACGAGAGCCCCTTGCCTAATCATCTACAATAATCCGTCTAAAGACAACTCTCAAGTTTTATTGCCTTTTTCATGTCCCTTAGTCCTTATTTGCTTATCCACTTTTGGTTCAAGAATAGTGACGATCTGGGTAAAGCACATACTATGATTTTCGGATTCTTGTGTTTTCCCATTCATAATTGTTTGTTACCGTCCTTCGGCGTGGTTAATTATTGTCCATGAGAGTTTCTATGGCCTCATTCAAATTGATCTCATGTACATATTTCATTTTTCCCTTCAGTATCATCCAGATGTTAACAAGGAAGCAGGAGCTAATGAGGATTTCAAAAGCATTCGACTTGCTTATGATGTGAGAATCTTCAACTTTATTTTGTTTTTCATTTACATGGCAATTATCTATTAACAGGTAGAATATATTCAAGAGAACAAGACATTAAGCAATTTCTCGGACCAACAAATCTCTCGCCCTAACCTTTCCACGAGGAAATTTGCTTTCTCACTTAAAATTTTCACGAGGGTATACGCGCACATATTAGAAATTCTAATCTGGTCACGTTCATCAGTTATAATCACTTACTCTTTACTGCTATATCCATGTCTAGGCCTAAACGTTTAAAGCCACCCTAAATGCATGATTATAAGACCTTTGCATCTCCACGATGTGATATGCTTCCCCATGTGAAAGATTTTACCAGAATGAATGTTAATGCTAATAGTATGTGGATACTGGATACTATGCTATATGACGATTAGCTTATTTTCCTTTTAAACTCTTTGGGAACTTTTTGCATTGTTCAAATGTTAGACTGCAGTCTGCGGGTTAAACTCCACCGTCCACACTGGTTGGAGTTGGCAGAGATTGTTAATTTGTGTTATATTTCAACAACACCAACATTTAAGCACTGTGGAGATCTAATGATTTCTTTCAATGCAGATATTAATTGATGAAGCAGCAAGAGCTGATTATGACAAGATCCTCCATCATCAGAAAAGCTCAAGAAATTGTTTGGAAGATGAAGTTGTCATTGGTCCAGACTATACCTATGGGGTAAGGTTCTACAGATGGGCCTACCATAGACGTAAACACTGGGAACAATATCATACCAAAGATGAGCGTTTTACATCATTTGATGATGCGAGTGAATCTTCTTCGGAAGAAAATACATTTGAGGATAGGGGTACCTTCATTGGGGTCCTTAGATCAGCATTCATGTCTCTGTTTTTCATGCAGACTGTGGGCATTCAACTATCTCTGGCATTTAGTAGCTTGATGGCTTTCACTGACCCCAAGTTGGATGCAGGATATAAGTTGGGTTATCTGTTTGCATGGATATTGGGTGGGAGGGCTGGTATCTTGCTTACAATGATTTTATCCTTTGCAAGCTGGGCTTGTGGTAAAACAAGAAGCAGTGTTGTTGTTTTCGTAGTTGTTGCCATGTGGTTTGGTTCGAATCTGGCGAGATATGCTCTACTCCCCCATGGCGCTCTTCTCACTCTGTTGTATATGTCAATCAAGCTGCAAATGGATCTGACCTAAACTAGAAACTGGCCCCGGATGGTGGATCATGGATTGGACAGAAATGTGTTTGCATTGTATTGTGCATTCACATTAGTGAATGGATGTACGTAGACGCTGAACATTTGATATATATGCTGATATGTTTGGCCATAATAAATACTAGAAAAAGCATTACAGTATATTGTAAAGATGGATGTACCTGCTGTGTAACAAAGTCAAAATATGCTGTCTGTCTTGTATTAAATTGTTAGAACGCTGATTTGATTATCATAGTGTTAACGGTGTAGTCGTGTAGATCATCGACATACAAAGATTTGGCATTGACTGAGTATGTCTATGCAGACTAAGCAGGAAGTGACCTCCATCGAAGGAAGAACACAACAGGATGTGTTTACATACGGAGGTTCGGTTGTCTCGTACTCTTGTGTAACTTCAAAGCTGCAAAAAATTGTTGCACTGTCCGCCACAGAAGCCAAATATGCGGTTGTGGCCGAAGCAAGCAAGGAAGTGGGCTGGTTGCAGGACTGGCTGAACTGAAGCAAGGGAGAAGCATTCTCTACAAAGGTAGTCAAGAGTTGAAGAAGTACCATGAGGAAAGCAAGGAAGTGGTCCGGTTGCAAGACTAGCCGAACTGAAGCAAGGGAAGTACCATTTCATCTTCACCTTCTGGAGAAAAGAGTGATGCAACTCATAAAAAAAAAAAAAAAAATTGAGAGGAAAATCTTGTGGATATGTTAACTAAGGTAATGACCTTGGAAATTTAAGGGTTTCATTATATTGAAAGTACTACTCCTAATATTTAAGAGTTAATTTTTTTTTTATCTTAAATTTAAAAATACTGAATGTCTTGGGATGAAAAAGAATAAGACTAAAAATAAAAAGAAAAATTAATGTTGTGATAGTATAACAACTATAGCCTATTAGCGTATAAAGGTAGTAATAACGAAGAAACGTAATAATAACGAAGAACTGTAATGAAAGGGAGACAGGAGAGAGTTTTTGAAACTGAAGAGAGAATAGAGAGGATTTGAATATGATTTCATTGATTCAGTATTGTACCTATTTATAGAGGTTACAAACCGTCTATAAATGATAGGATTTAGGTAGACAAGTACAAATTTACTTCCTTATCAACAAGATAGGATTAGCCAAATAGGAAGTCAAATACAACTTCTCTTCGTCATCTTTATACTTCACGACTAAGTCATCCACATTCAATGAATCTGTAACACTCCCTCTTGGATGACTTCAATACAAAGAATATGCCTCGTTAAAACCTTACTTGGAAAAAACCCTATGGGAAAAAATCCAAGTTAGGAAAAAGAGTACATGATTCTTGTATGTTTACTTCTCCCTCTGATCAAAGTATCAGTTGAGATTCTTCAGTTGACGCATCCCGATACTCTTCACCAACTTCTCGAATGTTGCTGTCGGTAGTGCCTTGGTAAACAAATCTGCAAGATTATCAGCTGATCGGATTTGTTGTACATCTATTTCACCCATTTTTCTGCAAATCATGAGTAAAAAATAATTTGGGTGAAATATGTTTCGTTCTATCTCCTTTTATATAACCCCCTTTCAATTGCGCTATACAAGCCGCATTATCTTCATATAAAGTAATTGGAGGGTTTTTATTTTCGGACGATAACCCACAATTCGTTTCTATATAGTTAGTCATGGATCTAATCCAAACACACTCTCGACTAGCTTCATGCATTGCTATGATTTCAGCATGATTTGATGAGGTGGCTGTCAATGTTTGTTTCGTGGATCTCCACGATATTGCAGTACCACCACATGTAATTAAATAGCCAGTCTGTGACTTAGCTTTATGTGGGTCTGATAAGTACCCAGCATCGGCATAGCCGATTAATTCATGTCGAGAATCGTATGAATAAAATAGACCCATGTCAATCGTCCCTTGGAGATAGCGGAATAAATGTTTTATTCCTTTCCAATGTCGTTCAGTAGGAGATGAACTAAATCTCGCTAATAAATTCACTGCAAATGATATATCTGATCTAGTGCAGTTTGCGAGATACATTAGTGCTCCTATGGCACTTAAATATGGGACCTGTGGCCCAAGTATTTCTTCATCATCCTCTTTTGGTCTAAATGGATCTCTTTTAGGATCAAGTGACCTTACGATCATTGGATTACTTAATGGATGTGCTTTGTCCATATAAAATCGTTTTAAGACCTTTTGGGTATAGGCCTTTTGATGGACAAGAATTCCATTATCCAAATATTCAATTTGTAAACCAAGACACTTTCTTGTTTTTCCAAAATCTTTGATTTCGAATTCTCTTTTGAGATATTCAACAGCAATTTGAATCTCTTCAGGGGATCCAACTAGATTGATATCATCAACATATACTGCAATGATAACAAATCTTGACCCATTTTTCTTTATAAAAATGCATGGGCATATTGGATCGTTTATGTAACCCTTTTGAAGTAAGCATTCGCTTAAGCGGTTATACCACATTCTCCCAGATTGTTTAAGCCCATATAGGGATCTTTGTAATTTGATGGAATACATTTGTTTTGGGTTTGCTTCATATGCCTGTGGCATTTTGAACCCTTCTGGAACTTTCATATAGATATCAGTATCTAATGTTCCATATAAATAAGCAGTAACGACGTCTGTGAGTCGTATTTCAAGTTTTTCATGTACTGCTAAACAGATAAGGTATCTGAATGTAATTCCATCCATTACTGGGGAATAAGTTTCATCATAGTCAAAACCCGGTCTCTGTGAGAACCCTTGGGCGACTAATCTTGCTTTGTATCTCACAACTTCATTTTCATTGTTTCTTTTTCGTAGAAAAACCCATCTGTATCCAACTGGCTTTATATTTTCAGGTGTTTTAACAATCGGTCCAAACACATTTCTTTTAGCCAGGGAATCCAATTCTGATTGGATTGCATCTTTCCATTTGAGCCAATCATGCCTTTTCCGACATTCGTCAACCGAATTTGGTTCAAAATCCTCATCATCATTCATAATTTCAAGTGCTACATTATATGAAAATGCAACATCAATAGATGTTTCTTCTCGATTCCAAACATTTCTATTTGTGACAAAATTTATAGATATTTCATCATTTTGATGATTTTGCTCTTCAAGAGTCAAGTCCCCGCAAGGCTCAGTTTTGTCACTTTTGATACTATGTATCTTATCAATATCATTATTCAATCCTCTTTTCTTTTGAGGATTTTTATCTTTGGAACCGAGAAGTCTACCACGCTTTAAGCGTGCATCAGACTCATCTTTAGCACTGATAATGTGTTCCTTTGGAACATCAATTTTGACTGGAACATTTGCTGCCGGTATATGAGATTTGGTAACCCTTTTAGAGTCACATAATGCATCGGACAGTTCGTTTGCAATTTGTTGCAACTGTACAATTCTTTGAACTTCGATTTCACAGTCTTTTGAACGAAGATCAAGGAAATCCCACGGGATTTTCCAATTTATATTCTTTTTCGGTTGATCCTTTTCTCCCCCTAATGTCGGGAAATGTGATTCATCAAAATGACAATCAGCATATCTTGCTGTAAATGAATCCCCTGTTAATGGTTCAAGATAACGTATTATCGAGGGTGATTCATATCCGACATATATTCCCAATCTTCGTTGGGGTCCCATTTTGGTGCGTTGGGGTGGTGCTATTGGGACATATACTGCGCAACCAAATATTCTCAAATGGGATACATTGGGTTCATGCCCAAATGTTAATTGTAATGGGGAGTATCTATGATAACTTGTCGGTCTTAATCGCACCAACATTGCTGCATGCATTATAGCATGTCCCCAAGCTGAAACTGGCAACCCGGATTTCATTAATAATGGTCTAGCGATCAACTGCAATCGTTTAATAAATGATTCAGCTAGTCCATTTTGTGTATGCACATGGGCTACAGGATGTTCGATGGCTATGCCTATCGATATACAATATTCATCAAATGTCCGGGATGAATATTCACCAGCGTTATCCAAACGGATACTTTTAATTGTATAATCAGGGAACTGTGCTCTTAATCGTATGATTTGAGCTAGTAATTTCGCAAACACATGGTTGCGTGAGGACAATAATGTCACGTGAGACCATCTGGTTGAAGCATCAAGCAACACCATAAAGTATCTGAATGGCCCACAAGGTGGATCTATAGGTCCACATATATCACCCTGAATTCTTTCAAGAAAACTAGGGGATTCAGTTCCCACTTTTTCTGGTGAATGTTTTACAATCAGTTTCCCTTGGGAGCAAGCAACACATATATAATCATTGTGATGCTGCATTTTTTGTCCCTTTAATGAATGGCCATGGGAATTTGTAAGGATTCACCTTATCATTTGGCTTATAGCCTAGGCGATCATTTGGCTTATAGCATTTTTCGTCTATCAGGTGATAACTTTTGATCATTTGAGACTTGGGGAGATATAAGGGCAATTTTTCACAATCAATGTTGTCCCCTTAGAGAGCTGAAGGTTAGCTATGCTAGAACCTTATATTTACATTTCCACTTATAGTGTTGCCCTTGGGGAGCTGAAGGTTAGCTATGCCATAGCCTTCTATTATATTTGCACTTTCACTTATAGTGTTCTCCCATATTCAAGTAGGAAAAATACATTTATCACATTTGAAAACATATATGTAGTACGTGAGATAACAGTGGTATAACATAATTTAAAGGCCACAATAAAATGATTGTATCATTTTATCGTTGAAGAAATTTGCACATCTTTGGATGGCATATTTAGCATATCAATAATGGCTATTTATAATTGGATGGCATATTTATGGGACTATGTCCTCCTGCCATATTGATAACATTTTCCTTCAATTTCTTTGCCTTATCTAGGCACAATTTCTAGCAATTATATTACCATTTCAGAATCTGACTATGTCAGTATACATGACCAGAACTAAAGATTCATGAAATCTGTTGGTATAACCAAAACTAAGATTTATGGACCCTGTTGGTATTCATGTCATTCTTTCAATCAACATACACATGACCAAAACTAAAGATCTATTAAATCTGTTGGTATAACCAAAACTAAGATTTAAAGACTTGTTGGTATTCATGGTATTTCTTTCAATCGCCCTTTTTTCTTTCTGCTATTGCAACAATAGATTTAGGGCTTGTGATATTGAGAATATCTTCTCTAATATCATTTTCATTAATATGCTTGTCACATATCTCAATTGTGACATTATTCTGAACATGACTGAATTACATTATTTAAAGACTTATAGTCTTGCAGTCATTATGGTGCTCATATCTGGCACTCGGGATATTGATCAACTTCCAATGATCATTTTATTCCATAGATCTATGATCTTTTGACCGTCATTTTTTTTTCTTTCTTTTCTCCGGTCTTGGCCTGTGGCCATATTTTCATTTATAATGGTCTTTTCTAGACCCATTGATTCCAGATGGATTTCGACATCCATTCTCCAGGATAAGTAGTTATTCCCGGACCTCTCCAGTGGCATGAATTCCTGTTTTGTCAGATTAGTCATATTTGTATTGAAAATAGTAGCAGTATAAACAGGATTTTCTTGTGGTTTTGGAAAATTTCGTCAGCACCCCGGTATGAATTGGGTTTTCAGGAAAAACTCGAACGGAACTTCGGTAGAATTGGCAAAACTCCAACAACACTCAGACAGAACTTCGGTAGGGATGGCAAACTCCAAGCGGTCGTGCTGATAACGTGTTGTGATAGTATAACAACTATAGCCTATTAGCGTATAAAGGTAGTAATAACGAAGAAACGTAATAATAACGAAGAACTGTAATGAAAGGGAGACAGGAGAGAGTTTTTGAAACTGAAGAGAGAATAGAGAGGATTTGAATATGATTTCATTGATTCAGTAATGTACCTATTTATAGAGGTTACAAACCGTCTATAAAGGATAGGATTTAGGTAGACAAGTACAAATTTACTTCCTTATCAACAAGATAGGATTAGCCAAATAGTAAGTCAAATACAACTTCTCTTCGTCATCTTTATACTTCACGACTAAGTCATCCACATTCAATGAATCTGTAACAATTAAGAATTAATAGTACGTTATTAGAAAATAAGTTTTTATTTTTAAATGAAATAAGTTCATGAACGAAATGAAAGTTTCAAAACATAACAAAAAAATAAATAAAAAATATACAAAAAAATAAAATATTAAGGAAGAATAATTTAAAATATCACATAAATTTAAAAATTTTGTTAAAAAAAAAAAAATTCGGGAAAAGGGTGGGCCAAAGCCGTTTAGTCCATCACATAATTCGCATGGTAGAAAATCATGTTTTAATACATTCAATCAAGACCTACTGATGGGGCCTTGTAAAATAGTACTCCAATCAAGATCCGATCCTTGGTTGGTAGGCGACCCCGAACCGAAGCAAATGATCAGCTAGCTACGCACCCATATATTGCATTCCCTTGGCGTGAATTTGAACTTGACTTCCCAATTCCATTTAGCCATATCCTTTTATCTGAAATTTGCTTTGATCCCAATTTTCATCCCAGATTCAGATCAGCACTCCTCCGAATTGAATTTATTTGCTTTGATCCAGTTAGTTCCTTTGTGGTCTCTTTTCTTCCATCCATTTTCATACACTCGCAATATAATTCTTCTCTTACCCATCATTACATGCTTTTCTAATTTGCATGTGGATCGAGTCGTTTATCCCATTAATTGGATAGTTTCATTACCATATAACTCCACCTTGCATCCAGTTTTCCATATCATCCAAGTGCCAAATCCAAATAATTAATGAAGCTATCTCCTCTCGATCCGTTGGATTCAAATTCTTGGGGTCCCTTGTCTAGAAACCTCGAAAATCTAGGAGGCCCAGTCGGTGCCAGATATGATGTGTGGATGAATAAGGGCAATCTCACAAACCATGTAGTAAAATTCATATGAAATATACTCAAAGATTAATAAAAATAAAATTAAAATTATCTGATGGCCACTTAATCACAAATTAAAACTTTAAATTGGTACTAAAAACGAAATTTTTTTAACATGGAACTAAGTAACAAATGAAAAGTATCGAATTTTACTAATAAATAATTTTCCCTAAAATGATTCCATGGTCGAAATATTTTTTTGATACAGCCATAATTGATAACCTAAGCTTAAATTGATATGTCCTTATGTCAATTTTGTTGGAATTTTGAATTGGGGAGAACAATTGAGAGTTTAGATGTTATTGTTCTAAATCTCGTTCTGCATTTTTTCGCTAACATTACAAAGCTATTTATAGCCGGAAAGATTACACGCACAATAATATAAAAACAACATTGTTGACAAACTACGGATCCGCAATCTAATTGTAATCAAACTTAGCTACTTTGACGATGGCTGTAGCAGCTCTTTTTGACGACGGCATGAGTATGCATTGTCGGGGAAGGCGGCTGGAGCATGCGTAGTTAGGTGAGTTTATGATTCAACATTTCCCCCCTTTAAACTCATCTTCGTGAAATCTTGGATTCCCAGCTTCTTCCGCAAATACTGGAAGGTTTCAGCTTTCAATGCTTTTGTAAAAATGTATGCGACTTGCTCAATTGAGCTGACATACTTCAGCTCCACTTCTTTTGATTTTACATGTTCCCGTATGAAGTGAAAACGGGTGTCGATGTGTTTTGAGCGCTCATGATGCACTGGATTTTTTGCAAGGGCAATGGCAGACTTATTATCGACATGAATCTTGATTGCACTTTCTTGTTGTATCTTCAAATCTCCAAGCAATTTCTTCAACCAAATTGCATGACAGACGCATGCAGCAGCAGCAATGTATTCTGCTTCACAAGTCGATAATGCGACAATGGGTTGCTTCTTTGATGACCAAGTGAATGCATTTCTACTGAGGTAGAACACAAACCCTGATGTGCTTTTTCGATCTTCTTTACTTCCAGCCCAATCACTATAACTGAATCCAACCAATTCAGTGCTTTGATTTGTAGAGTATAGCATGCCATAATTTATTGTCCCTTGGATGTACTTCAAAATTCTTTTCGCAGCTTTAAAGTGTGAAGTTTTTGGTGTTTCCATGTACCTGCTAACAAGACCAACTCCAAACAAGATATCAGTGCAGGTTAAGTACCTCAAGCATCCCACAAGACTTTTGTAGTACGTTGGATTTACAGGGTTTCCTTCTCCTTCTTTAGTCAATCTGGTGCCAACTTCCAGCGGTGTGTCGACACTGCAACAATCTTCCATTGAGAATTTCTTCAGGATCTCTTTGGCATATTTTTCTTGTGAGATAAAAATTCCTTCTACATCTTGCTTGACTTCAATACCTATGAAGTATTGCATCAACCCTAGGTCGGACATGTCAAACTCCTTTTCCATTGATTTCTTGAACTCCTGGATCAAGGCCTTATCATTACCTGTAAAGATAATGTCATCAACATATAGACATACCAATAAAAATTCCCCTGACAGGTTTCTTTTCGCATATAGGGAGTGCTCATATTGGCACTTTACAAATCCATTTTCGATAAAGTATTTACTGATTCTTGAATTCCAAGCTCTTGGTGCCTACTTCAATCCATAGAGCGCTTTTTTCAACCTGTACACCTTGTCTTCTTGACCTTCAATTATGAATTCAGGTGGTTGCTCAACATAGACAACCTCTTCAAAATTTCCATTCAGAAATGCGGATTTAACATCCATTTGATGTATCTTCCACTTCTTTTGAGCTGCTAGTGAAATGAGCAGCCTCACTGTTTCAAGCCGGGCAACTGGGGCAAAGACTTCTTCATAATCAATTCCATATCTTTGATTGTACCCCTTTGCAACGAGACGGGCTTTGTGCCTTTCAATTTCTCCTTTTGCATTTCTTTTCGTCTTGAACACCCATTTGACTCCAATTGCTCGATGTCTGTCAGGAAGTGATGTGAGCTCTTATGTATTATTTTTTTCAATGGCTTGAATTTCTTTCTCCATAGCTTTTTGCCACTTGACTTCTTTAGAGGCTTCTTGAAATGTCAATGGGTCATGACCTGCAAATAGACAGAAATTATTGAATTCATCATCAATTGGCTCACTGGAGTCATATATGTCCTGGACCCTTCTTGTTCTTGTCACAATAGGACTATCATCAGAGGATTGGCTTTCAACTTCAACATGATCAGGTACCATGTCCTCCATTTGTTGTTGCTGTTCCTTTTGCTTTTCCTGTTCATCATCAAAAGGAACATGCTTGGTCTGCTCATCTTCATTCCATCTCCAAGTTTGATCCTCATTAAAGATAACATCTCTTGACATCACCACTTTGCGGGTTACAGGATTGTGCAGTTTGTACTCGCTGCAATTTTCACCATAGCCAAGAAAAATGCATTTCTGGCTTTTATCTTCAAGCTTTGTACGTTTTTCTTCTGGCACTTTTGCAAAACAAATGCTTCCAAAAATTCTCAGATGATCAACTTTTGGCTTTTTCCCACTCCAGGCTTCTTCGGAAGTTATGTCTCCAATTCTCTTTGTCAGGGACATGTTCAACAGATAGACAGAACAATTTACAGCATCACCCCAAAATTCTTTGGGAATATTTTTCTCTTTCAACATACATCGAACCATATTCAAAATTGTTCGGTTCTTTCTTTCTGAAAGACCATTTTGTTGTGGTGTATATGGCATCGTGAGTTGGTGTGATATCCCATGCTCTCTGCAAAAATGATCAAATTCTCGAGATGTGTATTCTCCACCACGATCTGTCCGCAGGCACTTTAATTGGCACCCACTTTGTTTCTCAACAAAGTTTTTAAATTCCTTGAATTTAGAGAAAACTTCACTTTTTTCTTTCATCATGTAGATCCATGTTTTTCCACTGTAGTCATCTGTGAAGGTAAGAAAATACCTGTTTCCACCAATAGAAATTGGAGTAATTGGTCCACAAACATCAGAATGTACCAGCTCAAGTCGCGATCTAGCTCTTCTCGCGCCATAATTCTTGAAGGTGTGTCGATGTTGTTTTCCCATGACACAAACCTCACAAACATTGTTGGAGGATTCAATCTGCAGCAGTCCTGTTACAATATTCTTTTTCTGTAACAATTTCAATGCATCAAAGTTAAGATGCCCATACCGGAGATGCCATAACTTGCCGCTATCTACAGTGGTTGCCTTCAAGCATTTTGAGTCATCTATAGTGAGCTTCAGGGGAAACATTCTGTTCGTCGTCATCTTGACATGTGTGATCAACCTGTTATTCTTATCTTGCAAACTAAGAGCCAAATTATTCATTTGGATTTCATATCCCTTTTCCAACAATTGGCCAACACTCAGCAGATTACTTTTAATTTCAGGTACATAATAAACATCAGAAATGCATAGATGTTTTCCATTATGTAACTCAAAGGTAATATCTCCTTTACCTTTAATTGGCCTTTTCGACAGGTCACCGAATGTGATATTGCCCATTCGTCTTTCATCAAGTGTGGAAAAGAATTCCTTTCTTCCGCACATATGGTTTGATGCACCTGTATCCATGTACCATGTGACCGTATGAGGTGGCTCTAGTTCTTTGCAAGACATTAGTACTACTGGACCATCCTTCTCTTCTTTGTCAATGAGATACGCCTTCTCATCTTTATTATTGTCTGCATTGTACCAACACTCGTTAGCAAAATGACCAAATTTCTTACATACTCGGCATTGAACTTATGATTTGTCAAATCTTCCAAAGTTTCTGCCATGTCCGCGACCACGGGCTCGGAATTGTCCTCGACCTCGATAAGTATTCTGGCCACGTTCATTTCCTCCATTATTTTCGCTATTATTGCTTCGATTCTGATCATAGCGATTATTGACTCGGCCATCTCTTCCTCTTTGTGCTTGATAACGTCCACGTTGTGGACCTTCTCTGACAGCATTATTTCTTTTAAACGAAAATTTCATTTGCAGTGCTTGCTCCAAGGATTGTTCGTCTCCCTTTTTGAAGAGTCGATGCTCATGGGCTTGTAAAGAGCCATTATTTCTTCAATTGTCATTGCCTCGAGATTTTTTGATTCTTCCATGGCAACAACGATAAAGTTGAACTTTGCGTCTAGGGACCTCAAGATTTTTTCCACAACACAAACATCATTGATCTCTTCACCATTCTGTCTCATTTGATGAACAACGGAAATTACTCGAGAGAAGTAATCTGAGACAGCTTCTGATTTGTTTTGTTGTAGAGTTTCAAATTGGGCTCTCAAAGATTGGAGCCGGATCTTCTTCACTTTATCTACTCCATCGTGGGATTTCTTTAAAATTTCCCAAGCATCCTTCAATGTTTTTGCGGTAGAAATCAACTCAGATGTGGCTTCATCTACGCCTTGGTATATTGTGAACAAGGCTTTTTTCTCCTTTTTCTTTATCTCATTTAATTCCTCGTCGTCTTCTATTGTTGATGATAGCTCTGCAAAATCTGTTTCCAACATATCCCAGACATCAAGGGATCCAAGCAAGGCTTCCATTTGGATACTCCACATCCTGTTATTTTCTTTTGTTAATTTGGGCACCTGTGATTGAAGAGAATTGGTTGACGCCATTGCCAACAATATTTTAGTAGTTCAACCACGGCCTAGCAATTGATATGTCTATGACCCGGTAGCTGTGGAATTTAATTTTTGGTGGGTGGCAGCTCCCTTAATTTATTTCTTCACTGATGAGTGCATTTAGTGGCCTGGAAACATTGAATTCCTTGTTTCCTTCAAGTCTCCAGCTTTCTAAATATAATTACTTTGGTGGGTGGCTTCAAAAAGAAATTTCCCACGTGTAAGCAAGATTTGAAAATCTTCCTTCAATTATTTTGTATCTTCCTCCCTTCCTTTTGTTTGTTTCCTTCACATAAACAAGGTAGCAGCGGCAACGTCAATAAAAAGGGACATCAACAGAGTGGCACGGGCAGCAGGAGACAGAAGCGGCTCGTGGCAGCAGCTGGCGGAGGCGAGTGGTGCTCACGGCGGCGAGCAGGCGGAGCTTGAAGGCTGCTGGGAGGCGCTTGGAGGAGGCTGCTGGAGCGACGGGAACAGCAGTAGCACAGCAGCAGCGGTGGTCCGGTGGTCGGCAGCGGTTGCACGGAGCAGGAGGCCGGAGGGTTTGACCGGTGCACAGCAGTAGCCGCCGGAAGTGTGCCGGCGCAGGTGGTCGCTGATGGCGGCGCTACGACGGCTTCTGGGCAGCACTCGGAGGGGACACCGGTGAGCAGATTAAGTCTTTTAATTTTGAGCGTTTATACTCAAGTTGTTTGGCTCTGAGTTTAGATCTCAGGCTCCGATACCAATTCTGTTGGAATTTTGAATTGGGGAGAACAATTGAGAGTTTAGATGTTATTGTTCTAAATCTCGTTCTTCATTTTTTCGCTAACATTACAAGGCTATTTATAGCCGGAAAGATTACATGCGTGATAATATAAAAACAACATTGTTGACAAACTACGGATCCACAATCTAATTGCAATCCAACTTAGCGGGTACTTTGACGACGGCTGTGGCAGCTCTTTTTGACGACGGCATGAGTATGCATTGTCGGGGAAGGCGGCTGGAGCATGCGTAGTTATGTGAGTTTATGATTCAACAAATTTACACGTACCATAAACTGTTGGGAACCAGTTTTGAGCAAATGTGTTCACAACCGATGTCTGAACTACTTTGTTGGACCAACCTCATCAACAGCAGACAAACTAAGTAAAGGAAGAAGAGCTGGCGAATATACTCATGAAGATTCTCCAACGGCTAGCTGATATTCTGCCCGGATCTTGCACACGAAGTATGGAAACCAAGATCTCTTAATCCGGGCAACTCTATTCTAAGGATCCGCGCATTTATGGAAAGAAGATCTTCAGCCTTAGAATGGAGGAAAGATGATTCTCTTCAAATAGGGCGGCCAAGGGATGAATCTGTACGACGAATGAATTGACTTACACCTTTGAGCAATCGAAAGCAATTGAAAAGAGAGAATCATATTCCTTCCGTGTTCGTGAGTTTATCATTTCGAAGGAAGAAATCCGATTAACACTTCCTCGGGTGAATTGATCGAAAGTGCCACTGTAAACTTGATTGAGGACGACGGATTCAATCAAGGTTTTCAAGGAGTCATCAAACTCAAGAGTTTAATTGAAAAAGATTCAAGAAGGAGAGTCGCCAACAGGTTTCGACCAAGGGCAAACTTGAAGGAGAAGCCTTCAAGGGATTGAAGCAAGGTCGGGGAGATCTTCACCAAGACAGGGGGAGTGTCTTGGTTTGACAATTCAGTCCGCTTGGTGATTGAAGTTGGGCGAAACAAATCACTATTGTTTAGATCGAGGATCAAGTCAAAACAGTTAGTGAATCTCCTGGATTGGTATCCCCCAGATGTAGGCTTGTGCCGAACTGGGTCGACAAACCTTGAGTTCTTTACTATTACAGTTTATTTACTTTCCGCTGCTTAATATCTTAAACTGTTTAACGTGTCCACGAAAGGTGTTTGAACTAGTTTTCAGGACTACTTAATTGGTTATCCACGCAAACGGACCTAACAATTGGTATCAGAGCCACACGCTTTGGAAAGCGAGATCCAGACGAAGAAGCATGGAAAACCAAGGCGGATCAGTAACCAGACCTCCATTGCTCGATGGATCCAACTATGCGTATTGGAAAGATCAAATGGAGGCCTTTCTCATCGCTTTAGATGAAGGGGCTTGGGATGCAGTAGAAAACCAATACCATCCTCCAGTAGAAGAAGAAGATGGTGTAAAAACCATCAAACCAAGGAGTGAATGGATTGCTACCGAGAAGCTTGCCGCTTCAAAGAACTCCAAAGCCCTGAACGCCATTCACAATGCTCTCACAAAGGATCAATACAGACTCATCGCTGGATGTAAGGTCACATACGATGTCTGGACTACTTTAGCCAATACCTACGAGGGTATGGCTCCGGTAAAGAAATCTAGGATCATTACTCTCGATGCTCAATTTCATAAGATTTCTATGGATGATAATGAATCAGTCGGCCAATATATTGGTCGTATTCGTGATCTAACCAACCAAGCCCTTCAGCTTGGCAAAGTGTATTCTCAGCAGGATATTGTAGGAAAAATCATTGGGACGCTTCCGGAAAGGTTCAATGCAAAAGTAGCCGCACTTGAACTATACAAAGACTTTGATAAATTGCATGTCGATGAACTAATGGGAATCCTACAATCGTGGGAAATGGATCACTGCCCCAGGGGCAAAAGTAAACCAGTGGCATTCAAATCCGTGACCAATGATGCGGATGACTCCTCCATGGAAGATCATGAGGACTATAGTGACGAAGAAGAATTGGCCATGCTGTCCAAAAGACTCAATCAGATCATCAAGAACCGTAGATCCAGATTCAACTCCTCTATGAAGAAGGATGCCGGGACATCAAACTCAAAGTCCACTCAGAAAGGCTCGAAGTCATTCGACAGAAATAAATCCAAATCTTCAAAGATTGAAGATGATAAGGAGATCATCTGCTTTGAATGTGGGGGAAGAGGACATATGAAGAAGGACTGTGCCAATCTCAGACCAAAGGAGTCAAGCAAATCTTACCAAGTAACGTTCAGTGACTCTGAGATGAGAAGGAGTCCAATGAACATGGTGTAGACTATGGAGTAGCCTTCATCGGTACATGGGATTCCGACAGTGATGATGAACTCGAGGCAGGTATTTGTACCAACTCAGTCAATATGGTTTCCTCTAACATGGTTCGTTCTTTTGCTAGGGATCAGGATGAAGGCATCAGTAAACTTAATGATCTCTATGAAGGAACGTTCGAGAAACTGGAAATGTCTATTGCTGAATCAGTAGAATTACATGTTGAGAATGGAAGCCTAAGAGAACAACTCCAGAGTCTCACAAGCAGAAATCAGGAACTTGAAAAGGTGTCCACAGAACTGTCTGAACAGGTGAACGAACTCCGTGAGAAAATGCGGAACTCCAGAAAGACAACAAGGAACTGGAGGTTGAAAAAGTTGACTATAAACTATGGTCTATAGTATGCTTGGAAAGAAAGATGCTCTTCACACCGAACTTACCGAAGTTCAAGACAAACTTGCCAAGGCAGAAAGCACTCTGGCGGCACTAAACAAAGGAAAAGCTAAGTTAGATGATGTAATTGCTATGGGAAGGCCAAGCAGTAACAAACAAGGCTTGGGATATCAAGCCTCAACCTCAAGAGGAGAAAAGAAAAACAAGTTTGTGTCCGGAGGAATGCTAAGTGAACACCGAACTATCAAGAAATCATTCCATCATGAAGGAAGGAACAAATGGACAAGAAGACCACCTCCTCCAATCCCACTCAGATGCGATTACTGCAAGCTTGAAGGCCACAAAACCAAGAACTGTGGAATCTTAGTAAGAGACTTACAAGCAGGAAAACCCATCACCTGGCCAAATGACAAAATCAAGATGAAGCTGATCTCCATCAAGTGCGAATGGGTTCCTAAAATTCAGAACAGATGTCATATTGCCTTTCTCTCACAAAAGAAAAATGATGCGGACAAAGTATGGTACTTCGATAGTGGCTGTTCCAAACACATGACGGGTAAAAGGAGTCTTCTCAAACACTACAAAGAAATTGATGGAGGATTCGTTGTATTTGGAGATGGGAAAAAGGGGGCCCTAGTTGGACAAGGCACCATTGAGAACAATGGCTCAAGGGAATTGTCTCCAGTTTTCCTAGTTGATGGACTCCAAGCAAACTTGATTAGCATCAGTCAGCTGTGTGATGAGGACCTCGTGGTGCAGTTCACCAAGAAAGATTGTCAAGTGCTCAACCAGGATCAAGAATGCATCATGAGAGGTTTGCGCTCTAAAAATAATTGCTGTCATCTTGTTCAAACTTGCAATTTTGGTGCAGCTGCAGGAAAAGGTCACATCACACTATGGCATGAAAAACTCGGACATCTCAATTTCAAAGATCTTATCAGACTCAGCAGAACCGGGGCAGTCAAAGGTCTTCCTCAATTCAAAAAATCAAATGCAGAATTTTGCAACGAATGTGCCAAAAACAAACAGCATAGGAGTTCACACAAGTTGTCTGAACACCCTGGATCGACCAAGTGTCTTGACCTACTACACATGGATCTTATTGGTCCAATGGAGGTTGAAAGTTTGGGAGGTAAAAGATATATTTTTGTATGTATTGATGATTACTCCAGATACACTTGGGTAGATTTTCTCAGGGAAAAATGCGACACGTTCAAAGCTTTCGAGAAGCTGTGCAATCGACTCATGACCGAAAGGGACACTATTGTGAAACGAATTCGAAGTGATCATGGACGAGAGTTCGAAAATCAGTTCTTTGAGGAATACTGCACAATACATGGAATTAAGCATGAATATTCGGCACCAAAAACACCACAACAAAATGGAGTAGTCGAAAGAAGAAATCGAACCCTACAAGAAATGTCTAGGGTGATGCTCAATTCAAAGAAAGTGGCTGAATTCCTTTGGGCCGAAGCCATCAACACAGCATGCTACACCATAAACCGAGTCTACTTAAGGCCAAACTCTCTTATGACTCCATATGAGATTTGGAACGGTAAAAAGACCTCAATTACTTATTTCCATATTTTTGGTAGCAAGTGTTTTGTTCTAAATGACAGGGAACATGTTGGAAAGTTTCAAGAAAAAAGTAATGGAGGAATATTTGTGGGATACTCTACCACAAGTCGTGCATACAGAGTATATCTTCCTAAAACAAGGAAAGTACTGGAGTCCACAAATGTTACCATAGAAGATGTGCCCAGCAAGGAGGATGTTCCACCTTACGATGATGAAACTCCCAGCAGTCAGGATGATCAAAATAGTGCTGCTCAAACCACTTCTGATGACATGTCCACCAAAAGAGTCCAAACGCCCAACATGGACGCCTTGTTACGAGAAGCAGAGCCTCAAAAGGATTTAAATGGACGCATTCACAAACACCATGACCCTGAAGACATTATTGGTGATGTAAATGAAAGGAGAAAGACTCGAGGGAAAAAGATCGACTTTAAAGAACTAGCTGGCTTGAACTGCTATACTTCAAAGATCGAACCTTCCAAAGTTGAAGAAGCTCTTCAAGATGAACACTGGATAAATGCCATGCAGGATGAACTACTCCAGTTCGAAAGAAATGAAGTCTGGACCCTGGTTGAAAGATCTCAAGACAAGAACATAATTGGAACCAAGTGGATCTTCCGCAACAAAAGTGATGAAAAAGGGAATATTACAAGGAACAAAGCTCGGTTAGTTGCTCAAGGCTACACTCAGGTCGAAGGTGTGGACTTCAGTGAAACATTCGCTCCTGTAGCAAGACTTGAAGCAGTCCGACTCCTACTGTCCATCGCATGCTCGCTAGGATTCAAACTCTATCAAATGGATGTCAAAAGTGCCTTCCTAAATGGATGGCTAAATGAGGAAGTGTATGTAGAACAACCCAGAGGGTTTGAAGACCCCCATCATCCTCAACATGTCTACAAGCTCAACAAGGCACTCTATGGATTGAAACAAGCTCCCAGGGCTTGGTACGAAAGGCTCTCCAAATACCTGCTGGGACACGGATTTGAAAGAGGAAGCCTGGATAAGACCCTCTTCATCAAAAGAGAAAACAGAGGAATCCTCATTGCTCAAGTCTACGTTGATGACATTGTCTTTGGTTCAACTCATCATGTGCTCAAAGACCAATTCATCGAAATCATGGGTAAGGAGTTCGAAATGAGCATAGTAGGGGAACTAACATATTTTCTTGGCTTGCAGGTTTCTCAGAAGAAAGATGGGATATTTCTAAGTCAAACCAAGTATGCCCGAAATATTGTTAAGAAGTTTGGCATGGTGTCCAGCAAACCCGTTCGAACGCCTATAGGGACCAATGACAAACTGAGCAAAGACCCCAGTGGACAAAGTGTGGACCAAAAACTCTATTGAAGCATCATTGGAAGCCTACTATATCTAGCTGCAAGTCGACCAGACATAAGCTATGCAGTAGGAGTGTGTGCTCGTTATCAAGCGGATCCTAAGGAATCACACCTAAAAGCAGTCAAACGAGTGATCAAATATGTTTCAGGGACAAGTGATCTTGGTATATGGTATTCTAAAGAATCTAATCTCTCACTACTTGGTTATAGTGATGCAGATTGGGCAGGTGATGCGGACGATCGAAAAAGCACAACCGGAGGATGCTTTTACATTGGAACTAACCTAGTTAGTTGGTATAGCAAGAAACAAAGTTCCATCTCCCTCTCGACTGCCGAAGCTGAATACATTGCAGCTGGAAGTTGCTGTGCACAATTGCTATGGATGAAGCAAATGATGCTAGACTATGGGATTGATCAAGAAGTCCTCACTATACTATGTGACAACATGAGTGCGATTAACATCTCAAAGAATCCAGTCCAACATGGGAGAACTAAGCACATTGACCTTAGACACCACTTCATAAGGGATCTTGTTGAAGAAGGAATAGTGTCCATACACCATGTCGGAACTACTGAGCAACATGCGGATATTTTCACTAAGGCTCTTGATTGAGAGAGATTTGAAAAATTGACAAGGGATCTTGGCCTATGCACGATCACATAAAAATCCCGAAAATTGTGGAATAAGTTTTTATTTTTTGCAATTTCCATATTTTGTGTAATTTTATATCTTATTACCTTAATTATGTTATTCTAACCATCTTGTTTAGAATATTCCGCAGGATCTTTTTACTTGGGAAGTTACCTTCTCCCATTTGAATTCAAACTAAGAAAGAATCAATTAACTTGATTTGACACGTCTGACGTACACTAGGCGGGAACGGTTAATAGCCACCAAAATTCAAATTTGTGATCATGACTGTGTTGGGAACCGTGATTCACCTTCCATATTCAAATTAAGGGAAGTTTCCTCATAACCGCTATCTTACCACTCTATTTGATTGGATTCTCCTCCCTCACATACTCACTCTTCTCTCAAAGAAATCTCTCGGACTTTCTCTTTTTAACACACATTCCTCTTCACTTGTTCTTGCCAAAAGCCTTTCTTTTTCAGCAACCATGGTGAAGACAAGAGGAAGCCAGAGCTCAAAATCTCAAGGCCCTACTCCCGCATCAACCACAGGTAGCAAGAAAGTTACATCCCCTGAGGAGTCCAGTGCTAAGGGTCATGCCAAAGCTGTTCAGAAAGCGATCATGGAGCAAACTATCTCAAAAACTCCATCCTTGGTTGCTGTTCCATTCCCTTCATCTTCTCCATCCACTGCCGGAGAAAGGGGAGCCACTGGTGGCGTTCAAGACCCGCTCGACATTCGAGCCGAAGTAGCCGGAGCCAAAGCCTTGAAACAAAAAGAAGCAGAGGTACATAAAGCAAATGGAAAAGCGGTTTCCACCTCAAATACCCGTGAGAAGGTAGTTGCAAGGAAGAACGCCTCGATCAATGAACGAGTTGAGGCTGACCTAGCCATGGCACTTGGACCTATTGATGCAATCTTGGCTGACCTCCCCAACTTGGGCGCTGACAATGCGACAGAGACAGGAGTGTCCACCAAATCCGCTGAACCTGCACTAAAAGTTGCACCAAAGGTGTCCACTGAAAAGCCAAAGAAGAAAACTCCTGTAAAGAAGGTAGTAACAGTGCCAAGTGTTCCGACCAACCCAGCACCAGTCACCACCGTTGAAGCAACCCTGAAGAACCTCTTCACATCACTACCTCTGCAATCCAACATGGTTTACCCAAGGTGTCCGGACCGGTCACTGAACCACTTGACGAAGAAGAACTGGATTCAGACTATGTTCAAGAGGATGCTGATGAAAGTTCTGGAGACGAGTCAATGGTTGATATCAGCGATGACGAAAGAGATTATGCTGTGAACGAAATCACCGAAGAAATTGCTTGGACTGCCAGTCAGAAACGGAAACATGCACTGAGGAAGGAAGTTGAGCAAGTCGCGGCTACCAAAGAACCTGTTCACACTGAAGTTGTTCACACTGAGGATGAGCAGGAGGAGGAAGAAGAAGATGAGGAATCCTCAAGCTCTAAGGATGATGCAAATAATGAGTCCGGATGAGACTCTGAGCACCCTCAAGTCGATGCCCAGGAACCACTTGAGGGGGAGAATCCCACTGACAACCAGTCCGAGGAGTTGGGATCTCAAGACACTCAAAGCGAGGAGCAAGAGTCCGAGGAAGAAAGTTCCGAAGAGGAAGAATCTGAAGAAAGAGTCGAGGTAAATGTTGAACCAGTCACTGTGCAAGAAACGGTAACCCAGCCAGAAACCCGAGAGCCTACTCCACCAAGGCGTTCACCCAAGGAGTCTGAACCCAAAAAGCGGACGCGTTCTGAACCTGAAGGGTCCTCTAAGGCCACTGGATCCAAGAAGAGAAAAATCGTCTTATCCTCATCTGAAGAACATGAACCCGAGATCATTGATGCTGGAAACGCCATATCCACGGCCTTCTACTATGCAGTGTCCGAGCAATATTTTTCAACTGTCCTGGAAAGGATGAAGGTGCACCCTGAGATCAGATTTGCAGCTGTGCGTTACGAGGAAATGGGATGGCACAAATACTTGGAGGACAGATCTCTTCTATTCGGGGGAACGGAGATCAAGCAATATAAGGGACAACTAGTTAGGCATTTCTATGCAAACCTGAGCTCTGAAGTCCTCAACTCCAAAAGCCCCTGGTTTGAACTCAGTTATGCACATGGCCAACTGTTTGAACTCAAAGCCAGAGCACTGAACCGTTTTCTCCAGGTACCCCGAACTCATCTGAAATCTGTTTATTCTCGAAGTGCCAAATTCCCTATGAATACTATTACTGAAACACTCACTGGAGTTGAAGGGAAAAAGTTTCAAGGAAAGGGGTTAAGTGCTGGTGTCCTAACCCAAAAGTTTTCACTGCTTTACAAATTATGTGCACACAACATCATGCCCACTGCTAACCACTCTGTCGTGTCAAAAAGCATGTGTAAATTATTGTTTGCCATAGACCAGAAGTATGAGATCAACTATGGAGCACTTGTGCTCGAACAAATGTTGGCGTTCGCGGGCACCATCAAAAGGAAGTACAACACCACTCTTCCCTTCCCTGGCCTCATATCTGAGTACCTGAAGCATCTCCACATTCTTGGGAGCAAGCATGATCGCCCTGAGGACATTGCAGACTTCAAACTTTCCTCAAATCTTGCAAAGAAGAAGCCAGATTTGGCTGGACCAGGAGGGAAGATCCCTGCAAAAGATGCTTTCTCCATGCTCTGAGATGAACTCACTGACTACATCAACCACCTCAAAGTGCTGAAAGCTCAAGTGCACAGTCGTGTCCAAGCTGCTGAAAAGCTGTTCAGACAGCTTCCTGATGTTTGGTATGATGATGAACAGGATTTGGATACCAATCCAGCAGAGGAGTCTAGCGACTCGGCTGAGGAGTCCTCTGAGGAATCCGAGTGACATGCCCTTTTTGGGCAAAATGTGCGCCAGAGGGGGAGTCAAGTTGATATAGCCGTTGAACGGTTCCTCTGGTATGCACTACAATCGACATGGGGTAGCCTGGTGGAAGAAAGTCTCTGCTGATGAAGGGTAATTTTTTTTGTCTGAACTATTTTTGTGAACTGTTTTTGCTGAACAAATTGCACAATGGCCTGTAATAATTAAATTGTGATCTTACATGCTTTATTTTATGATTATTGCCATGTGCTTACTTTTGATGTAAATGCTCCTAGAATATTTGATAGGCAATCATGTACGGAGCATTAGAATAGTTTGTCTTGTGTTTGGGAATCTTTGTAATTGGTGGTTGGGTCGCAATGGGAAGTATTTCTACATCATTGTTCTTGTGTCAATTATTTAGACATCGGTTGAATCAACTCTTATACTGGCCCACATTCTGCCAAAAAGGGGGAGATTTTTGGGAACCAGTTTTGAGCAAATGTGTTCACAACCGATGTCTGAACTACTTTGTTGGACCAACCTCATCAACAGCAGACAAACTAAGTAAAGGAAGAAGAGCTGGCGAATATACTCATGAAGATTCTCCAACGGCTAGCTGATCTTCTGCTCGGATCTTGCACACGAAGTATGGAAACCAAGATCTCTTAATCCGGGCAACTCTATTCTAAGGATCCGCGCATTTATGGAAAGAAGATCTTCAGCCTTAGAATGGAGGAAAGATGATTCTCTTCAAATAGGGCGGCCAAGGGATGAATCTGCACGACGAATGAATTGACTTACACCCTTGAGCAATCGAAAGCAATTGAAATGAGAGAATCATATTCCTTCCGTGTTCGTGAGTTTATCATTTCGAAGGAAGAAATCCGATCAACACTTCCTCGGGTGAATTGATCGAAAGTGCCACTGTAAACTTGATTGAGGACGACGGATTCAATCAAGGTTTTCGAGGAGTCGTCAAACTCAAGAGCTTAATTGAAAGATTCAAGAAGGAGAGTCGCCAACAGGTTTCGACCTAGGGCAAACTTGAAGGAGAAGCCTTCAAGGGATTGAAGCAAGGTCGGGGAGATCTTCACCAAGACAGGGGGAGTGTCTTGGTTTGACAATTCAGTCCGCTTGGTGATTGAAGTTGGGCGAAACAAATCACTATTATTTAGATCGAGGATCAAGTAAAAACAATTAGTGAATCTCCTGGATTGGTATCCCCCAGATGTAGGCTTGTGCCGAACTGGGTCAACAAACCTTGAGTTCTTTATTTTTACAGTTTATTTACTTTCCGCTGCTTAATATCTTAAACTGTTTAACGTGTCTACGAAAGGTGTTTGAACTAGTTTTCAGGACTACTTAATTGGTTATCCACGCAAACGGACCTAACATAAACATTTCAGGATTATGAACATAGGAGGTTAGTGGGATCATCTTCTGTAATGGCTGATTATGAACATTATGGATGTTTGGAAGCTAAGAGAGGGGGTGGAATTCGAGAAATTGTTTACCCATGGGCGTTTCTCCTACTTGCTGAGATCCGACTGGAGTTTTGTATCCCCGAATTTAATTTCATTTTTTTGTGTTCTCCTTTCCCACCACTCGAATTTGATTTCATTTTCTTGTGTTTTCCTTTCCCACACCCAACGCTTGTGCATCACTGTTACAAAAAAAATAAACACTTCATGAATTCACTCACACACATTTTTTTAAAGAAATACAGTTGGTCAAAAAAATTTTGACAGTTTCTTCTTTGGACTTTTTCCTTTTCGTGTAGTTTTAACTTTTGCTTCTCTAAAATATAATCCCAAGAGATTAAATATCTGGATGCAAGGACAGCCATTGCCGGATAATTATGTGAACTTTTGGCTTTAACTCACGGATAAATGGCAAAATAAAATTTATACAAGATGATAGTATGCCAACCCTTTTTCCAGCCTTTTGTAGTAATACTGGCTGTAAGCCTGCAGAGATCATCAAACTAACTGAATTCATCTGTGACAGCAACTTAAAACTGTTGTACATCAATTCCTGCATGAATTCGGGCTGGAGGTGCCTGATTTAGAATTTGACCTGTAGCGAAGTTTTCTAGGGTTTCTTGGCGGCTTTGAAACCATTGGAGAACCTGTACTACTAACTGTGCTTACTTTGAAATGTCTGCTTGATCTTTTTGAACTGGAAGGGAGTTGATTCAGGCCAACTGTTCCAGTGGTGCCAAATGGTTCAAATCCATAACCCACACCACGGGTTTCTTGATATTTGTTCGAGAAGTTTGTGTGCAAGAATTCAATTTCAATGATTCAGCATTTTGATTGATGTTAGCCACTTTTGCAGAGGCTTCTATTCCGTTTGACTGACCATCTGATTTGCTGCATGTCCTGCCACGACATTTATTAGCATTGGCCAATCGACACTCTCCATCAATATCTCCCACTTCATCTTGGTGAATTTGCTGAAAAATGCAGCACAATTAAAAGATGGAATTGGAGAGAGCAACTGTTCAAATAGGCAATGAAACTAATAATAATAATAATAATAATAATAATAATAATAATAACCAATACTAGCATAGGAGGAACATGCAATGAACAAAGGAAAGAATAGGACGAACAAACTCTAAGGTGGCATTTGGATGGATGGATCGGATTTAAAAACAATACTAGCATCCTTTCACTTGTTTGGAGTAGTGGAAGGATTTATGAATGGATTTCAAATCGACTTAATTATTAAAATAATGCATTTAAATTATGGCGTTCCCAAAATAGCCAAAAATCGCTATCTCAAATGGCGATCTGCAGAAAATAATATTTTATCCCTTCAACAGTTCTAATTGCTATTTGAGTTTGCGACTTATGAGATAAAAAATGAAATATTCATTCAACAGTAATAATCGCAATCCCAGATAGTAATCGCAACCCCAAGTAACGATCTGTGTAAAAATATATATATTTATTTAATTGCTAATCAATGGCGATGTCTTTTTTTATTAAAAAAAAATAAATTTGCCCTAGTCGTCATCTCAAGTATCACAAAAAGGCAATAGTCGCAATCTCAAATGCCGACTTACACAAAAATAAAAAATAAAAAACAAATGAAAATAAGAAAGTGGCGTTTTGTTACCAAAAAAAAAAAAAGAAAGTGGCATTTTTGTCTTTATGGTGCTTGGCACCTTTATCCTTTCAGCTTCTAAGTTTTTTGTTCCTGTGAGTTCACATCCAATGCAAATGGGATGAATGGGATGAATGACAAGTGAAGAAATTAGGGTTTGTCATTTACATTAAAAAAAAAATAGGGTTTTTTCGTCTTTTTCAATTGCATTGAAACTAGTGTTTTGTATTTTCTTCATTCCATTACTTTGAAACTAGGGTTTGTCATTATATTTCACATGATTACATTTGGACAAATTAAATAATTCAATCCTTCCATCTATATCCATTGATTCAATTCACCGCAAATTTGTTCAAATATCTTTCTTTTATACTTTCTATCATATTCAATGCTATATTTATCTTTATTAAAATGTTATGTTTATCTTTTGTTTTAAGATGCTATAAATTAACGACACCAATTATGCAATGTGACTACATCTTACTGTAGTTTTCATCTCCTTCTTCTCTTCTTCTTCTTCACATTTCACAAGTTATCAATTAAGAGGGGAGGAACACATTTTCTTAATCTCAGGAACAAAACAAGCGAATAGAAAAAGAAAGGAAGTGAAATCCACTGTTTTGATGGGGGGAGTAAGAACCACAACCTTGGCGTAAAGGAGTCCGTCTTCCAGACCGCACTTGCTGATTCCACCTTTTTCTTAGTTTTGTACTCCCTCCGTCCCACCTCAAGTGTCTTGTTACTGTTGGACACGGGAATTAAGGTAAAGTTGGTTTGTGAGTATATGGTGGGGTCCACATAGTTGTTGGAGGGGAAAATTATTTCTATTTATAGAAAGAAGACATTTATAATGGGACATCCAAAAATAGTAAGTAGGACATTTGGAATGGGACGGAGGGAGTATTAATTATAATTATAGTTATATTGAAGATCAAGAATGTTACCCATGAGTGGCAATGATTCCTCTTGTAATATTCACATCTATTTGGAAACGACACAGACGTCCAGCTCTGAAATAAATTTAGATCCCTAAGTGTGAGTATAATAGTGGCCAGAAGGAGTGTTGTATTCTCAGACCGTATTTCTCTAGCCATAAATACAACTTGAGAGGACAACAGTTCTTCAGGCCACTATTGTGCTCTTTCCGCTTAGGTGTATCCAAGTTTATTTGAGAGCTGGACGGCTGTGCTGTTTCTAAATCGAGGTGAATAGTCCACGCATAAGGAAACATTGTCACCGACGGGAAACATTCTTGATCGCAATGAATAAATATGAGTACAAGAATAATCCATGTACAATTAAGTACATGTATTGCGCTATTTTTTTTTTTTGTTATTATTGTTGTAATAGTATTTATCAATCATTCGAAACGAGGTGAATTGGTCGGTAGGAGTTGAAGGAGTTATTAGAAACGAGGAGAAGTTGGAGGAGTTATTAGAAACGAGGAGGAGTTGGAGGAGTTATTAGAAATGAGGTGGGCGAATTGGTCTTTACCCCCTGTCTAATTCTATCGGGTGCTGGGATTCATCTGAGGTAGAAGTGACAGCTGTTAACAGAGTTTGCAGGGCATTGATCCGAGATCAGGGGTTCCCGTTACCAAAACTGTGTATCGAGTGTGATTCTAAGAACGTAGTCGGGTGGCTGAGAGAACCAGACACATTGCCTTGGCGCTTCAAAGATTTATTCGGACCCATCATAGAGTTAATCAATCATTCGGGGGATGTATATGGCAAAATATATTGAGGGAACGCAACGATGAAGCAGATATGTGGCCGAAAAAGGGTGCCGCAGGGGAAGAAAAGCTGGAGTTATGGCATTGAGAGATAATTGCAATGATCCAACCGAATCTCAGGTCAACATTCACTTGTGACTGTGTTAAGGATGGTGGCTGTTTGGTATGCTGTTCACAGATCTGTTGTTGTCTTCAATGTGTTTGGTAGGTTCGATCAAATGGTCCTGAATTGGATGACAAATTGTCGCTGCTTCATTACGACCTGTTACGGTCTTGCATCTCTAGAACTTTAAAGTTGTGTGTTGATGTGGGCTTCTTGTTGTCTGTAGCGTTGTATTACCTTTTGTAATGGCATGGCTTTGTTGTGGAGGTGTCAAGTTTTGGCTATGGAATAAAGATTTCATTACTCTCAAAAAAATAAAAGTATTTATCTATTAATATTTATCTATAAATGAATTTCCTAGAATGAATTTTATGTGGTTTTGATATTTTTTGTAGTTAGAAAAGTATATATACAATAATAATAATATAAAAATAATTCATCGTAATTATTATTACCACCATCAGTTTTAAAAAAACTAACAAAAATATAATAATATCATAAATGATACAACTAATAATAATAATAATAATAATAATAATAATAATGGAAATAATAGTTTTTAGTTATGTAATTATTTTAAATAAACATTTGAATGTTTAATGATATAAGCATACATGAAGACAATAGAGATAAAAATATTAAAAGTTTTGTAGAAGACAATGAACATTACAGACAATTGTTTCGTGCATTATTGAAACAGTGGAAACATTATTTTAATACATATTGTAATAATTGTCAGAATACATGTGTACAAATAATAATTGCAGGCCTTATTGAAACGTGAACCAATTATTTGTATGATAATATGAGAAAGACTGAAGAATGCACTACTTTATAAAGCTTCAATGTTTGTTGAGAGGGAATGCACAAAGAGGAGAAAAATTGTATGCGTAATACACTTTGCTCATTATTCTTCAAACAAAAGCCTAGTTTGTTATCGCGGGCAATTGTAGCATAATCCATTACCTATTTTCATCTGGTACGTAGTATATTATTTTTTGCATAACCTTTAGTATTGCAGAACATTTAATCTTATACTCGTCGTTGTACGTTATTTTTTTCCATTGCATAAGATTGTAACAGTATGTATAATTTGTTCATTTAGGTGAAATGGCGAATGAATATGTGAAAATAGTTTTGTTTTGGGGCGGTAAGGTGGTTCAAAGTCATTCCAATATTGGCTACGATCAACCCCCGCGTGCATGGCGCATTATCCCCAGGAATGCATCTTACACAGATCTACTTGCTATTATTTATAGTGCGACCGGTGTGAACGCATGTAAGTTTTGCGTGAAGCTGTTCACCCAATTCCAGTGGACAAATAATATGGGGCAGTAGTCCAATACTGTTTTGATGGAAATCAGTGATAATGGGCAACTACAATGTTTTTTACACCCAAGTTATGGGTATGAGACCATGCAGTTGTTTCTGGAATTTATGCGGCATGGTGTTGAGGGTGAATCTGTAGGTCTGGCAGGAACATCACAAGGAATATTACCAGGGGGCGAAGTCCGGAAAGGTGACAATGAATATGGTAGCGTTGGTGGTGTGGGGTCGGATAACGAGGCCACAGACTACAATTATGAGGGTGGGCAAAATAGTTCGGATAATGAAATAGATTCTGCGTGCGATGAGGATGTGGATGAGGTTTCAAGTACTGACCTTAAGGACAGTGTGTCAAGAACTCCGTACGATGCAATATTCGATTGTGATGAGGACGAAGAAGTGGAGACGCATGTGGATTCAGCTCGAAGAGGGTCGTGGATTGAAGATTCAGTAGATGTTCCATCATGGGGAGCATGGACGTACAGTAAATGGGATGGGAAACTAGATATCGGAATTTCATCTGCATCGAAGGATGAGTTACAAGCTGCTGTGAAACACTACTCCGTCGTATACGCGCAACGGGAGTACATCGTAAAGAGGAGCAACAAAACACAATGGAGGGTACAATGTGAGAATTATGATTCATCAAATGGTTGTATTTGGCGGCTGGCAGCATGCCTTAAATATCTTGTGTCATTTAAAGAACCGGTGGGTAGGCACCGATACTGTATGCGACACTTGGCTTCCAACTTGAGCAAGAAATTCAAAAACAAACACATGAAGACTCTTTTCTGGGAAACAGCCTGTGCAAACTACGCAAACGACTTCCATAAGCAAATGGAGGTCATAAAGGTCGCTCTCTCGGGAGCATACACGTACCTGATGGAGATTCCATTGGAGAAATGGACTTTCGCATGAGACGAAGGGTGGAGACGCGGGATGACCATAACAAACCTCTCAGAATGTTACAACCATGTTTTGAAAGAGGCACGTAAGCTGCCAATATATGGGATGATCATGTGAATATTTGAGAAGCTCATTAATCACTTCAACAAGAAGCACATTGCCACGAACCGCCGACTTGCTGATGGATTCGAGTGGACGGCGTATGCTACTGAATGTTTCGACACAACGCGTAGGCTTGCACGGAATTTCTATGCGAACATCGTGAACTATCAAGAAATGGAAATGTGCGTATACCACCGCTCTTCTATAGGTTCGAAAGGGGTGAATGTTGTGTCCGTATTGAATGGAATTTGTGACTGTGGTGGGATGTTCCAACGTGGAATTATATGCAAACATATGATGGCAGCGTGCCGCCAATTCAGAGTGAGCGAGAAGAGCAAGGTTCCAATGGAGTATAACATATCGAAGTATGTGGCAATGTATTCTCACCCTTTCCACGGTTTGGCAGACGAGGGGTCATGGACCTCACCTCGGTTTAAATTAGTGCATAATCCGATGCTACGCACGAGAAACCGACGGGGACGAAAGAACACTTCTAGAATTCATAATGAGATGGACGAAGCGGGATCATCACAAGGTAGGCGCCGACAGAGATAAAATTGAATTATAAATTGATGATGAGCAATGGATTTCGTTATAACTTCACTAGCTAAACATCAACTTTAGAGGTTTACACATTTAGTAGAATATTAGTACCATGTGATCAGTGTGTGTACTTGGTTTATTAATCCGTTGAAGGATTTTGTATTAATTTAAATATTTCAAATTAATTTCACCTTAGATTAGTAAATCATGCACGATTATATGTAAGTGTTTAATACTCTTGGCCTTATGTACTTTCCCCGCGGGCGGTGCTGAATAATTGGTTGATGATCAACATCATATAAAGTTGTGCCACCTGCGTCATCTCTAATATGTGGCGTGATTCAAGCCTCGACTTTAACTGCTCGTACAAATAACTCAGTTTTATTTGATTTTCATTCCGACTGAGGTGCTCGCCTCGTACCTCAAATCCTAAAAGTGGCCCTGTTATTGTGGCCCAGTCCTATGCTCGATCTAGCCTCGTATGGGTCATCATGGTCTCCCCGTCCAGAGGCAAATGAAACATCACCGCCATATCTTGGAGAGTCATGGTAGCCTAATCGGATCTAAAATGAAACGTATGTGTTTCTCTCCGCCACCGTTCCACCAACCCCGTAATCAAAGCCCAATCTATTGGCTTATGGCCCAATCTGTGGACTCTATACAACCCGACACGATGCAAAATCTCAAGGATACGAGGGTGATCGTCGATCAAATGAGCTGCTTGTTTAAAATTTACACCTCCCCAAACTTGATACGCATCTTCATACCCCTCTGCACCAGCCCATATTGCCTTAGAAATATGCCACTCCTGCCTGTGCAATAAACTCCGGTCACCTGGCCCCGGCCCGGCACCATCATAGGCAAAATGCATCGATGCAATAGAAACAATATTAACTATTAAAAATACACATGCGGTTATTGCCTCATTAGCAATATTTAGAAATCAAAATTCAGTATCATAATAATATTTTGTTATATTCTCAAAATGACAGTAGTATTGAATTATTAATAATGTAGTAGTATTGGATTGTTAATAATGTATTCCTGGACAATTGCAATTCAGATTTTTTTTTTTAAATTTTTTCATCGGTGAACCCAATATTTTTTTCTGTGAACAATTGCAATTCAGATTTCAATGCTTAGAGAAAGAAAAAACCAAGAAGTAGGAGTATTTTATATTTTTCCTTTTACTTTTAATTGGTTTTTTACTTTTAAATGATTAAATTTTGGAATGGTCTTTCGGTCACCATTTTAATCTTGGGTCATTTGTTTCTCACCCTTACATTTTTTGTCATATCAAATATTTGAGTATTTAGGAAAAAAAGGAAAAAAAAAGCAAAAAATAAAAAAAGAAAAAAAGAAAAGGAACACACAGAGAATAGCTACTCCTAGCTCCAAAAATTTAAGTTTCCCAACTAGGCACCTAAATTGATCAATAAGTGGTTTCATACATTAAACAATAGTTGCAAATAAAGCAAATCTATTAATTAATTATATATAATGCAAATAAAATACGGATGGATATCATGGGTTGAGAGCTGAAAACAAAAGCAAATAATCATCGCAGTAATACACATGATACCAAATTTATGTTCCTAAAATATATGATACGAAAATTTTGTTACTAAAATATTTTTATTTACATTGATAAATTTATGCAGCAACATTTCCCTTATAATATAACACATCCGAATTAACAATATTTCCAAACACATATCAAACATTAAATATTTCTAACCACATATCAAACTCTAATATCAAACACATATCTACAAAACAACCAAATATCAAATTAATTAATTAATTAATTAATTAATTGTAGAAAAATAAATAATTGTACTTACCCATATATTTTGATCCTTCTTTTTGCTTGTGCTTGAATTTTGGAAATTAAAATTTTTAGTCTAACAACTCCACACCTTCCCACTGCTCACTTGCATGCTTCTTCTCCTTGGTTGCTCGTACTGGAAAATTAAAGAGATAAGAGAGAGATTGAAAGTGGAGATGGTAGCAAGAATGAGAGGTATGTGATAATGAACTACTACTATATAATGAAATACTACAGTGTATCAATTGAAGAATTTGGATATAGTGGAATGTGTCATGAATTCAATGAAAGGTTGAAGCACTTTGTCATGAATATAATGAGAGATTGAAGCAGACACTTGTCATTCATGATAGTGAATTGTTGGGGTGCAATGTATTGTCATTCAACTAGAACATATTTTTCCGGATAGATACTATATCATCTTCATTCAAATACTAGCAAACAAAACCTTCATTCACACACTACCCAACAAACATTGTACCAGCTTTAAGCTTTACTTGTCAAGGTCATTGATCAAATTGGATGCATCTCTCCATCTTCAAGCTTTCCATGTGAATGAGAGAAGGAATGAAAAAACCCTAAAATACTTACAAACATTATCAAACTATCAATCCATTTTTTTATATTACAGTAAATTTTATTTTTTTATGAATCCCAAATGGTATCAAAATATTTAGTTTTTTTTTAAAAAAAAATCAACATTGGCAATTATTTATTTATTAATTTATTTTGATGGAGGTGGCCATCTCAAGAGGCCATTGGGCTCTCTATTGATTTTTTTAGAAACAATCGCTATCTCAGACTGCGATTACTTTTTAAAAATTATTTATTTATATTTTTTACACACATCGCCATCCCAAATTGCGATTTATACTGTTGAGTGAATATTTTATCTATTTTCTCTTAGATGGCAAACACAAATATCGATTTGTACTGTTGAAAAGCTTAAAATATTATTTAACCAAATCGCTATCTCAGATAGCGATTTTATCCCATTTTGGGAACGCGAGAATTTATATGTACTATTTTAGTAATTAAGTCATTTCAAATCTTTTCTCCTAATTTTGAACTAATTTAAGGTGAATTTCACATCTATCCTTCCCCAACTCCTTTCCCAAATCCAAATCCATCGTCCATCCAAATGGAACCTCAGCGAAATGTCTGCGAAGTACAGATCAGTAAAACAAAGATATTTTATCCCAACGCAATTACCTGCAACAGGAGAAAACAGATTTCAATGGTATATATATAATAAATTAACCACAGCCAATCAAAAATAATTCCATCCAGCAAGATTAAATTTGAAGAATTTTACTATAATGACACATTAAGACAACTTACATCGTTTGGTATGTTGAAAAATTGATGGGAGTCAGAAGTGCTCTCACCATCTGAATCAGCCATCTCTTCTTGCTCAAACTCTACATTCTCGCCAAATTCTTCTTCAGAATCGGTCAACTCTTCCTGTTCCATTATTATTTGAGGAAGGAAATCATCCAACACATTGTCAAATACTGTCCCCACTCTTTCAGGGGCAGAAACCCTCGTATTACTAGAATCTTTTGCACTTTCAGATTCTATGGTAATGGGATATTGAAGCGCTTGATGATGTCCCAGTACTTGGTACAGCCATGTTTCTGCTCCCATCAGCTTCTTGGTTTGCAGATGCAGAACTCAGATGAATGTCCGAGTTTAGGTTATTAACTTTACTAACATTGCTGGCATACTTGCTACTTGAGGCACTACAACTACCATTCAGAACTAGATTACAAATTGGATCACAAGGACGATCGATTGATGCATGCTTTCGCTTAGATTTTGCATTAGAAGGAACACTTGATGAAGAAATGGGAGGCATTCCAGGGGAGATCACATCCACATCATGAGGTGTTTGTAAGAGTGGATGAAAGTCAACGCTTGACGACGACGACGACATTCTTTTCAGGAGTTTTTGATGACTTGCTAAGAAAGTGCACAGCAGCATCGCTTATATCTCGTGGATTATGAAAGAGACTCAAACTTAGTTGTGGCTGCGTTCCTGGAAAGAAAGTGAGAGAACTGGGAGATGAGATGGCACTACTGCTGTTCGGCTGGTAGTAAAGCAAGCGGCCATCTAGAGGTGTTGGATTATCTTGTTAATATTGCACAGATGTGGTTTCCTTTTTCCAGATTATTTCTTACCATACAAGTTGATTTGTGAATCCCCTTTATTATGCTTTCCTTCGGTTGTGTATTTGTCTGTATATATATAGGGATGCCTTCTATTATGTAAAGATAGAAGAAAATACAAACAATCATTTTATATATTCTTCCTTTCAAAGCTTGGTTTTTTCATGGTATCAGAGCAGTGATTTAGATCCTGCTCAACAAGAAGCTTCCGCAAAGTTCTCTATTAAATACTCCAATGGCAAAAGATGGTGACAGTAGCAAAACTGGAACTGCCATTGATGTTATGTCCCCTTACTACATAGGCTCGTCAGACAATCCGAGTCATGTTTTTGTTACCGACCTTCTCAATGATGGAAACTATGGAGATTGGTCTGAAGAAATAAGCAACTGCTTATATGCAAAAAACAAGTTCGGATTCATTGACGGCACCATACCAATACCTGATGATGGCTCGCCCGACCTTCCATTGTGGAAACGTTGCAATGCGATGGTCAAAGGCTGGTTGATGGTTGCTATGGATAAGGAGATCCGGAACAGCGTAAAGCACACAAAGACTGCTCGTGAAATCTGGTGTGATCTCGAAGACAGATTTGGAAAGGAGAGTGCCCCAAAGGCGTATGAATTGAAGAGAAAACTCACTCTCACACATCAGGATAAGATGTCTGTTTCGGCCTACTATACAAAATTAAAAGGAATCTGGGATGAGATTGATTCTATTTCGGCAATTCCAAAGTGTACCTGCGGCAAATGTACATGTGATGTGTCGAAATCCTTTAACGCCAAGAGCGAGAAGGAACGAATTTATGAGTTTCTTATGGGACTTGATGACGTCTTCAACACAGTCAAGACTCAAGTTTTAAGTACGAAACCATTGCCAAGTCTTGGAATGGTGTATCACCTTGTTGCAGAAGACGAACAACAACGGTTAATTTCTTCTTCACAAAAACCCACAATTGAAGGTGCTGCTTTCCAGGTACAACGACAACCAAGCTATGAACGTCGTGATGGAAATCGTGAACATGGTAAGAATCCTCCACGATGCGACCACTGTGGAAAGCTATGGCATACAATTGAAAGTTGTTATGAGATTATCGGGTATCCGGATTCGAAGAAGAGCCACAAAAAGGGAAAGCCAAGGGAGCAAGATTCAGGCAAAGTGCACGAGAAACGGCAGACCCACAAAGCAGCACATGTTGACACAGGCATGGTGAAAGAATCATGTCAGTTGCCAGGCCTTACTGACGAGGAGTTAACACAATTGAGAAATTTAATCAACAATAGTGCTGGCACTTCTATTCCTTCAATTAACATGGCCGGTAAGATTAATCTCAGTGCACCATGGGTAATAGATTCTGGAGCAACGGATCACATTACACATGAGGGAAGTATTATTAAATCTTCTTCAAATGTTAAAACTAATGCACCAGTTAAAATACCCAATGGTGATGAGGTATCAGTTCAATGCGTCGGTACTGTCGATCTACCGAATGGCTTGAATATCAAGAATGTTCTACATGTACCAGATTTCCAGTGCAATTTGCTATCTGTCAGTCGACTAACAAAGGATCTTAATTGCGCTTTGACCTTCTTTCCTGGATTTTGTATTATGCAGGACTTAGCTTCGAGGAACCTGATTGGAATGGGTAGGCAGCGTGATGGTCTATATCTCCTTGAGCCGATTGAAAGTGATCAAAGGGTGTTTTCTGTGATGCTTGATCCAGATTTATGGCATAGGAGATTGGGACATGCTCCAAAAGAAAAACTTCAGAGTATTTGTTCTTTCAATAAATCAATAAGTGATTTTTGTGATGCTTGCATGAGAGCCAAACAAACTCGGGCCCCTTTTCCTTTAAGTACTATTAAGTCTAAAGCTTGTTTTGAATTGATACATTGTGACATTTGGGGTGGATATAAGAAAGCTTCTCTCACAGGTGCTTATTATTTCCTTACCATTGTTGATGATTATAGTCGAGGTGTCTGGGTTTATTTAATGAAATTCAAGTCTGAAACTGGAAAATATCTCAAAATGTTTTGCAACATGGTGAAAACTCAGTTTGGAAAATTGGTAAGACGGATTCGGACTGACAATGGAGGTGAGTTTCAGTCTCGTGACATGTTAAATTATTTTATGGATTCTGGGATCATTCTTGAAACATCTTGTGTACACACTCCTCAACAAAATGGCATTGTGGAGCGTCGTCATAGGTATATTCTTGAAATTGCAAGGGCCTTGCGCTTTCAAGCAGATTTACCGGTTGATTTTTGGGGAGAATGTGTATTAACTGCAGCCTATATTATAAATAGACTTCCTTCCAAAATCATCCAGGATCTTACACCTTATGAAATTTTGCTATGTAAGAAGCCCGATTATAAACATCTAAAGGTTTTTGGATGTCTTGTGTATGCTAAGAACACCAGGAAAGGAGCAGACAAATTCGATGAAAGGGGGAGGCCATGCATTTTTGTGGGTTATCCACATGGACAGAAAGGATACAAAGTGTACGATATTTCCGATAAAAAAATCTGCATTTCACGCGATGTAAGATTTTTTGAGAATATTTTTCCGTTCCGGTCTCAAGTTGATAAGATTCGAGACATGCGAGATAAACTGTGGGACATATCTTCTGAATATGATGAGCCATCTACAGAAGTTTATTCTCCTACTCAAGTGCCTGTTGATGTTAATGAGGACAATCCAACTATTCTTCCAACTATGGATGTTCCTTTACGTGCAGATGTCCCTCCACCTGAGAATGCTCCGCCTCGTCAGAGTCTTAGACACAAGAAACAACCTTTGCACTTAAAAGATTATGAAGTCAATTTGCCGAGTTCTATAGACCATACGCAAGCCACCTCCAAGTCAGGATCCTCAACGGTACATCCTCTTTCTAATTTTGTGTCCTATGATAAATTTTCCCACTCTCACAAATGCTTCTTAGCGGCCATCAACAAACATGATGAGCCAAAATATTTTTCACAAGCAACCAAATTATCACACTGGCAGGATGCAATGAGACAAGAGATTGAAGCACTGGAGAAAAATGGGACCTGGGTACTTGAGGAATTACCTCCTGGAAAAAAGGCAATTGACTCAAAATGGGTATATAAAGTGAAGTACAAACCGACTGGAGAAGTTGAGCGTTTTAAGGCCCGACTTGTCGCGAAAGGATTCAAGCAAATCGAGGGCATTGATTTTCATGAAACGTTTGCCCCAGTTGCCAAGCTAGTCACTGTTCGTAGCCTCTTAGCTATAGCTGCTAAAAAGAATTGGTTCGTGCACCAGTTGGACGTGAACAACGCCTTTTTACATGGTGATCTACTGGAAGATGTCTATATGAAAATACCGCAAGGTTTTGCAAAGAAGGGTGAGACTCGAGTTTGTAAGTTGCGTAAGTCTCTATATGGTTTAAAGCAAGCCTCGCGGAATTGGTATCACAAGTTCACTCAAGCTATTGTTGCACTTGGTTTTCAACAATGCAAAGCTGATCATTCCCTATTCATTTACAGGCATGACAAGGTATATGTTGCTGCCTTAATATATGTGGATGATGTTCTTCTTGCAGGGAATAACATTACAAAAATTCAAGAAATCAAATCTTATCTTGATACTACCTTTAGTATTAAAGATTTAGGTGTTTTAAAGTATTTCTTGGGAATTGAAGTTGCACGTTCTTCCAAAGGCTTTGTGTTAAGCCAACGCAAATATACGCTCGATATTTTGAAGGACTGTGGATTGGAGGGATGTCGACCAAGTTCTTTTCCCATGGAGCAGAATGCTCGGTTTGATCTTGATCTCGAAGGGCAAACCGTGGATGCTTTGCGCTTTCGTCGTTTGATTGGAAAGTTGCTCTATCTTACAGTAACACGGCCTGACATCCAATATGCCACTAATGTGCTAAGTCAGTTTCTTGCATCCCCTCGCCAGTCCCATATGGATGCTGCGATTCGTGTCGTTCGCTACCTCAAAGGAACACCAGGCCAAGGTATTTTTCTTCCGGCAGCAGGGGGTTTGTCTCTAGTTGCATATTGTGATTCTGATTGGGGTGGGTGTCCAATGACACGACGCTCACGGACAGGTTTTTTCATTTCCCTTGGTGAAGCTCCTATTTCTTGGAGAACAAAGAAACAAACTGTCGTCTCTCGTTCATCAGCTGAGGCCGAATTTCGTGCGATGGCATCAACAGTTAGTGAAATCTTGTGGCTTCGTTGGCTCTTGATTAGTTTGGAGGCACCACAACAAACTCCAACTCCACTCTACTGTGATAATCAAGCTGCAAGGCACATTGCCAATAACCCGGTTTTTCATGAAAGAACAAAACATGTTGAGATGGACTGCTATTTCGTTCGCGAACGTGTTGAGTCTCAAGAAATCGCCCCATGCCATATTTCTACTACTGACCAGGTTGCGGACGTGTTTACTAAGGCCCTTGGCTCTGACCAATTTCGTCGTCTTGTTGGCAAGTTGGGAGTTCAAGATCTTCACTTTCCAACTTGAGGGGGAGTGTTGGATTATCTTGTTAATATTGCACAGATGTGGTTTCCTTTTTCCAGATTATTTCTTACCATACAAGTTGATTTGTGAATCCCCTTTATTATGCTTTCCTTCGGTTGTGTATTTGTCTGTATATATATAGGGATGCCTTCTATTATGTAAAGATAGAAGAAAATACAAACAATCATTTTATATATTCTTCCTTTCAAAGCTTGGTTTTTTCAAGAGGGGACTGGAACAACAGTGGATGTATCTGAAGATCTCCATCATCTCTCTCAGAGTTATCAGCCAAGGTATCCGAATGATTTGGTGGCTGCTGGCTACTAGCAGGAACAATGACAGGGTTATCCTTAATATAATAGTCCCAGATCGCAATGAAGGGCCAACTTCGGACCTCATGGTGCTTCGCTGATTCAGATTTTGCCCAACAGCACCAATTCTCAAAGCGTTGCCAGGAACTTCTGAGGCTGCTATCCCCTGGGAGCTCTGGAAAGCTGACTGTGACATAACCCGAACAGAGGGAGGAAGATTCACTGGAGGTAAATCGGGTGCTAATTTCACCAGGCGTGCTGTATTTTGTCTTCGAGCTCCTCAATAGGGTCGCATAACAATTTGAGAATAGGATGACCTTGGAAAATCACATAGTATGTAACATCAACAGCTAGCTACAACAGTAAACACCAAATAAAAATGGCAACATGGAAGTAGCAGGGCAGAGGGATTACCTCAAGGGAGCTGGAGAATTTGAAGTCACAAGAGGTTGTCTGGGTTGAGAACCACCAGAATGCATGAAAGTTGGAGAACTTGTAGAATCATTATTTTGTGGCCTCCAATCTGCCAGAAATGCTTCATGGACATATGCTTCTTCTTCCTTGTCCATGAGATTATCTCCACTATTAGTATCTGCAACAGCGTTATCAGTACTCTCACCCTGCAAATACAAACGATATTAGATCGAATGCAAGCTTTTGATCATAGCTAAAATGCCCATCGAACCATTATTTCTGCTAGAAGTCAAATGCAAGATATTTGCCATAGATAAATATTGTTCTGACCACAAGAAAACATAGGCTAAGTTCCATGTTCTCTTAATAATCATAGTTCAAATATTGTAAGCGTTGACAGAAAAGTGCAGATCAGCTATGATCATGCAATCTGGCTACTAGCAGAATATTACCTCGCATGCACCAATAGAACAAGAACACATAAGAACAATTAGCTAATATCTGTGAGGAGGCATGACAGGCTAGTGATGCACCATAACATCTTATTAATCCTGTAAGTCTGTAACTATTTCTATTTCAAATAAAGTCAATATGAACAAATTGCATAATTGAAAAAGAAGAATATGAATTCAAGACATATATGCACCTCTCTGTCAGATGATGAATGCCAAGTTGAAGGAGATGGTTTGCTAGATTTCCTTCTTAATTCATATAAATGTCGCTGCGGTTTTTTGTTCACATCCGATTTATATGACTTTTGTGTCCCACAAGCAATGTGCCACTGCCTTGGAAGCAAGGAAGGATCTCTATAAGGAACGAAAAATGTCCATATGGATATCCAGTCAAGTTTAAACTTCTTCAACCCCTGAAAAGTCATTTGGATTGATTAATAACTGGAAAAGAAAAAATTTTGAAATAACTTAAGAACATACCAGTTCAATACGTGCAAGATAAGTTAATCATTTATCCACCTACAAGATAAGATAAGTTAATCTCCTCAGAAGTTAAGGGGGAGTTTTTCATCCTCCGCACAGCCTAGAAGATAAAAACAAGCCATTTAGCTGTATGTGATACAAGATCCAGAGAGGTGAGGTGTCCATACCAATAACAATATATATATACACCTTGATGGGATTTTCCGGTGCTTTTGATGATGCACGATTCTTTTGTCTAACAAAAATCTGTTTCACAGGAAAATTAATCATTTAACTTAATAGTACGATTTTTATTATGATTTTTAAATAAGTTAGCAATGACAAGGGCTACATGAAACAAAATTATATCGTTACAGTTAACTTCCCAGTAACATGAAACCCACACATTACAAGGTAAAGCACAAACAATGAAATTTACAATCTGCAACTAAATAAATCACCTGATGCCTAGATTTACATGGGAGAAACCGCTGCTGTATGGCTTTCCAGTCAGTATTATATTCCAACAGTCCCAATGCTAATAATCTGCATCAAATTATAAGTGGAGAAAAACAGTGATGTAAATAGAGATACTTTTGTGGACAACTGCAAAGATTTCATTTAATCAATCTGACAACTACGCTTACAGAACTAGATTGAACAGATCGACACATTCATTATGCAGTAATTAGACACACTTCAACTATACTGAACAAGAAATATCCTGACACACACCACGTGTGCATCAGTAAAAAGAGTGAAAATGCAGAGCTTTCAGGATCTTTGATTCAGATCACAATTACAATACTTTGTAGTGATAGGAAAAGCAGGCTATAACTTACTCATCCTCTGCATCAGTAAAAAAGGACACGGGTTGCAAGAGAAGCTGGGGGTGGCTTGTGAGGATAGAGTGCAGGATTGAATAAAGGTCGAAACCTCTGAGCTAATTCAGATATTTCTTTTGGAACAAGCGCTTTTGATTGGTTTTTTGCCTTTTCAAGTAGAGTTGCTGCCATCGTCTTCTTTTGTATTTGATTGCTGGCTGAGGAAAGTAGCACACTGGAATTTGGGGGAATGCCTTCGGTTTCACCCTGACCATCACATTCAGCATTCCGTGAAGAACTATCGGGAGGAAACAAGGGTTCTTTTTGGCAATGAGTATCGAAACCAAACTCAATTTGATGTCGCTCATGTGCTTTTATAGCTGCCAATCATTTTACAGAATTCAGAATACATTAACAAACAAGACTGAAACATTGTGAAAATACATAATTTGAGTAATATGAAATACCTGAAGAAACATCTTCCATATAATTTTCAACTAATCTAAGAGGTGCAACATCTAAAACAGACTGCACGGGACCACAAACATATGGCACCCATATATTGCATTCTGCAGGCCGAGCAGAACCTGCCTGTTGATCAGCTAGATTTGTATGTGAAATAGGTAATGAAGTGACATCTGAATTCAGCTCTCTGTTGCTTCCAGATGAAAAATCATGCCGCTGATTTTTTTTACTCCAGTCCACAGGAAAATTTTTGTGGAGCTCATCTTGCACAGATGGATGAATATATGGAGGGGAGAAGCAGAAGCCCGGATATGGTATTGTTCTGCATGTCAATAATTGTTCACGCTTCCGAACTAAATCTAAAATCAATTCCTTAACTTGAGCAGCAATTTGGTGTTTAAGAGGTTCGAGAACACTGATGGAGAACACCTGAACAAGTAACTGCACATGCTCATGAATCAGACAGTGTAGCTGCCCTATCTGATGTGGGGTGAAACCATTACTTGAAGATCATCCTCATCATCAGTTTCTTGAAGAAAAGTCTCAAGTTCGTCAAGTGTGAAGCTAGCAAGAGAATAACGAGCCCTAGTTCGCATACAAATAGCACCATCAGTATCCATATCTAGTTGGGCTTTGTTGGAACCTGCAGCAGTACCAACATACGTTGTGGTGGTCAAATCGTTATCCTTGTCGCATTATCGTTCACTTTCAGATTGAGAAGTCAATAATGATTCTCTTTCGATAAAAAAGATATTTGATTTATTTCTACATACTTCTCCAGGAGGCGCGGTGGTTTGCATCAGCAAGTTTTCACCATGCTCAACTGTTCCACCAGTATGCATAATCTCCATACATCTTTCTATGAAGTGTTTATCTAAGGCTGCTGGTGATGTTCCAATACTTTGGGAAATATCCATATCCAAATCTTCAACTTCAGAATGTAATGTGGGCATGGTTAATAGTTAATGTATGGGCATATTAGTGTTTAAAGCGATGGTAAATTAGGAATTGATGTGATGTGATTGTAAGGAATTTGAATTAAATTGATTTATTTATGTGTGATGTAATTGTTGTGTGTTTGAAATTTTAATACTATATTTATTTATTAATATGATGTGATGTGAGTGAGTTTAGTAATTAAATTATTTCCTAAAAAGGTTGTTGGAAAAAGGGGGTTTTGAGCTCCTTTTTGCGTAAAGACGATATTTAATTTGGATTAATTAAATAGCGTATACGAATTCTACATTTCGCGTAGATTGTCGTAGTGCATTTATTTTCTCAAAACCGTTGTCGGGTGAGTGAGAAATAAGTGGTCGAAGTGGGTCATTGAATGCGGCTAGTTGAAACGCTTGTGTTTAAATGGTTGTTAAAGAGTGGGTAAAGGTAGCGCGTCCCACATTGCTTAAGCAGTGGGAGTTGAATTAGTTTATATTGTTCTACGTATTAGAATCAATTAAACTAATGCAGGTTGGTCAAGTGTGAGGGAAGCCCACACGCGCGCGCCCGTCCCGAGCCGAGCCGTGCCGTCGCCCGCGCCCGCGCCCTTGGACTTGGATCTTGGTAATTGGGCTTTGGGCCTGTCTAATTTTTTAGACAAAGTTTATTTGTCGAGCCCATGCGCCAAGCCCAGTCCTTGAAGCCCACTCTGATTTCAACAGTTGTTGAAAACCATTTGAATTCCAGTTGAAACCGCTCCATCAATACTCGTCGGCGGTTTCGTCTAGTCCAACGCCTATAAATGGCAGCAGCGTCAGGCTTAGGAAAGACACATCTTCTCCACATTCTTTTCTGCATACACATACTCTCTCCTCCCGACTCCCTCAGCTCTCTGCTCTGTTCGCCGGTCATCGACGTTCGCGGTGCTGCCACGTCGAGACGTTCGTCGTTTTACCTTTGGGGACGTTCTGCCATTGTCGGAGCACTACCGGGGCATAAACGTCTTGCGGGAAGAGTTCCAAACTCGACTCGACGTTTCTGTATTGCTGAATCAAAACCGTCCATTTTCTTACAATACGTGACAATTGTAATGAAACGGACCAAAAAGAAAAGTGAGACAGAATTAATGGGACGGAGGGAGTACTATTATTTTATTTCATATAAAGTAAAAATATAGTATACTTCATTACATTATTATTCCATTTCTATTTGTGACATAATAATATAATATACTTTCGTCACAAAATAAGTCTCAAATAGCAACAGAATAAATTTACATCACAAATTGCAACGAACCATTTTTCCATCACCAAATTTTCGCTGCAAAAACAATATAACGCATTTTGGCCATTTATTTCGAACCCTAGTGCCTTAAATCGAACCATGATCCATCCTCAGACCTTGTGGGACATCTGGAGACTCTACTGGGTGGATCTTGGATGAATTAAATTCCCACAAAGACATTAAAGTAATTGAAATAAACTAAGGTTGGATTGATGGTTGAGGGGAGGGAAACGGATGGGGTTGGGGGCTGCCAATTTCGAGTTTGACTGAAAAAAATCCTTTGAATCTTCCCTAGGTTCATCAAGGCATTCCTTGGAACATTAATCACTTCAATATCAACCCCTTAACAGCCCCAAAACATCCCCCATTCCTCACTTCCAAAATTTCAGATTCAAGTTGAGAGAGTGGTGAGTTGTGTGTGGTTCTTCAAGTTCAAAGGGTTTAAACGAGTTCTTCACTTCCAAATCCTTTCTTCCACTAGGTAAGAAGGATTTCTAATCCTTATCTCAGTCCTAGATCATGTTTTAGGCTTCGAAATCTAAGGGTTTTGTCCACACATTTAATTCAAGGTTCATTTGGAGGGTTGCCGTTCGTGTAGCTATTTAGGACGCTTTATGGAGATTTCATTCGAAGGATTTCAACTCCAATTCACTCAAGGGCAAGTTTAATACCATACACATCAAATGGTGGAGGTTTCCGTTGAGTAGAATTCGAGTTTTAGATCTATCTCTACTGATTGTCAAATCTGCCAGCAAAACCTTTCCCTGTTGTGTTGTTCCGCGTTTTTGACTTAGTTCTGTTCATTTTCTCGAAATCCTTTACAAATGAAAGTTTTTTCTAACATCATGAATTATATTACTGTCAAATTTCATCAAAATTGGATTCATTTACTGCCCCAAAATGATCTGGTTTATCGTAAACCTCCTGTCGATAGGGTGTCAGATTCAATCTTCGAACTTGTAGGGCAATTTAGTCTATATTATGTTTATTTTCTCTCTTTAGTTTCTTCTTGAAGAATTTTAAAATATGTGTCTATAATGCACCTGTAAAATTTTGTTATTTTTAGAAGTCTCTTGGAAAAGATATGATTTTTACTTCCACTGTTGCCCGAAAACCACTGAAGAAGTGAGATTTTTAAAATAGGGTTTCTGTAAATGGTGTTTTTGGCCTAGATAAAGTCTTCAAATCGAAATGGCTATTTCTAGAGAAAATGTTCATCTTGGTGTTTAAAAGCTACTGTAATTGTTTCAGAATTTTTAAAAATGGTTTGCTATGTTTTCACGCCTAAAAATGATTATTGCTAATTTTTGGAATTTCTGTCTTGTAATGCAAATCCTTGGCTCTGTAGTAATGCCGATTTTTGGGTTAATTCCCGACTTATTTTCAAAAAGTGTAAAACTACAAAGTTATTCCTCTATGTGTTGGTTGTCCACTGTTCAAATTTCGTAGTCATCAGACATTGTATGAATTTTTATAGCGGTTTGGCGCAAACTGCAACAAAAATGATCTTATTTGCAAAAATATGACTTTTGGTGAAAATCGTGAGTTCGTATTTAAAATCTCCTTGTTAATAGAATGCAAATTTTTGAAACATTGTGATTTGTGATCGAGTTGGATGTTACGGAATACGCCTGTATTGAAGCCGCTGCAATTATATTGTGGCTTGTGGATATAAAAGAACCCAAGCGTAAGGCTAGTGGACATAAAAGCCCTAGCGAAATATTAATTATAAGGCTTGTGGGCATAAGAGCCTTAGCAAATTGTGATTTGTGAGGCTTGTGGATATAAGTGCCCAAGCGAAATAAGGTAGTGTCCTCGATCATAATGAGCATTGGTAAAAGAATGTTTCTTTTTTTTTTGAAAAGTCGTGGAAACGAATTGTGGTTCAAAACATTTGCGCACTTTTAAAATTACCTCGTTCCCTTTAAAAACTCGATTTTTAACTCCCCACATCTCTCTTCTAAAATTTCCAGCACTGATGTGTTGTGTGTTAACTTACTCAGTACCTTTGTTGTCTCTATTTTTACAGATATTGAAGAGCAACGCACGACATTCATGTATGGAATGGGATTTTCTGAAGACTTGTCGCTTTTTAATTTTAAAATCTGTGAACTTATGTTTTGGCCGTATCTTTTTAGGTTCCGCATTACTCTTTATATTTATGCTTGTGCGATGTTTTAAAACACTTTGATGAACTCGGGCACTGTTTCGAATATTTTAAGTATTTTTGAATATTGATGTAACTTAGCCTTAGCATCTTCTCAAGTGAGCTAGAAAATGGTTAGCGTCTTGCTCGAGAAGGTGTGGCGGTGGCATCCCAGCCTCGGTTACCAAAACCGGGGTGTTACAAATTTATGGTTGTCAATTGTGGTTTTAAATGTATTTTTGAATTTAAGCCTTAGCATTTTCTATTTAAGTAGCTTGGAAGTAAGCTTAGATAGAAAATGTGGTGGCCACCAGTATCCGGATTGGTTTGAGGACTGGAATCAGGATCCAGGGCTGACCGGAGTTCCTGAAGCGCCCGAACCCGATCTTCAGCCGAAATGTTAGGTGCTTGGTAGCACCTTGAAGAAGCTCGGACCGTGTATCTGAGGCAGAAGTTGAAAAGGATGTTAATGGGAGCCATATGGCAAGAAGTAGCAAGGTGTGGCTAGGTCATACATGTTCCTTCCCGAGACGAAGGCAGAGTAACGGCAATATTCGAAGGACCGGCTTCCCTACCCGGCAAAGAACCAGTAGCAGATGGACTTGGGTTAGCCGGATCGATCGGAACCAAGGAGGGATCAGATGAAGAATGAAACTTGGCAATAATTGGGAGAAATCTGTCCACCATGACCCGAGTTTCAGCCCATCTTCCCTGAAAGATACTAACGACCTCCTCACTAAATGTTGATCTCATGGAAATATAACCCAGTCCACTTCGGAGACTGGCGAGCTTTTCTTTCGGAATTAGAGCAGATTTATGAAGTTGCTTGACAAGACGCTTCAGATGAGTCGATTCTGCATACACCTCAGCCAAAGCGACTTCTAAATCCTGCACCTTGCGCTGAAATCGAACAATCTCCAATTGGGTTGCAGCAAGCTCTCCCGAATATTTAAGTTTGAGGAGATCGTTGCCCGATAGCTTGTTCATTTATTCCTTGTAATCGGAAGAATATTTGTTAAACTTTTCCTGATGAAGGGTTATAGAGGCTTGCTCATCCTCGAGTTTCTTACGGGCGGCCAAAACACCAGGAAGCTCTAGGTCCATGCGCAGGGTAAAAGTAGAAATAGCTTTAATAGCGTCCTCCAAACCAAATGAGGCAAGTTGATCAGAAAAAGTCCACTCGATATGAGAGATGAGCAAAAGGAGAGGTTTTGTCCGAACAGAAAGCACATCCGATTGGTGAGTAACCAAACGATGTAACTCATCCAAACAATCCCCGAAATTATCAGAAAGGTCTGATTGAGAAAGAGGTAAGATAGGAGAGAAAAATTCATCCAAAACTTCCTTATCTGGGAGAGGGGAAGTAGGAATTGCTTCAGCGATGGGTGTTCCTTCCCGCCGAAGACGCTCGATTGAAGGATCCGAAGGAACATCGGATGAAAGAAAGGTCAAACCAAGAAGATTGCCTTGGGGATTAGGTACTGGTTCTGCCTCTGATGGATTAATAGAATTGGAGGAAGGAGCGCCATCGGCCGGAACGATGGAAACGCAAGTCATCAATTCAGTTTTGACCTCTTCAGTACAAGAGGAAGGAAGAGGCGGTGGGATGATAGCATGGTGTATGGCCGAATCAGACAAATTTGGATGAGGATTAGATTCCGATTCGACCCTTGAAAAACCCGAGGAACATTGACCAACGGAAGTAGTAGAAGGAACGGAAGAAGAAACGATAATAGCTTTGTTTATCGAATCCAGAGTTGAGTGAGGAAGAGCAGGAGACTGATGCTGTGCCTCATCGAAATCGGACAAATGGCTGGGAGAAGCCAGCGTCCCCGAAGGAGCCGATGGCGGACGAATCTATGAAAGAGCAAAGGTTAGACACAACAACGGCCTTCTAGTTTAGGGAGTGGTTAGAGATAATCAAATATGGAGAAAGGGAAAAAGAACCTGATCAGCCATATCAAACGATTTAGGGAGTGGAGAACGTGTCGACCGCCTTCGAGTTTTGGAAAGTGGATTATCGTCCGATCTACCTGAACTCGGGGTAGCTCGCTTTCGGACAGAAGTGACGGCAGCAGCAGCAGAACTAGACAAGGTGGACAGATGAAGAGGGGGTGCCAAAGTGTTTTCCTGCGGTTCAGTCCCTACAAAAAGAGAAGAATAAGAGAACAATCCGGAAAACACAAAGAATATGGAAAAATATGGGAAATACAGAAAGCTTACTAGGCGGAGGGGCCAAGGGCTCATCCTCCTGGGAAGAGTAATCAGGAGCCAATTCAATAATAGAAAACATCATGATACCTGAAAAGCCTCGACTGATGAAATGGGCTTGCAAGTTAGCACTAATGTGGGTATGAGCCATTTTTCCCCACCAGTGGTCAAAACGTTTGGTCGATAAGCCAGGGCGGACATCAAAAGAACGAACTTCGAAATCACGAATACGAACAGCCCAATCCAAACAGGATTCATGACTTTCAGAGGGACCGATACCCTTGTAATCCTTGTTGTATCTGTTAGGATCTCCCTGGAAAGTAAGAACCAAATCCTGAGCAAAGCCGAATTGACGGCTAACTAAATGAGGATTGTATACCTTGGAAAAAATGGAATGATTAGGAGGCACCGCCAAAGAACAGGTTAAAATATGGTGGGGAATGATACAAGCGTTCCAAACCTGAGCGATCAACCTCTGCAAGGGGTGACCAAAGGGTGGGGTGCCGATGGACGAAACCCAATTATCGGACACATCACTATATGAATAATCCGAGAAAGAAATAGTGGGCGACCTGTTCATAAAGTAGTATATCCACTGGGTGATAGTCATATTAGGAAGACAGATTCCAAGTAGATCATTACTCGAGGGGGGCATGGTAATGGGTGTCTGATCCCCGACACCAGAAATATCTCGAAAATGCCAGACCAACCACAGATGAAGAATCCAAAGGGGGCCAAGAGACTTACCTAGTGACCATTTTCCCAACACATGACTTGGTTCGAAATGGCGGCATATAAATGAGCCAGGAAGAAATCAGCCAAAGGCATTCGGTTTTTCTTCATAAGTTCACAAGCCAAAGGGAAAACTTCAAGAATCACTAACTTGGCTGGAGAACACCAAAAAAACCGACTAAGAAAGTACATCATAAAGGCCAAAGGTTCTCGCTCTCGGAGTTCAGAAGACGCTGGATCACTCCTGTACTGCTTGATCCAGTTAATATAGGTGTGCTTGGAATCAAAACTAGTGTTAAGCTTAGTCATGCATAACCGGAGACTCCTAGACTACCTTTCACAAGGGAAGGCAAGTTAAGGAGGAGCTTGACGTCTTGAATAGTTGGGGTCATCATACTCTATAGAAAACAAAAGCAGTTTACGGAAGAATTCCAGAAACATAACAGCGCGAAAATTGGCCGCAGGTCATAAGGGAATGGTTTGACACTCAAATCAACCAAATGGCCAATACCTGCGGACGACCAAACCGCTTCACACTGCGGCTGAACCCGACGTACCAGTCTGTATATTCAAAGTTATAGTAGGCCAGGTACCGAGAGTAGAAAAAAGCCTTGGAGAAAAACATTTTTCGAATAGCGGGTTTGTCTTCTTGTGAAAAAGACGGGCAGAACAAACATCAGCTTCCTTGGAAATCGCCAACGATCTAATGGTTGTGAGAGCATCCTCAGTAAGACGTATGGAAGTATGATCCGCAAATGTCTCTTCAATGTTCGCAATCCTGGAAGAAGAAGGAGAAAGAGGCGATTGCGCCATGGTTGAAGAGGAGGAAATAGGAAAAGGACGAAAGAAAAGAGAGAAGATCAAAGGGCTGAAAAGGGGAATATGGAAAAACAAGATAAGAGGAGAAAAGTAATGATGGTTATGTAGCCTGTGAGATACGAGGAATAGGGTAATCATGGCCAGATATCATGGAAACAACACAGAGAAAATGCGAGATACGAGGAATAGGGTAATCATGGCCAGATATCTTGGAAACAGCACAGAGAAAATCGGGCCGAAGAGGAAGGAAAATCCAAGATTACTTGGGCCGTTTCTAATCCGAAAATGAGCCCAAGTAAGGAGGGCAACTGTTGGGACCATCCAAGTCGATGGGTCAAATTGCGCCAGGCAATTGGGCCATGAAAAATAAACAGTTTGAGCAAAGAACAAGGAAAATTATTTGTGGAAGCCTAAGTCTGAAGCCGAAGCCAGAACGAGAATAACTGACGGATTCGGCCGAAGTCAGTGGAGGCAAGTTTGGCTGATGGGAAGAAACGTTGATCGGCTTGAGGGGGACGGTTATAGAGCGGTTACTAAGTCCCGCTTCTCCAACTATAAATAAGGGGTGCCAGGCACCGGAGCAAGGGAGACCAATCCAACCCAAATTTCCTTTATGCCAATTTACTTCCTTGTATCTTTTAGCCTAGCTTGTAGTGGTTATCTTTTCGAGCTCGCCGTTGTTTCTTAACAACAGGCAGACTTCGATCTTGTTTAGGGATAATCAGCTGTTGTTTCTTAACAACTGGTAGATTTCTCCTCTTTTTCTGTTTTTCCGTTGTATTACATTCAAATTCGGTCAAGTTTGGGCGCGTTATTGAATTCCAGACCCGTAATCGGTTTGATCTTTTTCCAATAGTCTTCTTTGAGGAGAAAAAGGTCCTTGGGCCGAACCACCAGGCCAATCACTAGTATAAGAACATGCACAAACATAATTTCACATAGCAAATAAACATACATATTTCATCAATGTTTCACTTGGAAACTTTTGAATAATGAAAGCCTCGTAATTGGTTCATTTTGTAGGTTTGAACAACATAAAAGTGTTACGGTTTATGGCTTCATACTATGACAATTTTGCATTATCTAGAGAGTGAAAGGTCCTTTCTTCCACCGATCTAGAAAACCAGTTAATGGTATTGTTTGCTTTCTTTCCCCGTATCTCTGTAATATTAACTTATATGTTGCCGAGGGAGAGACTTTCCAACTGTACAAAGTGAAATACTAAATATGTGAAAATTCAGGGAGCTTCTCAATTTTTTGTTCCCATTCTTCTGGATGTGCAATAACAAAACAATGGAAGAAAAATTGAAAAACTAATCAGAAAATAGAAATGTCACATATCAATTAAAGTGTTTATACATGTATATAAGAAATACAAAGAATTTGACTTCGTTGTTGGAAGCCATAGCAGTGCATAGGTGCATAGGTGTTTGTTGTGGCATTATCATTATTTCTTACTAATACACTGACACTATATCGAGAAAATATACACTATATCGACAAGATCAAGAAAATCAAAAGATGACTTAAAGTATTAATATGTAATTAAGATGTATTAATTCAAGATACCACAATAAATATTGTTTATAATGAAATTTATACTATATGGTAGAAATTTGCAAAATGTATAGTTGATATATGTAGGTGACGGTAAAGCTGGTATTGATCTTGGAGATATACAACATTTTCAGATGATATTATTATAAACTCCATGCGTGATCCTATAGCGGCGTTTTTTAGAGAACATATACAAATATAATATAAACTGCACCACTTTAAATCCAGACATTTTTAAAGATAGTGTTATATTAGTCCACACCAAACCAATTAGATGGTTGATACGATCAATGATTACATCATGGAACGTATATCTACAAATGAAAATGTATATATGAGTTCTAACAATATTTATCAAAAGGATGAAATCATAGATAATGATGATGAAATATTTTCACCGGAATATCTAAACATGAACAAGTGTTCTGGATTACCGAATCATAAAATAAAGTTGAATGAGGGCTACATAGTTTATGCTTCTTAGGAATATAGATCCATCAAATAAATTATGTAATGGAAGAGTAATCAAGATGTGGAACCATAAGCTAAACTAATTTCGATAAACCATGAAAGTAAAAAATTCATGCATGGTAAAATGATCATGAGCTTGTCTGATTTACTAAATTCTCCATTCGATTTCAAATAAGACAATCCGCACTCGCAACTTGTTTTACTATAACTATAAACCAAAGTAAAGACCAATCTTTAAAGAATGTTGAATACTATCTTTCAAAACCAGTTTTTTAGTCATAAATTAACTCAAGTAACTCAAGATACAACAAGAAATGTTGTTCACAGTAAAATTTTCGGCAAATTGTAAGGAAAATTATCATATTATTGTTAATACTTATATTTGAATTTTATTTTTATTTTAAAAAATTCAAATTAAATAAAATATTATGTTGATATTTATTTTATTGACATGTAGGTTTGTAGCGGACAAGCTGCAAAAGTTAAAGATGCGGTTTAATTCAATTTATGTGTTAGTTTTAAATATAGTTAAATTCTATTATCATATACACTCTCTTTCGGATATATATAAAATGGGAACGGTATGGTGCGAACAAGGGATGGTGCGGACATGCGGACAACATCGCTGAGAAATGCTATATCAAATCGCTGAATTATATAGGCTTTGTCGCTGAATTGCATAGGCCATGTCGTTGAATTGTGTAGGGGCCGTCGCTGAGATGCGTTCAAATGCATAGAACCATGTCGCTGGAATATATAAAATTATGTCGCTGAAATGAATACAATAATGTTGCTGAATTGCATAGGTCATGTTGCTGAATTACATAGGCAATATCGCTGAATTGTGAAGGCTCCGTCGCTGAGATGCATTTAAAATCACGATGAATTTCAAATGGATCTAACTTCAAACGTCGTTGAGATGAACATAATAATATCGCTGAATTGCATAGGCTGCGATACTGAATTGGATTGGCTCCGTCGCTGAATTGGATGATGTATGTCGCTGATGATGAAACTAACCCTAATGATCTCAACAGTTGGATGATGAAATTGATAAACGGTTTCGGATGCTGTCCGACACAGATCAAACATCTGCACCTTAACACATACGATATAAAATCATTATATATTTTTTTATTAATTAAAAACAATTTATTATCACTCTATATAAAATACTCATTCGTTTTTTATAACTCCATCCATTATGTATTTCACGCAATCAAATATAAATAATAATTAATAATTTAAATTTTATATAAATAAAATTATAAAAATTTGATATTCTGAAACTATGAGAATGAAATAATATCTAACTTTACTATATTTTATGTTATATAATAATTATGCAAAAAAAGTTTGAATGAAAATTATGCTAAAAGGGACAGAGTAATTACGAATTAGACAAATAGCATGCTAACTACGCTATCCAGTTTTCCGTCCCCAAATTCAACCTTTCACTCTGCTGCTGCCAAAATAATCCGAAGCAGCCAACATACGCCAGAGACTGCAAAATGGCACTCAATCAATGGCAATTTGTCAACACTTTGTCTACTTCCGGCCATTGCCGCTGTTTCGTTCGGTGCTGTGAAACGGCTGTTGGGGTCGCGGAGAAGAGGAAAGTGGAGCTGAAGAATCGGAACGATAAACTAGAGATATGCAGAGTGCTCAATGGAATGTGGCAGACCAGTGGCGGATGGGGCAGAATTGACCGAGACGAGGCCGTAGAAGCCATGCTTCGCTACGCCGACGCTGGTCTCTCTACCTTTGACATGGCGGATCACTGTATGTGTTCTTCTTAATTCGAATTCGATTGTGAAATTGTTAACTTTAATTTAGTCAGTAATTGCAAAGTTCACGTGTTGGGCAAACTTGTCATTTTGCAAAAGATAGAAACCTATGGCGGAGAATTGAGACTTGAAAGGAAACAAACGATTGAATAAGGGATAGGATAAAATCCATTTCCGGGGCAGCAGAGTTTTGTGTTGTGTGTCAATGGGTGAAACTGTGTGCAGTTTATGCTGCAGCATATTTACTTTCACGCCAATCAAAAGAAGGGCTAAGAATTGCAGTGTAATTGAGAGGGGGAAAGTAGTTCCGAGGCCATTAGTATGTTTGTTAACTGATGGTCGGCAGAGAGTTGAAGTTAGGAATGGGCAGGATTCACTGGACATCTGTAGAGTTGTTAATGGGATGTGGCAGACTAGTGGTGGCTGGGGTAGAATTGATAGAGAGAATGTTGTTGATGCCATGCTTCGATATGCTGATGCTCGACTCAACACTTTTGATATGGCTGATATATGTAAACTACCTCATGCAGCTATGATGTGCATTTCATTTCAACTTGTTATGTTCTTAATTCGACACTGGCATGTTGCTTTTCAAACTGGCAATCGGATTAGTATATATTTCAGAGCAAGTGGAGTGGTATTGATTTCTATTTCGTTGAGAGTTGTGCACTTTCTGAATAGTGTAGACCTATATGTGCGTGTATATGTCATTTTGTTTCTTATTAGACCTGATGTGTTCCATAGATGGACCTGCAGAGGATCTTTATGGTATTTTCATTAATAGGGTGCGAAGAGAGCGGCCACCAGAGTATTTGGAAGATGTCAGGGGGTAAGTGCCATGTGCCACCGACTTTGATATCTATATTGAATATTATGCGTAATGAAATTCCTTCCCACATAACATTGTTTGTTTGGTGCTCCTTCAATGCAGTCTCACTAAATGGGTGCCTCCTCCAGTTAAGATGACCAGCAGCTTTGTTCGTGATAGCATTAATGTATCACGAAAGAGAATGGATGTTTCTTGTTTGGACATGCTTCAGTTTCATTGGTAATGCAGCTTTCTGTTTCCCTTTTACCATACTTGGAACTTGCCATTATTCAGAAATTCAAGAAGAATCTAATGTTGAAAATTATTTACAAAAAAGTTTATATCAGTGGCACTTGTGATATATTGTAAAGAGACAAAAATATTTCAATGTGGATGATTATTAAGCACACTCAATCTAAATCTTTACTTATGTAGCATGATTTTGGTGTTACCTATTTTTGTCTCAACCAGGTGGGATTATTCTAATCCTGGCTACCTTGATGCTCTTAAGCACCTAACAGATTTGAAAGAAGAAGGTCTGTTTACATTTTATCTGTTTGCAAATTATTATAGGTGAAACCCTATTTCTTGATTAGACTGGATTACTTAAGCAATTGACATGCAGGAAAAATTAAAACTGTTGCTCTGACTAATTTTGACACGGATAGATTGGAAAAGATCCTGGACAACGGGATTCCTGTTGTTAGCAACCAGGCGAGAAAGTCTTTCTTTCTTTCCTTTTTTTTTTCTTTTTCTTTTTCTTCTAATAGAGAAGTATTTTCGATTTGAATTTTTTATGGTAATACTTTTGTTTCAGGTGCAACACTCTATTGTTGACATGCGTCCTCAGCAACGAATGGCAGAACTTTGTCAGCTTACTGGAGTTAAACTTATAACGTCTCTCTCTCTCTCTCTCTCTCTCTCTCTCTCTCTCTCTCTCTCTCTCTCTCTCTCTCTCACACACACACACACACACACACACACCCACCCACCCCCAAGCAGCTTCAAAATTATCAATTGTTCAAAATCTGGAGGCATTGTATGGCACAGTGCTTCTAATATCCATTTGATTTTAGACATCTTCATAGTTTTCCGAGTCTGTTAATCTTATGTTTGTTATCTTCATTCAATTTTCAAATGGTGAACCCTTACATAGAACAATCATTTCAACCTAGCATTTCTTGATTTTGTAATCCCTCCTAACTAGTATTTTGTTCACAGGTATGGAACAGTCATGGGTGGGCTACTGTCTGAAAAGTTCCTGGACACCAATTTAACAATTCCTTTTGCTGGCCCTCCACTAAATACTCCCTCGCTACAGAAGTACAAACGAGTAAGTTGGATTCTAGATGGCCCGATCCAGTAAATCTTAAACAATAGTAGTATTTGTTTGTCATAAGGCTATGAGTGTCGATAAATGTAACCTTAATAACTCCATGATTATCTGTATTTGGTAGGTTGAAAATATGTATTTCAATTTTCAAGTGTTGTTCTGGAAATTATGCTAGAATACTCTGGTTTATAAGATGCCTTAAACCTTAACATTCTATGTAAAAAATAAATCAGATGGTTGATGCCTGGGGGGGATGGAGCCTTTTCCAAGAACTGCTTCGAACACTGAAAATCATAGCCTCAAAACACAGTGTTTCGATCCCCACAGTAGCTGTGAGATATATCTTGGATCAGGTGAATTTCTCTATAAATTCTACTTTTCCCTAGTGTTGATTAACAGGCGTCATTTCTTTAATTTCTCTCCTCTAATTGATTACTCCATTGCAGCAAGCTGTGGCGGGATCAATGGTTGGTGTTAGGTTGGGTCTCTCTGAACACATCAAAGACACCAACACCATATTCTCCCTTGTTCTCGATGAAGATGATGTGAGCAGTATTTTGCAAGTTTCGCAAAAAGGCAAGGATTTGATGGAAGTGATAGGCGACTGTGGGGACGAATACAGGCGTGCTTAATAATTTGGCCGTGGTGACAAAAGATATACTGTAACGTGACTTAAATGTATCATTTCATCCTGTTATACAATATATTTACGTATATAGTAGTATTTGTTTTAGTTTGTTCCTAGATTTTAGGGATCTTTTTAAATACTGTATTTTGTAACCTCTTGATATTCCCTATAATTGGGATTCTTTGTGCTCATTAATGCATATACCGTAATATAATACTTTATCATTTTTTTCTCTACAATTTATCATGGCATCAGAGTACTAAAAAAAAAAAAATCTCGCACCTCCTGTTACAAAACCTGCATTAGGAACGGAACACCATGAAATTGAATGGCTCGTGCTTTTTTTTTTTTATTTTTTTTTTTTATAGTTTTTGGGATCTCAACAAATATATGCCACCTGTTACGACTAGTGCCGAGTATGATTCTTGGTTTGCCGATATATGATTGTTCTTAATGACTTGGCTTCTCAATAGTATGGAAGAGTATGTGAGTAGATCAACATTCTGTTCTTGGACATTTCAAAAGCCATGTGGGATGCCTTGTGCATGATGTATTCTATGATAAGAATGTCTCAAGTGTTTTTGAGTTATATGAGAAGCTTTTTTCGTATAACCAAGCTGGTCATCCTCCTTTGTCTTGTGATACAAAGACACGGGAACACAGTGGGAGGAATTCATTGTGGCCAAATTTTTGTCTGGCTTAATTGGATGATAACTTCCGACCAATTCGAGAGAGTCTTTTATCCAGTGACAAATTGACTAACATTCCTTCATTATCTAATGCTCTTACCTCGTGTGCTTCGTGTCACTATCGGGCGTTCCAATTCTAGTTCTTCGGATAACTCTTCTACATTTGCCCGAGCACAAGTTCCAATCGTGATCGTGGCCCAACCAAAGATGATCGTTATTGTGTTCATTGTGTGTGATCAAATCATGTTTTCTGAAAAATGCTGGAAGAAGTTTGGTAAACCTGATTGGGCCAACACTGTTTTGGCTGAGCCACAATTTTCTTCGAGTGCTGACATGGTTTCGATTCCTCGTGCTGAATATGATAATTTGGTACAGACTTTTGACAAGTCCTCAACTACTGTTGCCTCCATCACTGTAGGTGCCTTGGTTGTCTCTCATCTTAAGTCTTGGATACAGGATTCTTGTGCGAGTGCCCATACTACTGGTAACCAATCTTAATTCACATGTTGTTTTCTTTCTTCTTCTTTATTTCTAATGTTGTTCAACTTGTTGATGGCGCCATTTCTCCTGTAACGGGGACGGGTGTTTTCTAGCCTACTCAACATATTACCCTTGATAATGTTCTCCTTCTTGCTCCTAAATTCCCTGTTAGTTTATTATCTATAAGTCATTTGACGAAAACTCACAATTGTTCTAGTATTACGTTTTATCCTTATTATTGTTGTTGTACATCCTGCAGCAGGACCTGCAGACACAGAGGACGACTGGTGGATGTTGGCTTATATTACTTGAATATTGGTGCCCCTACGAGTACCTTTGCCCTTTCTACCACTGTGTCTCCCTTTCAATGGCATTGTCATTGTTGGGAATTCACCAAATAACTTCACAAGTTCAAAATTTGCAGCGGACAAATAATTCCCAAGTTGTTAGAATTTCGCAGGAACATTAACAAAAACAAGCAAACAAGAACACAAGGATTTACGTGGAAAACCCTTCCAATTCGAAAGGTAAAAACCACGAGGCTCTTGAGCCTATCTCAAATCCACTATCACCAAAAGAGATTACACAAAAGTCTGCCAAAATCACAACAAAAGATGTGGCCTTACAACAACATAAAGTCACCACAATCTCAACTTCACCAAGAACACCAAATCTGAAATTAAGAACATAATCTGCAGCCCTGAACAGAAATTTATACAAAAAATTCTAACCGTTGAAATTCGATCTCCACCGTACAAAATCAAGAACAAGATGTCCCGCAGCTGCTGTAAAAATTTTAGCACGATCGGACAAGATTTGATACGTCGTTTGGTAGGAAATCAGAAACTGGTCGGAGGGGATGGCTGCTGCGTTTTTCTCTCTGTTTTCTTTTCTTTCTCTGGTTGCTGTTGTGTGTGGACCTCTCACCTCTTTTATTCTTTTTTGGCAGCTGGAAAACAAGTAGACCTTATGGGCAATAATATTTGACTAAGGGAACAAAGACTTTTCCCTTCACATGTTGGGAGGACCCAACAGTCATCTAGCTGTCATCCATCATTTACATCACTTAAAAAAGATTAGTTCTCATTGAGTTCTAGTGATTTTCAATATGAGTCATGTGAGTTAGCATGCATCATCGGACATCATTTCCTTCTAGAGTAGAATGTCGTAGGTCTTTTGCATTTGAACTTGTTCATTGTGATGTTTGGGGGTCCCAGTCTTGTTGAATCTAAAGGGGGTTTTAAATATTTCATTATCTTTGTTGATGATTATTCCCTTATAACTTGGTTATATTTGCTTTAACGGATATCAGAAGACCCTGAAGTTCTCAAGTTATTTTAAGATGAAATAAAAACCTAGTATTCTATTGATAGTACATATTTTTTGCACTGACAAATGCACTTGAATTTACTCAAATGTCTATCTCAACTTTTTGTGTCTCAAAGGATAATTCATCAAAATTTTTGTGTGCACACGTCGCAACAAAATGGGGTTTCTGAACGTAAACATCTTCACATTCTGGATATTGCTCGTACACTTCTTTCACATGCATGTTCCTAAACATTTATTGAGCGATGTTGTCCTTATTGCTTGTTTTCTAATTAATCGCATGCCATCTACTGTTTTAAATGGCGATATTCCATGTTCTTGTTTCCATCCAAATAAAGTCATGTACACTGTACCCTCTGATCATATTTTTCGGTGTACTTGTTTTGTCCATGATCTTACTCGTGGATGGGATAAGTTGTCTCCTCAGTCTATTAAATGTGTATTTTAGGCTATTCTCATACTAAAAAAAAGGGGTAAAGATACGGTGCAGATTCTGCATTGTGCGAATGTGCTGTGGGAGATTATGGATGTGATGATCATGTGTAACGATGCTGAGATAGATAGTTTTGTGATGTTTTTGTGATAATGTCTCCATATATTATACTGTTGGGACAGTGAGATAAAATGTGCTGAGGAATAATATATTTGTAACAAAAAAGTAGTTGAAACATCACAAAATCATCATTTGCAAGCATTTATGCACATGCATAATATTTATATTCTGTACATGAACCGAACTGTAAAAAAAGGTTACCATTGTCTTGATCCTTTGACCGTGTGTTGTTGTTACTTTCATTGAGTCTCAACCTTAATTTTCCCACCACTAGGTCAGTCTTTTCCTGTTGTTGTTCCTACTGCCCTTACCCACTCCAGCCATTGTTCCCACCGGCCACTTCTAAACATTCTCCACCCTTGCAGCTATATATATACCAGACGTCCTCATCCATCACCTGTTTTGTGTCCCCCACCTGATCCGTTATCTGCAGCTCATGATGACCCTCCTCCTTGCATGTTAATTTACCCGTTGCTCTGCGAAAAGGTACTCGTTCTTGCACCACTAAGCATATATCCCTTGGCTAGACATGTCTCCTTGCTTTTTTTTTTTAACCCATTTTCCATTCCTTTGTTGTTTCTTTATTTAATGCCTTTATTCCCAATTCTTACCATGAGGCAGCCCCAACACTCTTCTTGGCGGGCTGCCATGGATGAGGAAATGTCTGCCCTTTCATCTCGCGATAAAGTTGTCTCTACCCCACATTTGGTAGATATTGTAGCTTTTCCTTGGGTGCTTACTTTGAAGTATCATGCTGATGGCAGTATTGATCAGTACAAAGCTTGCATAGTGGCAAAAGGCTATACTCAAACTTATGGTGTCGACTATTATGAGACGTTTTCTCTGAATGCTCACTTGAATTCTATTGGGTATTTTGTTCTCTTTGGCTATTAATCTCTTTTGGCCTATGTATCAACTTGTTAAGAATGCTTTCTTATATGGTGATTTGACACCGACTGTGTTAATGGAGGGAATAAATATCCAAATAGTCCTGTAAGTTTTATTATTATCCAATTTGGTCCATAAAGTATTTGATTATCTTAAATGGTCCTATAACTTTCATATTTTAGCCGAAATAGTCCCAAATGCATTTCATATTCAATTTTAGACCACTATACTTCTAAATTATTCACTTGTATCAAGTTTTTTTTTTTTGTAATTTAGTCAGTATATATTTATATTTTTAAAAATAAGTAACAAATTGTAAAATTTAGAAACTTTTTGGGATAAAAGTAAACAATATAAAAGTTTAGGGACCTAAGATTGAAAATTAAATGCATTTAGGATTATTTCAGTTAAAAAATGAAAGTTATAGGACCATTTGGGATAATCAAAATTGAATAATAGTGAAACTTACAGGACTATTTGGGTATTTAATCTTGTTTATGTAGCAATCTCCTGGATATGTTGCTCGAGGGGAGGATTCTACCATGGTTTGTCGTCTTCAAAATGCTATTTTTATAGTCTTAAACAAAGCCCTATGGCATGGTTTGATAAATTTAGCAATGTGCTCATTGTGATTAATTTCAAACCATCCAAGTCGGACCCTTCTGTCTTTGTGAGAACTCGGGCAGGTAAAGTTGTCATTCTTATAGTTCATGTATACTTGTCTCTGGCAATAAAGGTTATTAAGATCAAGATTTTAGCTGGGATCTTTTTTTATACATATTAACAAATGAAAGCATAACATAGAATATTATTAGGCAAATGAAGTAATAAAGCACTATAAACAGTCAAAAATAAAATTCAATACCGATTTTATGAAAAACATGATATTATGAGAGCATATTCAAATTTTGGTAGGTTTGGATCGTATAGGATCGTAAGATTCTAACATTAAGATCGGAATTTTGTAATCAAGATCGAGATCCTACTAAATTGAAGATCCTACAAAGATATAGATAATTTTAAAAAGTGGGATCGTAAAATCATAAGATCTTAAGATCAAGATTGAGATCTTAATAACTACGCTGGCAGCGGACACAAGGAATTGAGGAAAATAAGAAATACTTGCAACAGAATTTTGTTATGAAGAATTTAGGATGTCCAAATATTTCTTAGGAGTTGAAATTACATCAAGCATGGTACTTCTCTTTGCTAGAAGAAGTATGATATTGATTTACTGAAGGAAACAGGGTTGTTAGGGTCAAAACCAGCTGACAATCCTATGGATATCAGTCCAGATGTTTGGGATGATAGTGAAGAGTTTTTTTTTTTTTTGCGGAAAAAGTGAAGTACAGAAGACTTGTTGCAAAGCTAATAAACTTATCAATAACTAGGCCTGACATCTCTTTTGTTGTTGGGATGGTTAGCCGTTTTATGGATGAGCCAAAACAAGTTCACTGGAATGCTGCTCTTTGAATCCTTAAGTATATCAAGATGTATCCTGGCAAGGATTGTTCATTAAGGGCTTGTTTGGATTGGCTTTTGAAAAAAGCTGAAGCCAAAAGCAGAAGCAGAAGTGAAAGCCAAAAGCAGAAGCAGGTAACTTTTGTGTTTGGATGGAATGTTTGAAAAGCAGCTTTTTTTCAAAATTGTGTTTGGATGTGTAAAAGTGAAAAGTGCTTTTTAAATGGATAAATTACCAAAAATGACATGCTACTTAATATGATAGTAAGATATATTTATAGTGTAATTTATATTAAGTAATGAGGGTATTTAAGTCTTTGCACAATTTACGAAGTGCTTTTGGCTTCTGCTTTTCGGAGAAGCACCCCCTGGGCTGCTTCTCCCAGAAGCACTTTTGCAGCTTTTCGAGGTGCTTCTACTTTTTTAAAAAAGCCAAACCAAACGTTTCTTTTTCCCCAAAAGTGCTTTTGGCAGAAGCAAAAGCCAAAAGCACCTTGGTAGAAGCCAATCCAAACACCCTCTAAGAAAAATTAAAATATCAAAATTGAGGGATATTCTGATGCTGACTATGATGGATCAAAGAGTGAGAGACAATCTACTTCTGGGTATTGCACTTATGTAGGAGAAAACCTAGTCACCTGGCGTACTAAGAAACAAAGCATGATTGCTAGATCTTCTACTGAAGGTGGGTATAGAGCCATGGGACATACTGCTATTGAGTTGATTTGGGTAAAGAATTTGCTTGAGTAACTTGGGTTTATTCACATTGAGCCATTACTCATGCATTGTGATAACCAGTCAGTGATTTATATTCCGAATAATCTAGTTTTTCATGAAAGAACCAAACATATCAAGATTGACTGCTACTTTACTTGGAACTACATTATGAGCCATAAAATTGTCACTCTGTTCACTCCTTTGTCCAACCAGCTTGCTGATATCTTCACTATGTTGAGTCAAGGTTTTGATGGAAGTTCAACACCGATGATCGAACACAATAGATGAACCACCATGGCAGGCAACATGTGCGAACTGGATAAAGTTTGAAAGAGTGCCAGCTATGTCCGGCTCCAACGGCTCTTTCCTGATCTGGGAGGTTTTATACTAACATTTCCTTGCAAGAACTCTTTCCCAGATCAGAGAGAGAAAACAAATAGATTTGCATTCAGCCATGTCCAGTCCCAACGGCTCTTTCCCGAACTGGAAAAAAGATCATTTGCAGAAAGGAAAGTCCAATTTCCATATCTAGATGCTGAGCTACTTGTTTAAAGGGGATTTCAGCAGAATGGAGGATGATACTTTGTACATCGACTATCAAACGCTCTGAAATTGTCCCTAAGCACTCAGTGAACATCGTGAGATAAAGATTTTGATTTGCAGCCTCTTATTCTACGACTCAATCTGTTGCTGCATGATTGAAGTGTTTGGGACATATCTATGGTGGATTGTGTTAGTGACTCTTTAAGTGGATCGGTAATACACTTAAAGAAATTGTCCAAGGCCTTACCAAAGATAACCACACATCGTTCAAATCATCACACTTGAAGGGGTTGATTCACAGGCTACAACGAGGGAAACTCAAAGTGGTCCAGGTTTGGGGAGTTGAAATAGGTGGGAGACCTATACCAAAACTGATGATAGTTTTGGTCACTACAACTATCCACTTGGCGATCGGAGTGGAGGTGTACTTAATATTTTGCTAATATGTGTGGTTGTATGCCATTGGATAAACACATAGTAAAATAACCTCCTGGATTGGTATCCCCTAGACGTAGGCCGAAGGCCGAACTAGGTCAACAACTCCTTATGTCAATTATTTACTTTATACGCTGAATTTTATTCTGCTGTGCTTAAGATATATTAGTATCATAATCTGTGTGTTCATTGTCTGTGTTCAAACACTTATAGTAATTAAACCTCGACTTAAAGTATAACACTTGCTAGATCCATGGACCCAACACACTAAACCACTAGGGAATAAACACTTTTATGAACTTTGCACCAAGCTGGAGATGATTGATAAATACTCCCTCCATTCCTTTTTAGTGGTCTTTTGGACCAAATTGCACAAATCAATGAGTGCAATAATTACTATAGACATTTACATTTTTGTCCATCATTATGGTGGTTTGGAGTAGGGATTGGTTATTTTTAAAAAAAGAGAGATAATGCACAATATTCTAGGCAAATCATTAATGAGAATAGAAAGGTAATATTGGAAAAATACTTCTAAGAAGACAATTAATAAGGAATGGAGAGAGTATGCTCCAGATTGAGGGGAGTATTAATATATATATATATATATATATTACTTTGTTCCTAGATTTTAGGAATCTTTTAAATATTTTTTAATATCTAGATATTCTTTATAGATGAGATCCTCTGCTCATTAATGCACATACAGTAATATACTCTCTCCGTTCCATAATAGTAATCCCTCCATTCCCTAATTGTAGACTTTTTAGAACAAATTCCACATATCAAGAAATGTAATGATTACTCTCCAATTTTCCATTTTTGCCCCTCATTTAATTACACAAACCAATAAAAAATATAATTGGAGTGGAGAGAGAATGAATACTCCCTCCGTCCCATTTATATTGTCTTGTTACTGTTGGGCACGAGAATTAAGATAGAGTTGATTTGTGAATATATGATGGGGTCCACATAGTTTTTAAGGGAAAAATTATTTCTATTTATGTAATGAAGACATTTATGAGGGAACATCCAAAAATAATAAGTAAGACATTTTAGTTGGGACAAATGGAGTAATATTTATGAGAGTAAAAATGTAATATTGGAAAAATATGATATAAAGATGGAAAACAAAAACTATTTTGGAACACCTTTTTATTTCTAAAAAGACAACTAGAAGAGAACGGAGGGAGTAATCTTTTTAGAGATGAAAAAGTATCCCACAATAGTTGACATTTTTAGGTAATTTTAGGTATTTATGTTATGTTATGTTTTCACTATATTGCCGTATACTTTACATAAATGTTATTTCTTCACATTTATTACGAAATAGTTTAGTTGGAGGGTAAAAATGAAAATTTATGAGTTAATAAATGCATATCTTGGCTATTGAAATTGCGCTGAAAGAGACAACTAAAACAGAACGGAGCGAGTACATATTTTATCAATCATTTCTATGCAATTTATAACATCCTTTATATTTTATTTATTTATTATTATTATTATTATTATTATTTTGCAATTCGTCTTAAATTTTTATTTTGCCTATTCCTTGTCTTACTTTATTAATCGTTACCAAATTGAACCTAATTCACCCTAATCATGTAAATTAAGTCATCTAACACAATTAACAAAATTGTGGAGCCACACAAAAGACATGTTTATGTTGTGAAATTTATAATTTTATGGACAAATAACTCAGTATGTATATGTGTATATATATATGTGTGTATATTAAGTAAATATATGGCGTATGTATATATGTATAGTAGTGCAGACTGCAGAGAAGATAAAAGAAATAATAAGTGGAGAGAGAGAGAGAGAGAATTCTTGATCAAAAAAATGATCTATCTTTTTTAATTCCATACTCATTGATTTATAGGCATAAGAAAGCACTCATATCACGTGAAACCAGATGTAAGGCATACTATTCAAGATAATGAATGTGGACCAGACATCCAACAACCTTATTTATTGCAATACTCCCCCTTTGGATGTCTTATATACAGAGAATATGCCTCGTTAAAACCTTACTAGGAAAAAATCCAGTGGAAAAAAATCCTAGTGAAGGAAAAAGAGCACATTATTCTTGTATTCATTGGTCCCCCTGATTTGGACATTATTTTCAATCTCGAAGCCTTCGCATTCCAATTTTCTTCACGAGCTTCTCGAATGACGTAGTCGGCAATGCCTTGGTAAATAAATCCGCTAAATTATTTTTTGACCGAATTTGTTCCACATCGATTTCACCATTCTTTTGAAGATCATGAGTGCAGAAGAATTTTGGTGAGATATGCTTCGTTCTATCCCCTTTGACATAACCCCCTTTCAACTGGGCTATACAAGCTGAATTATCTTCAAATAAAATTGTTGGGGGGATTTGTGATTCAATGATTAGACCACAACATTTCAGTATATGTTGAGTCATTGACCTCAACCAAACACATTCTCGAATCGCCTCATGGATTGCTAATATTTCGGCATGATTAGAAGAAGTAGCAGTTAGAGTCTGCTTCATTGACCTCCAAGAGATAGCAGTTTCGCCACAAGTAAAGACATAGCCTGTCTGAGATTTGGCTTTGTGTGGATCTGATAAATAACCTGCATCGGCATAGCCAATTAACTCATGTCGAGAATATTTTGGATAAAATAACCCAAGATCAACGGTTCTTTGGAGATAGCGAAATATATGCTTTATGCCTTTCCAATGTCGTTGAGTAAGACAAGAACTGAATCTTGTGAGTAAATTGACTGCAAATGCGATATCATGTCGCATGTTATTTGTAAGATACATCAACGTGCCAATTGTGCTTAAATATGGCATTTCTGGGCCAAGTTGCTCTTCATTATCTTCTTTTGGACTGAATGGATCATTTGCAGGATCATGTGCTCGAACGATCATTGGATTACTTAGCGGATGGGCATAATCCATTCGAAATTGCTTTAATACCTTTTGGGTATAAGCTGATTGATGAACAAATATGTCTTTTTCCAAATGCTCAATTTGTAGGCCAAGGCAGAACTTCGTTTTTCCGAAATCCTTGATTTCGAACTCCTTTTTCAGATATTCAACAGCCTTTTCCAGCTATCCAGGAGTTCTAATTAAATTTAAATCGTCAACATAGACCGCGGCGATTACAAATTCTGACCCATTTTTCTTTATGAATACACAAGGGCAGTTAGGGTCATTTGTATATCTTTCATTTATCAAACTTTCACTGAGGCGGTTATACCACATTCGCCCAGATTATTTGAGCAGAATTTTTGCAATTTGATGGAATAAGTTTCTCTGGGTTTTAAGTTACAAGACTCAGGTAACTTAAACCCTTCAGGTATTTTTATATAATATCATTTTCCAATGAGCCATATAAATATGCAGTAATAACATCCATCAGTCTCATTTCAAGATTTTTCTCGTACTGTCATGCTCATGAGATACCTGAATGTTATTCCATCCATAATTGGGGAATATGTTTCCTCAAAATCAATTCCCGGTCTTTGGGAAAAACCTTGGGCTACAAGCCTTGCCTTATATTTGGCAATTTCATTGTTTTCATTTCTTTTTCTTACAAACACCCACCTGTAGCCAACAGGTTTCACATTTTCTGGTGTTTGGACAATAGGGCCGAATACTTTTCATTTATTCAATGAGTCTAGCTCAGACTGAATCGCATCATTCCATTTTGGCCAATAATTTCTTTTCCGACATTCTTTAACTGATCTTGGTTCAGGATCCTCGTTATTTCCATTAGATCGAGTGCAACGTTGTATGCAAAAGCATTATCAACCTTTATTTCATTTCGGTTCCAACATTTTCCAGTATAGATATAATTGACAGAAGTTTCACTAACTTCATTTTCATTTGGTGAATGTTTTTAGGTTCAACCTTTTAGGGGGTTGAATCGATTCCTCATTCGGGAGTATCATCGGTGATTGATTTATCACCCATATGGATTTTCCTCTTTCGTGGATTTCTATCCTTGGAACAAAAAGGCCTACCACGCTTCAGGCGTGCAGTAGATTCATTTGCACTCGAAATTTGCCCTTCTGGAATATTTATATTAGTTGCTGCATTTGCTGCTTCAATATATGATTTTGGTACTTTAGCAGCATCATTAAAAGCATCGGGTAATTGATTTACAATTCCATGCAAATGCACAATTCTTTGAACTTCAAGTTTTTGCTTTGTACGAGGATCAAGGAAATCAAATGGACTTTGCCAAGATATTTCATTTTTCAGTTGATCATTTCCTCCCCCTAATGTCGGGAATTGAGTTTCATCAAAATGACAGTCTGCAAATCTTGCAGTAAATAAATCATCCGTTTTTGGCTAAAGATATTTAATAATCGAGGGTGATTCATACCCGACATATATGCCCAACCTTCTTTGAGGTACCATTTTCGTACGTTGTGGTGGCGCAATTGGTACATAAACCGCACACCCAAAAATTCGCAAGTGGGATATATTGGGCTCCTTTCCAAATACAATTTGTGTAGGGGAATAGCTTAGCTTGTCGGCCTCATTTTCACAAGTAGTGTTGCATGTAATATAGCATGTCCCCAAGCAGAAACAGGGAGTTGTGACTTCATCAACAAAGGTCTTGCAATTAATTGCAATCACTTAATAAATGATTCTGCCAGACCATTTTGCGTGTGCACATGAGGCACAGGATTTTCAACAGTAATTCCCATCGACATGAAGAAATCATCAAATGCATGTGATGTATAATCTCCAACATTATCAAGACGTATTTTCTTTATCAGATGATCCGGAAACTGTGCTCGCAATTTTATAATTTGTGCAAGTAATCTTGCGAACGCCAAATTACTAGTTGATAATAAACAAACGTGTGACCAGCGTGATGACACATCAATTAATACCATAAAGTACTTGAAGGGTCCACTTGGTGGATCAATAGGTCCACATATATCGCCTTGAATTCTTTCTATAAATGTAGGGGATTCAATTCCCACTTTTACTGGAGATTTTCTGGTTATTAATTCCCTTGGGAACAAGCAGCACAATTGAACTCATTTGGGTTCAATGTCATTTGCTTTTTCAATGTATGGCCATTTGAATTTTCAATAATTCGCCCCAGCATTACACTGCCAAGATGCCCAAGTCTATCGTACCAGGTAATAAATTCACTAGTAGCTTTCAAGCCTACTAGGCTAGTATTTCTACAACACATATTTTTGTATAGTATAAGCCAGAGGAATAATATGGCAATTTCTCATTCACAAATTTTTTTCCATTTTCAATTCGAGTTATCAAAAGATACTCGTGATCTGCCTCTTTTGAAGTTTCAATGTGATATCCATTTTTTTCGAATATCATTGAAGCTTAGTAAATTTCTTCGAGCTTTGCGTGAGAACAAGGCGCTTTCAATCGCCATTTTTGTCCCTTCAGGGAGAAATATAACAGCTCGACCAGCCTTCAATGCATTTTGCATTACCGCTTATAGTGTTCACTGATGTCTTTTCCAATTTTAAATTGGAGAAATAACTTTTGCTTTTCAAAATGCTATGCGTCGTTGCACTGTCAATGAGGCAAATGTCATCTCCGACTTTTAAATTTCCTGCATCAATTTCTTTTACAAGAGTATAAGAAGATAATCAATTATCACCAATATAAATATCATTCTTGCAAAACATAATTATATTATACATGGGTAATAAAAGAGAAGTACAATATATCATTATTTATATTTTACAGGAATAGTAAAAGAGAAGTACAAAATATATATATATCTATATAATATATTAGTATTTAGTAACAGTATCTGGCTCAACAAAGTCATCAGCTTCCAGGTGCGTGATATCATCTTTTAATATATCATCATATGTATCATCATGGGCATTACGGTTGATTCAACAACTTGTCTTTCTTTTCCTTTCGAGGCCTGATACAGTTCAACTAGGTGTTTAGCTGTATGGCATGTTTGAGCCGGATGACCTTTAATTCCACAACAATCACAGATTTCATCATTGTATCTATGCTTTCTTGCATAATTCCTTTGTTATGGTTTGTAAGGCCTTCTGGTATCATATCTGCGATTTTGCTCAAATCGAGGCTTATTTCAATAATTATTTTGACGAGATGATTCAACTCTGCCTCGATTGTGATACCGATTTTGGCCACGATCATCATTTTGATTTTAAAGTGCCCAGATCACGCACATATTTCGCTGATTGAACTGCGTTCACCTCAGGGAACGGTTTTGCACCTGCGGGCCAAGATTCATGATTTCTCAACGGCAATAGGCTGCTTTTTCAGCCAATAATAAGCAGGTGATAAGATCAGAATATCTTTGAAAACCTTTTTGACGGTATTGCTCACTCAATACTGAGTTTTTAGCATGAAACGTAGAATACATTTTTTCAAGTATTTCTTCTTCAGATATCTTTTGCCCACATAATTGCAATTGGGCCGTAATTTTGAACACAGCGGAATTATATTCCCGGACTGTTTTGAAGTCATGAAGCCTCAGGTTTTTCCAGTCATCACGGGCTTTTGGAAGTACCGTCTTTTTAAGGTTATCATATCTTTCTTTAAGTTTTTCCCACAACGCCAGTGAGGATTCCACAGTCACATACTCCATTTTGAGTGCCTCTTCGATATGATGGCACAAGAAAATCATGGCTTTTGCCTGATTTTGACGGCTGGGATTTTTGCCTTCAGCAATAGTATCTTCCAGACCCATTGAAGCAAGATGCATTTGAACATCTCGGCCCAGGACATATAATTACTTCCTTCAACGGTTAAGGGAGCAAATTCCTGCTTTGTAATGTTAGCCATAATCTTATTGAAAGTTTAGAAATAAGAAATTATACCTCAAATAGTAAACCGGACAGAGTCTCCTCGTGCTGCTAACGTGTTGTGAAATTTATAATTTTATGGACAAATAACTCAGTATGTATGTGTATATATATGTATATTAAGTAAATATATGGCGTTTGTATATATGTATAGTAGTGCAGACTGCAGAATTGAAAAGATAAAAGAAATAATAAGTGCAGAGAGAGATAGAGAGAGAGAATTCTTGATCAAAAAAATAATCTCTTTTTTCATTCCATACTGCATTGATTTATAGGCATAAGAAAACACCCATACCACGTGAAACCAGATGTAAGGCATACTAGTCAAGATAATGAATGCGGACCAGACATCCAACAACCTTATTTATTGCAATAGTTTAATATTTCTATCAACACATGGATAGTTAGCCCGACCCATATCGGATGTCCCTAAACAGCCCGATGGAAACATATCCAAAATTCAACTCCCCCACCTCTAATAAGATAAGTGCAAGAAACAATATTAAGGTCATCTCCAACTATAACTCTATTTTTCAGTCAACTCAAACTCTATTTCGCAATTACTTTTACAGTTCTTCACTATTCATCTCCAACAACTTTAAGTTTTCCTCTATTTCAGAATATTTCATTTTGATTTATGTTTTATTTAAAACTATATTAAATTGTACTCCCTCCGTTCTTTTTTAAAGGTTATGTTTTGACATTTTTACTGTTTATTATAGCACTTTGACTTCTATTTTTGTTATAATTATAGAACACAAAATATAGCCAAGTGAGATTTTGTTGGATTCGTCTCATCTAGTAGTTTTTAAATATCAAATTTTTAGAATTTTTACTTGTACCAAATTTGAGTTATTAATCGTTGAAAATGTGCATTGGCATACGTGCAAATAAGAAGTATAACCTTTAAAAAAAATGGAGGAAGTATAACTTAAAAACTCATATTTGAGAATGGATTAAACCCGCCAGTTGCTAACCTTAGCCTAACATTGCGGGGATCTTGTGCAAATAATTCATATCTTTTGTCAAAGTCCTTCCGTTCTTGAGCATCAGCGAGATGTTTTAATGTGCCATCATCTACACGTTTTTCCTTGTGCCATCTCATATTTTTATGTTGTTTTATTAGATAGGAACAACCTTTGTAATCTTGGTTTGAATGGAAAATACAGTAACACTTTTGAGGAATTTTTTTATTCGTTCTTTCAGTAGTATTTCCCTTACTCACTTCATAAACTTTGTAACGAGACGCATCACACTTTGGACACTACTAGTTGTTCTCATGTTGTTTTTGAAATAGCATACTATCATTGATACAAGCATGGATTTTTTTCATAATCCAAACCTAGGTCCTTAATCATCAATTTAGCCTCATAATATGGTCTAGGAAATGCCTCGCCAATTGGAAACACCTTCTTTAGAACCTTAAGCAACATAGAAAATGATTTGTTGCTCCATCTATTAAGAATCTTTATACGAAGTAAAGTGAGAATGAATGACAACTTAGTGAAGCTTTGATAGCATGGATATAGCTCAATATTAGATAAGTCTCAACAACCTCACAAACTTATCTGATTCCCAGTTAGGTGTTGAATCTTCATTTACACCATCATTTCCAATATTGGCTTTAGCTGCTCTCAAATAGTCTTCTAGCATAACTAGAACATTATCATTATTATCTTCAGTTCTCATCCAATCATTTTCATTCTTTTCATTCATCTCAATTTCTTCATCATCTTCAAAATACCCATATTCAGATTCTTAAACTCCTCACCATGACACACCCATGTAGTTTAATGTTTAAGTATTCCAAACTCAAATAAATCAGCTTCCACATAATCTCGAGTTTGAAACAAAATATTGTTGCACTTTTTACACGAGCGTTTTATTTTAGCAGAAGGTTCAATGGAACTATATGCAAAATTCAAAAATTGTTGCACTCACCTTTCATACTCCAAAAGAGTCCTGTTATGAAGTGCAATCCACCTTCTATCCATATTCACTTTCTACAAATAGTCAAACGCGTTAAGGAGTTAATGACTTAACAACAACATACTGACAATAAAAATCAAATGACACCGCAGATGGTCTTTCAACACATCCTATTACCAAATTTTGTGTTATGTTATAGGAATATGTTCCAAAGCTACAACAAATTAGCCTCTACACTAATCAAATCAGATAGATAACAAAAAACATACTTGATACCACACAAAACACCATTTCCTAAAAATACATTGCATTTCCTACAGTAGGTATGTGTTTCCTTGCTTATTTCACATCTAATAGTTAAAATAAACAAAATCCATCATCTAAAATGAGGGCGAAGTCACAGAAAAGGGGAATTTTGCGGCCGTCATTTTTTTGATTTAAAATTTGAAGTTCTATTGTTCATTTTTGGTTCAATGTTGAGTCTTCGTAGCGGAATTTTATGAGAATATAATAGTAGTTCTTCAGTATTTGAATAATCACTGCTTTGATTATGCCATATCTTTCTTGAGCATAGAATTTTCGATTTCAACCGGCTGGGCTACATTTCTTTTTCAAATGTTGCCATCTTAGAGGTTTCTGCTTTTAAAATTATTGAACTGTAGCAATAAATCATATCCAAAGACTTTTTAAATTTGGTGGAATCATAGCCATCCTATTATTTTATTACATATGTTTGCACACACCAGTTAACCACAGTATTGGATGTCTCCTAGCTACTAGCTCTCTTTCTAATGAATTGTTGGCTTGGCTATAAGCATGACATTAAGCTCTAAACCAGATGATATTTTGATCTTTTTCCATTCAACTTTAGAGTTGTTGCTTTGTATGAAACCTGTAAATTGAAGAGGAAAATGTTGTATGCTATTTATCTTTCCTACTTTCTGCTTCTATGTCTAATGCATATTGATCTGATATTCTGATGTATGCTCCCTGTCAAATATGAAAAGTTCAGGCAATTCATGGTCCATTAATAGTCTAAGAATACAGGTACACATCAGGTCACATGTTTTCACATGACTTTCACACCATAATTCTTCAATGATGTTTCTAAAGAAAAAATCAATCAATGGTAAACAACACATACCATGCCACTAATTATATCTCCCGACACAACTATACAACTAACAATAAACACCCATAACAATCGTATTAACAATCTTCTTATACGTGACTTATTTCCAACTCTGAATTTACCATTCCACTATGAAATTGTATAAATTATTCAAAGGCAATTGTATATTTGTATACATGTATAGTCGAATCTATCAGACACAATCGATTGTAGAGATGCTTGAATGCAATCCGCAACCTGACACATAAACAAAGACAAGTATAATTAGACTTGCTAAACGACTTAATATACAAAAAAAGAATCCCAAAACACCATTGCTAAATAACTTCAATACAACAGTTACTCACAATTGCTCAACATTAAACTACTACCCAACCTATTATAAAATCTCCAAAAAAATCCATAGTCAAAAAAATAATCTAACCATGCTAATATTTTGAACTCAATTAATCAATCGAAGCCATCAACACCCCAATCAATCTAAGATTTCCACATCAATACAACTCCACATTCAAGTTTCCATAACCCAACATATCCATTAAACATCTAACACGAAAATCCTTATATCCAACAATCTTCTCTCATTCATGCCCATCTTTCAATCTCCATACTCCAACCAAAACCACATTAATTACTTCAAGTTAACATACCAATAATCCACAGAATTCAAACACATAATACCAATTAAATTGACACACTCAAGAATTCAAGAACACCAAAATACCCAATTCAAGGAAGTGACAAATATACCTACAAAATGAAGAACCCACTGCCCAGCCACCGGCATTTTGCCAGAATGAGGAGCAGCAGTTGTTGCTGCGATGCGCAACACCGCGCAAAGTGACCAACGATCGCAGACGACGATGAATAGTCGGGAGGATTGGGAGCCAGTGGGTTTAATTTGACAATGAAGGGCTGAGATGTTGAATGGAACTCTCTGCCGCAGCAGTAGTTTAATTGATTGATTAGAAAGAAGCCAGAAACTTGAATTCTCTTTGATGTGCGCTTCCGTGTTTGCATATGCTAAGGAAAAAAATTTGGAAGTATAGTTTAAATGATAACACGAGTGATGAGAGAGGAATTAATAATTAATAATTTTTGGGAATGCAGATTTCTGGGATTGAAGAATCAATTCTTCTGTCTAATTTTGGTGGGAAGTAGGTAATTTGAAGGAATAAGCTAATTTTTTTAATGTTAATTAAAATATTATTTACTATATAATTATAATTTTAATTCATATTTTTATATGATGTTAATATTAGTGGGTATTGATAAATTGTTATTGTCACTACTTATATAAAATATTTATTGTCACAAATTTAAAATATCACAAAAAAATTATAAATTAATTATTTGCACAAAAATAAAATTGCCACTAATATATAATTGTATCAGTGACAAAAGTTATTGCCAGATCGGATTCCAGACACAATAGGACTTTGAAGAAAATTTGGATAAACGAAATAAGGGTAAAATCAACATACCAATTTGATCAAGAGAATTGAGATGGAGTTAAACCTCGAAGGAATAAGCGCACCCCCTCTTCCAATGATCCTCCTTGGATAAATTCAAGCAATCCAGTTTTGAAGATTGCAAGGTGAGAGTGCCAATTAAAACGCACAAAGTTTTGAGAGCACTTGGAAATATCAACTTTTGAAAAGAGAGAAATTCATTCATCAAATAATCAAAAGTGTTTACAAGAGTAAAGGAGGACCTATATATAGGCCCCAAGTAATCCTAACAACTAAGGGAATAAATCCCATAACATAAGGAAACTAAATCTAATAAAAGGAAAAAAATATATTAGCAAATATTAAATATATGGAAACAAGATATTGTCTGCAAGCTTCATCGTCCACGCTTTATCTTGGAACAGTTAATGCGAAGAAATGATGGTGCTTCGAAAATATGATTCTTGCTCCAAAACAAACGCGATATTTCCACGCTATATTTATGTCGTTGCGAAACAAATATTGCGTGTGAATATCGCAAGACTTGATTCTCAAAATTCTATTAAGTGTGCGAGTATTGCAAGACTTGATTCTCAAAATTCTGTTGAGTGCTTCCCCACAAGATATTCCACACGCTATGTACCTATGCGATGTAAAATGACATAGCGTGCGGCAGAAAAGATATCGCGTGTGGAACTTTTCAGAAATCTGCTAAGTGTTTTCAGCATGGCCTTCTTTCTCGGGCAGCTTCCATGTGATCACTGTTCTTCCTCCGAACGTTGGCTTAATCTGCTCCCACTCTTCAACATATGATCTCAGCAGTCTAGCCACATGCTCCGTAAACATCTTAGCTCTTTGCATCGAACATAGGCCTTCGGGTATTTGGATCATAGTTTGGGCTACCATGCCAGGTATAGATCAAAATTAAAATAAATTAATTAGTCACAAAATACAATGATATATATTGGTGTTGACACTAGTTATAATTGGTATTATTAAATTTGTCAACTAAATATTTTATCACAATATTTATATTTATAATGACAAATTTATTCATGTAACCATGAGATTCGTCACTAAACATACTTTTTTTCGTAGTGAAGGCAAATGCGAGCTTAATCAGGAAGCGTAAGGGTAACAATCCCGGGCTTTTGTTATTAACCTTCCGCTGTAAATTCGAGCATGGAGAACCGGGGTATTACAACATCAACCAAAGCAATCAAAAGCAACTATAAAGCACAATAAAAGTGACAACAAGATTTTTGCGTAAAAACCCTTCATAAAGAAGGTAAAAACCACGGGTAAGTTGCCACCATATCGAATAATGAATACACCAATGTTCTCTGTAGTAATAACCTAGATGTTTGTGAACAATCAGATTTTTACTAATCTTGGCTACCAACAATCATCATCATTATATCAATAAATTCCCAAAAATACTTCAGAAATAATTCTAGGCTAACAATGAAAAAGATGTATAAGAGAGATTTCACCAAAGAATGTAAATACTCCTCAAGGATTTCAAGACCGATCGTCCATGTTCATCTTCCTTTTCTCTCTTCTTTCCCCATTGTGCTTCACGATGCTTCTTGTCTAATTTTTTGGTTGTCTTACTCTGCACACCACTCATGGCAGCGGTGCTCCAGGTAAGTCCTTGCTTTTTTTTAAAAAAAAAAAAAACCAAATGACTTATTATTGGTCAAGGCCAATAGAAATGGAACGGTATTTATTATAAATTATTTTTAAATTTTAAAAGACTGTGAAATAGGGAGAAGTTAGGGTGCAATCAAGACATTTATTTGTCTTGATGTACTGTGGCAATCCATAGCCGTTGATTTACTTTGTAAATCGACTTGAAGGTTAAAAAGGTAAATTTGTCATATTACTCTAAAATATACTTAGTACATTTCAGCGACAAATTGATATACATTTCAGCGATTTGTTTATATTTCAGCGACAGACATAATGTTTTCAGCGCAGCTTCTGTGTATTTCAGCGACAAATTATAGTATATTTCAGCGAAACAATATAATATATTTCAGCGACATGCGATATTATTTTTCAGCGACTTGATAATGTTAATTTCAGCGACTTCATAAACGTTTGAAACTCCAATTCTTTGGTTTAACATATTTCAGCGACGAGTTGTATGTATTCCAGCGACATGATGCGTCTATTTCAGTGATAGACTATATAATATTTCAGTGACATACCCTAGTATTTTTTAGCGATAACATTGTGTGTATTTTTCAGCAACTTGATGTTATATATTTTTTGGACAACTTTACCATTTTTCATTTTGAATCGTTGGATTTTAAATGAACGGTCGGATTTTGTGCCTTGATATATTGCGGTTTTGATTGATTGCACCGTAACTCAACCCGTGAAATAAGTATGAAAGGAATACTTTTAGGGTCCGTTTGGATGAGCTTTTTAAAAAAAGTAGAAGCAGAAGCAAAAGTGAAAAGTAAAAGCATATAACTTTTGTGTTTGGATGGAATTCTTGAAAAACAATTTTTTTGAAAAAAAATGTTTGAATGAGTAAAAATGAAAAATGCTTTTGAAATGTAGTAATTACAAAAAATGACTTGCTTTTTATATGAGAATAAGATACTCTGTTCCTATTTAGTGGACGATTTACCACAAATTACAAATACCAAGAAAAGTAATCATTATCATCTAGTTTTTCAATTTTGCCCTCATTTATTTACACACAAATCAAGTAAAAGTGAGTTGGAGTGAGAGAGAATCAATAATATTTATGAAAGTAAAAGGGTAATATTGGAAAAATATGATATAAAAATGGAAAGTGACAACTATTTTGGAACATTTTTTTGTTTCTAGAAAGACAACTAAAAAGGAACGGAGGGAGAAGCACCCATGAACTGTTTCTTCCAGAAGCAATTTTTTTAGCTTTTGGGAGAAGCACCCCTGAACTGTTTCTTCAAGAAATAATTTTTTTGCTTTTCGAGATGCTTCACCTCTTTTCTATCATAAGTGTTTTTGACAGAAACAAAAGTCAAATACACATTTCCACAAGCTTATCCAAACTGGCCTTAGTGTGTGTTTGGATGTACAATATGAAATAACTTATTTGATTATTGTGTTTTCAAAACGCAAATAATCATATTTGGAACACTATTTTTTAAGCAATTAAACTGATTATTTGCATTTTAAAATGCAATAATGAGATAATCTATTTTCCTGCCGCTTATCCAAACACCCGTTGAGATCCTAGTTCAATCGTTTAATCGAATAAAAGGTGGTCTAATAAAACATCCGCATGAAGCAAAATTTATCATTGAAAGCCGTGCCACACCTATGCAAATAATGCAATGCAAGTCCGTCCGCATCCGCAGCCGCAAGGCTCGCGCTAGCCGTCGATTCTGCACACGCCCATCCACGGCTGCCACGCGCCTACCTTGTGCTCCTCACCTTTAATGCTCAAGGTACAACCCCTCACAGCCTCTCCTACTTGCTATAAATACTGTCACATGGGCGGACACCTATAGCCCTTTTGAAAATTCCTAGTACACGTGGGAAGGGAGTCGGACGACTATTTTCTTTTTTTACTCGCAATTAACAACGGCCCTTGTCCTTTTCAACGCCGGTTCCTCTTTCCCCACCCTGCAGTCCAACCAGTCACCACCAATCCCATCCTGATCCTCCCCCACTGATTAAATTCTCGCTTACCAGTTGCCCCTACTCCATTCTAATCCACTTCCATACTCTTGCGACTGCTGCAATTTCATCTTCTGTTGGATAAACTAGTAGGAAATCGGAGGAATTTTCGATCGGGAATTCCTTGTTTGTTTGATTGATTTTTTTTTATTTCTTTTTTTTTTGGTTGGTGAGAGGTGAAATATGAGTTTTAGGGCGCTGAGGCCGATAGTGCACCTGTTGGTGCCGCTGTGCCTCCACTGGATTGCGGAGGAGATGACCCATGCTGTGCTTGTTGATGTCACCACCAATGCGCTTTGTCCCGGCGAGACCACTTGCCCTGAGGCCGTTTACCTTACCGGCATCCAGCAAACGGTTAGTGTTTTTTTCTTTCTTTTTGTGGATTTCGATTTTCAAGTTTTCTTTCTGTTGTGGAATTTGGGTGGAATTTCTTTGGGAGATGTGTTTTATATTATGATCTCTGGTGACCACTGACCAGCTTCTTTTTGTTGTCTTGTATTTTGGATTTGGATTTGGGGCTTATTAGTTAAGTTGCAATAAATGCTGTAATTCAAGTTACTAATTTCGTTTCTTTTTAGTTGTCTTTTTTTCTTTCTTTTTTGGATTTCGATTTTCAAGTTTTCTTTCTGTTGTGGAATTTGGGTGGAATTTCTTTGGGAGAAGTGTTTTATATTATGATCTCTAGTGACCACTGACCAGCTTCTTTTTGTTGTCTTGTTTTTTAGATTGGGATTTGGGGCTTATTAGTTAAGTAGCAATAAATGCTGTAATTCAAGTTACTACTTGTTTGTTTTTTTACTCTCCGGTTATTAATTACTTATTACTCTTTGATGTTTTATTATTCGAAAAATAATCCTTTACTAATATGTATTGTTCCTTACTCTAAGAATTTTCTTTTTAAAAAATCAATATATTTGGTAACCAGCAAATACTATGATTCCTTCATTCTTGAATTGAGAGAAAGTGTGGAAGTGCAGAGATATTTTAGGTATTGATAAAGTTGAGCTTTTGTTTTTACGGTGGTGTCCATTCGGACTATTTTTTTTTTCACTTTAATAATAATGCTTGTTTATGAGTACTACCTTTTTCTTTATCACTTTATTAAATAAGCTCGTGCAGACATCATGTAAGAAAACCGTGAATTTGTTTCAAACGTCTTTCCATTTGTTTCAAACTGCTGTCAGGATACATTGGCATATACTCATATACTTTTGGGGGCAAAGAAATGAAAAATAATAATAATAATAATAATAATAATAATAATAATAATAATAATAAATAATAATAATAATAATAATAATAATAGTAATAGTAGTAGTAGTAGTAGTAGTAGTAGTAGTAGTAGTAGTAGCTCTTTGGTGATAGTGAGAAGTTATTATTTTAGGCATGCAAGAATATAATGTTACCGAATATGTGTATTTATGTACAAATACATCATGATTGAACTGTGGAGCAATAATATTTGAAGATGGAAAAAGATAATGAGAAAATATGAACTCTTTTACTGTTGAATAATTTTCTTTTAGATGCAGATATACATATGAATCAAGAATATAGCATGAAGCACGCCACGGTTACTAAAATCGATTTCAGCAAATATTATTGATGATCAATAACCTCTTTGGTCCTTGTAGGTTTGTGGAATACTTAAGATGATAATTCTTCCACTCATAGGCCAGCTGGCTGATGAGTATGGGCGTAAACCATTTCTTCTTCTCATCCTACCAACAAGCGTGATTCCTTTCGGTATGTTTCTTGATGTTCTGTACATTATACACAAAAACATCTTTGAACACGATTAATTAGCAAACCCCAACGCCCCAAGACTCTCTTTAATTTAGAAGCTCTGTATGGAAAAGCACCAACATATTGATTTAAAATAAAGTTTTGGTTTTTACACTTTTACTTATAAGCCTTTTCCGGTGTTGTTTTTTGGGGAAGCCATATTTTAGAGTATACTTATAATCCAAGCATATTGATTTGGATGTTATTAATCCAAATCTAAGGTATGGCACAAATTTGGAAATTTGGAACTACAATGTGTCAATCATTTATTTCATGAGTAGATGTTGTCTAATGATGCATTTTTGTTCTTTTCAGCTATACTTTGCATCAGTAAATCCAGAGAATCTGTATATATATACTATGCCGTCAATACTATTGCTAGAATCTTGAGCCAGGGAACCATTTTCTGCATTTCTGTTGCCTATGCTGTAAGTTCTTTGGGCATTTATGAACTAGAGATATGATAATTCAATAGCTTTTTAATATTTGAAGCAAAATTTCAGGCAGATGTTATTGATGATGATAAGAGGGCTACTGCTTTTAGTTGGATCACAGGCCTGAACTCTGTGTCACATGTCATAGGCAATATCCTAGCACGTTTTCTTCCTACAGATTACATATTCCAGGTACCCTTATGCCAAACACTTTACTAATTGTATATCATCATCTATCTTCATTTCACATGATGTTACTTCCAATTTCAGGTGTCAATAGTTCTTTTGATCCTTGGTCCAGTTTATCTATCACTATTTCTGAAGGAAACAGTGAAGCCTATACATAAGCCAAGTCAAGATGTCCCTTTCTTGAGAAAGGCTATTAAAATCATCGAAGATCGTTATAACTTGATGAAGCATGCTGTGCATGTAGTCACCAGCAGGTGAATATTGAATGCATCAACTGCTCTATTACACTTCTATTTTGTGCAAATTAAACATTAGGAAATATTCTAATTGTTCAAAATCTTCTTTGTAGCTCGACTCTTAAGTCCATTTCTTTTGTTTCCTTCTTCTATGAATTGGGGATGTCTGGTATCAGCAGTGTTCTATTGGTGAGCTTGTTAACTGTGGCAACTTATTCTCTTTCCTAAAGCTGTATTTGCCTTTTGTTATTTGGTTGTGTGTCGCATTATCATTGCTAATCAGGGGCAAATGGTATCTCTGACACATGAACTCTGAATACTTATTTGTCCTGGAAGTTGTTGCATATGTAAGAATCCTCTGATCAAGCAGATCAACCTTTGTACACTGAGTATCTTTTAACTTACCTTTTGCAAACTTGCAGTACTATTTTAAGTCTGCTTTTGGCTTCAACAAGAATCAATTCTCAGAGCTCTTGATGTTAGTGGGATTTGGATCCATCTTTTCTCAGGTACCTCCTAATTATGCACCTCGGCTACTATATGTGAATGCCCATTATTTTACTTTCCTATCTTAATCAGTTCCAACAATTTTTAGCCCATTCGTCCTTGCAAGCAAACTTACATGAATTTTAATTTTTTATATTAAATTTATTGTCATATCTCATGCTCATTCAATTTTACATTTGAAGATGCTGGTGGTTCCTTTAGTCAATCCATACGTTGGAGAGAAGGGAATTCTCTGTGCAGCCATACTGGGATCAGTAGCACATGTAAGAATGTTGATTTAAGTGTTCTCCGAAAAAGTTATTTCTTGAACAGATTTGTCTGACACAGAGTTAATAAATGCAGGGATTGCTTTCTGGCTTGGCCTGGGCACCATGGGTATGTAAACTGCACTATGCCAGCCATCGCACATTCATCCTAGTTTTAAGCAATGCACCAGTATAATGGCATTATGAAAATATGAAGTTTATCTTTGTGCCAGGAAATGACAAATATCTATCCATGTTGATATAGGTACCGTATTTGAGTGCATCTTTTGGAGTCATATATGTCCTCGTGAAACCTTCTGTAAGCAATTGTCGTTTATAACTCAATCTCCCCTGTTTACCCAAAGTGATTCAAATGTTTGTTTCCTTCACAACATCACTATTTGTTGTCGTTCACTTCATTTGCATAATGACAGACTTATGCAGTGATATCATTGGGATCAAACTCCGCAGATCAGGTTAGTCTACTCACAAATCATGACTATTCAATCAATTGTCAAATGTCAAGTAAAGAAATTACCATGTTCTGATTTTACTTTTGGCATCAGTCTTCCAAACCTTCAACTTTTCCATACGGGTTCTCCCCCTCTATTTTGGCACACAAGGGTCGTTTATCAAGCTTTAATTTTCTTTTTAAATATTTATCACTTTGACCCAACAAGGTTTTTTTTTTTTTTTTTTTTTTCATTTCTTATTTGATACTATGTTTTGAATGATATGCCTCCGTATATAGGGCAAAGCACAGGGCTTCATAGCCGGTGTCCAGGCCGTTGCTAGCCTGCTTTCGCCAATTGCGATGAGCCCACTAACCAGTAAGTTTCTCCAGTAATTCCAGGAACAGAAAATGTATTTTCCCAGAATCTGATAACTTAAATTTATCTTGTTTCAGATTGGTTTCTCTCCGACAATGCACCTTTCGACTGTAAAGGGTTTAGCATTATACTTGCTTCGTTAAGTTTGGTAAGTTCCATGGACTCACTCACCTGTAAACTTTGAAATGTTCAACAGTGTATATCCGTGCGATCTGATTCACTTGGTTACTCTTTCAAGGTCGTATCGCTATTCTTCGCATGGACATTAAAGCTGGACAAACCAGCTGAGAAGAGTGAAGGAGATCAATTAGACGTTGAAACCCCACTTCTATCATAACAAGACCGCCCACGATTTGTTGTTGCTTAGATAGAAGCCAACGGGTTGTGTTCATATCTTTTTTGAGGTGTTTAGAGCGATCGGAAGCATATATAAACTTGTCTACGCTATTTTTGGAATGGGAAGATGCCGCAATCGTTGGCAAGAGTATAATGTGTTCTGGGTAGTTATTATTGTGTATAGTAGCAATGTACGCATTCTCGATAGGTAAAAAAGAAAAAAAAAATACTTATGATGTACTTTTAGAAGTATTGTTTGTAATGTAGTGGCTGGGAGAAGAGAATAAAAGTTGAACAGTGATTCAATAGTAAAATTTAATATTGGTATTTGATTTTGACAGGCCCAACCAATTTAATATTGGTATCAAGATTGTAGGATCGTTTTTGTTTTTACAAGATTGGAATCGAATCGTGATTTTAAAATTCTATGAAATTATTATTTACATTTTTAAAAATTAATACTCCCTCTGTCCCATTTAACTTGTTCTGTTTCATTTCTGCACACAATCCAATGCGCGTTTTCAACGGTTAATATCTCAAAATATGTACCGTAAAAAATTATGTAAATTATATATTCTGAAACTACATGATTACACGATTCTAACAAGACCGAACTCGACTATTTTTTATCAAATATATACTTGCAATAAAATTGAGTCAAAGTTAAACAATGAACAGTACTAAAAAGTCAAACAGGACAAGTAAGGTGGGACGGAGGGAGTATTTATTAATTATCTTACTAATCTGGTGACATGTATAATTGAAAATATGTATTTTAGATGAATTTTTAACTAGAATTTGATAGTTAATTGTATGCTTGTTAATGATCTAATAGAAGTTAAACACCGACATGAAAACTAACAATTTTGAGTTCAATATATGAAAAGTTACTGTAAGTGCAAAAAATGCGTAGACAGAAACTGCAAAATACTTTTATTAATTTCACAATAAATGTCTACAATTACAGAGAAATTTAAATATCAAAGAACATGTAGAAAATCAAACTATATGGGTTCGACTTCTGGTACTCCTTTGATTCCTCCAACTTTGAAGACGTCGAGATGCTTTTATGCTTCTTCTCCGGCTTCTCGGAATTTCTACAGCGTTTTGTTGCTGTAGGATCTCAAGTGTATGAGTCTTGAGAATGAGTAGACGTGTATGAGTCGTCTCTCTATGTGTCTGAGTGTATGAGTCTCAGAGTATGACTGTTTAGAGGTTGCAGAAGTGTATTTGATTAATTGATTCTTCTTCGCCTCTTTAATATTTCTGCAGCGTTTTGTTGCTGTAGAATCTCAAGTATATGAGTCTTGAGAGTGAGTAGTGTATGGAGACCTCTCCCTAATGTGTGACAGGGTGCCTCTATTTATAGAGGGAAAAACCTTAAGGTTTGCGGATGATGGGCCAATTGATGGGCTAATCCAATCCACATTTCTATCGGGTCAGTGAGCATGTGGGCCTTTCCTCTGGGCTTGTTCACATTGACTGATTTCCATGGACTGTCCTGCTTCAAGTGTCCATTGGATCATAGGCTTGTGGGTCTTTCATTTGGACTTGTCCACACCGATTAATTTTCATGGGCTGGCCTACTTCGAGCATCCATTATTGAGTCATGGGGCTTGTGGGTCTTGATTTGGACTTGTACACATTGGCCCAATCATAGGTCCATTTTGCTTGTTGGTCCAAATAGCCCAATAAATATTAATAATTATTTCAAGCATTTAATTTATTTAAAATGCCTAAAAGTAATTACATTAATATTTAAAATTACATGTGTCGCATTTTTAATGGCGAGTGAATTTTCACGTGTTTACAGATGCCCCCTCGAGACTTGTTTAGGGCGAAATAAAATATTTGAGACGTGAACGGGTCTCGAAATTTTTTTCTTTTGCGGCTGCCATTTTTGTTGGGCTTTGCAAAATTTTTTTTCATAAGTCCAACTTTAGACTGGCTCAATATTTCCCACCTTCCTTTTTCCCGAACGATTCTTTTTTTTTCTTTCTTTTCCTTTTTTTCTTCAAACGTTTTTCCTACTCTTTTTTTTCCTGGATCCTTTCTTTGAATTCGCCCAATATTTGATCTTGTATGCACATCAATGCCAGATATATGATGCACCAAATATTGTATGCTCCAAATATCAAGTAATATATCGCAATCAAATATATGATTCACATATGACTTGATTCATATCTAATTCAAATTTGATATTATGGATTCTCCAAATATTTGTGAAGATTGAAATCCGAGTGGCCAAGGGCTATAAAATACCACAGATAACATGATGATCATCTTTCCCTAGCTCATCCTCACGACTCCAGGGGAGATTTTCAGCAGCATTTAATCAAGGTAAAGAAATCAAACTTTTACTCATCAACTTCCTTTTTCGTTTGCAGCTTTGTTTTTTTTTTTTTTTTTGCTTCTTGTCAATTTTATAACAGCGAGCAAATCATAATCGACATTCAACCGACCAACTCATCAATATCAACAATCAAGTTCGTCCCCAACCGGATCATAATTCAAAGCGAGAGTGTACCTGTTTGTCGTCATGGTAGACGGGATGTTTGGTCATACGGCGCTGCCGTTGGCCTCTACCCTAACCTACCCGCCATCAAGAAGCCTTTGACAATGGCGGTGTTTGGCGACGGCGCTGCCGTTCGCCTCATCCGTTGTTTGTTCATAAGGCCCGCCGTTCGAACCACGCTGCCGTTACACAGCTTGTGTCGCTGACTTGCCGTTGGATTTTTGTGCGTGGAGGGCCGCTCGGGACGCCTGAGTTGCTGCCGGAGGATGCCGCCGTTCGCGCGAGGGAGGACCACCACCGCCACTGCTGCGTTCGCGCCACCGCTGGGTTTGCCGGAGGAGAGGAGAGTGCCGCCAGTGCGGGAGAAAGGCCGGAGAGCGCCGCCGCTGCCCGCATCGCCGTTCGGAGACCGCCGCTGGGAGGGGCCCCCGCTGTCCCGCCGTCGCCTGCGCGAAGGAGGAGGGCCGGAGAGAGGGCTCGCGTCGCCGCTGCCGGACGCGTCGCCGGAGGGAGCCGCTGGTGTTGTCGGATCTCGCGCGTGGAGGGAGGCCGCCGTCGCTCAAGGGAGCTCACACGAAGGAAGGCTGCCGCGCTGCTGCTCGTGACCGCCTCCGGTGATGTGCTGCTGTCAACGCGAAGGCCGATCGCTGCTGCCGCTCGCGCGAAGAGGAAGGCCGCCGATCTCCGATGCGCTGCCGCCGCTCGTCGCCGGAGCCTCGCGCCCGCCGCTGCCGTTGGAGTCGGGTGGAGGAGCCGCCGCGAGGAGGAAGGCCGGAGGGTTGTGAGCGCCGCCTACCGCCGTCCGCTGGAGCCCAGCCCGCCGCCTCCGCTCGCCATGGCCGCCGCGTCGCTCGCCGGAGGAGGGGAGATGGAGGAGAGAGCTGCAAATTTTTTCCAGATTTGAAGAGTTGAATGTGCTGCGTATTCTTTGGGTTTGGGGAAGAAGGGGATGAAAATTTTTTGTCACTTTTCAATTTAGTCCCCTAATTTCGAAACCCTAGAATTTGAGCCCTTACTTTTAGGAAATTGAAATTGAATCCCTAGGCTTTTTGGAAGACCACATTTTACCCCAACATAATTGATATTTGAGGATAGGTACCAAATTTTTTTTTTTTTATTTTTTATTTTTTATTTTTAAGTCCAAAATTTAGTAATGAACTTAAAATTAAATCCAAACAATATTTAACATGTATTTTTTTTGTTTACATGTAAATATTGTTTTTTTGTAGTGCCCAAAACTTTCATTTGTGGAAATTTAATTCCAAGTCCAAATATTTAAAATGAACTTAAAAATAAATTTCAAACTTGACATGCATTTTTTTTATTATTATTGCTTTCATCTTGCAATATTTTTTTATCATGTCATTCAAAAAATTACATTGCATTTATCTTGCAAATGTATTTTTTTCTCTTCTTTTTCAAGAAAATAATCCTCTTTTTTTTTTTTTTTTTTTTTTTTTTTTTTTTTGCAGTGGCATCATGGGCATCAATTTGAACTATTTGGATGATCAACTTGAAGCGGATGTTCTTGATTGTAATCCATTGCCAGCAAGTCTTGATTGTAACGGATATTCTTGAGTTTATTTGTTGCTTTATTTCTTCCGTTGATGCTTTGCATTCCCACGATGTAATTGTAATCAAAACTTTGATGTAATCAAGACTACTTTTGTTTTCGCCTTCACTCTTTGCCTTGATTTTTTCTCTTCAATCTTGGCTGTCTCGCAACGGTCACACTTTAATGAAGTAACCAACTTTGGAAACACATTAAAGTTTTTTGGTTTTTTTTTTTTTTTTTTTTGAATTGGCTGTTGCACTTGAAATTTTGCCAAGTTGCCTACGTATCCTTTTTAGGAATCGAGCCACATCGTTACGTCACATTTTTTTTATACTCTTGCAGGCGGAGAGTAACATGCAGCTTAAGCCCGTGCGTCAAAAAAAAAAAATTTCCTTGAATTTTTTTCAAGACTTTGCAACAATCATGTCAACCACCTTCTATGTTGTTGGTTCGTCGCATGAACTATAGGCCATTGCCCCCAGTCAGCTCCCGTTGGACAATTGGACTATGTTGAAGATGCTTTTAGTCTCCAAAATTATGTCTTCGGCGTGTTACCTTGAAATTTTGTGTCAAGGGCCTCAATTTGATGAAGATCCACGTGATATGCACTTGACGCATACGGATGGATTATTGGTATTCTCGAAGGTGATTTGGTCCTCCAAAAACACATTCCCTTGCTTCAACAGGAGCTTTTGGGCTTGATCCGGTTGAAGATATGAAAATTTGTAGAACTTCGAGAGAGGCTCTGAGCTTGATCCTCTTGAAGCTTTAGAGACTTGAAGATTTGAAGGACTTTTGACCTGATCTTCATAAAAGCTTGAAGAACATCCAGAAGGACTTTGACACTTATTTCTTCTGAAATTTTTTTCTTATGTAATGGATCAAATTTAATTAACCCATTTACTTAATTTTTTGTCAAGTAATGGATCGATATAAGTAATCCAACTACTTCATTTTTTTGTCAAGTAATTGATCAACTTAATTAACCCAATTACTCAAAATTTTTAAAGTAATGGATCAACTTTATTGACCAATTACTCAATTTTTTTTTTCAAGTAAGGGATTAAATTTAATTAACCCAATTACTTAATTTATTTTTTTTTGCCATGACTGAACTTAGAATTTTGATATCCAAGTTGCCTACGTACCCTGTGAAGGGATCAAGCCATTACGTAGTTCAAAACAAATTGAATTTGTTTATTTTGAGCCGTACACAGTTTATACTCTTGCGGGCCAGGAGTATTACATTTTTTTGCATTTTTTTTTTGTGACGTGCAGTTTAGGCTCGTGCGTCAAGGAGCATTGCTTGCAATTTCTTCAGGCGTAGAACTTCTTCAAGAATCGTCCGTTTATCGGTCCGATGCTCACTCCGTCGTTATCTAGCATCATGTAGGCTCCGTTTGTGAAGGCCTGCATGATGACATATGGTCCATCCCATTTGGAGGTGAACTTGTTCCCACTGCGGTAGTTGATGACAATGGGTCTCCGTATGGCAAGGACGAGATCTCCGACTTGAAACGACCGCGCCTTGACCTTTTTGTTGTAGAACTTGGACAAACGAGATTGGTAGCATTCCAATCTTTGTTGTGCTTCGAGCCTTCTTTCATCAAGGGCTTCTAATTCTTCCAAACGCAGTCGGGCGTTGTCTTCTTCAGTGAGTCCTTCTTGGATGGCGACTCTTAACGACGGGATTTGCGTTTCTAGTGGCAACACGGCTTCCACTCCATAGACCAACGAGTATGGCGTTGCCTTGGTGGGTGTGCGAAAGGTTGTGCGATATGCCCACAGAGCTTCATTGATTCTTTCATGCCAGTCTCGTTTTGACTTGGAGACAAATTTCTTCAATAAACCGCATAAGGTTTTGTTGAAGGCCTCCGCCAGTCCATTTGCCGGCGGGTAATATGCAGAACTCTTTCGCTGAGTAAATCCAAACTTCTCACACAACTTGGTGATGGTGCTGTTGACAAATGATCGTCCGTTGTCTGTCATGATGTAACGCGGGATGCCATAACGGTAGATGATGTTGATTCATATGAAACTTGCATCATGTTCCCCTTTGACTTCTCTAAGGGGTGCAACTTCAGTGCACTTGGAGAAGTAGTCGGTTGCGGCAAGGATGTAGACATGCCCCCGGAAGACTTTGGCATTGGTTCGGCGATGTCCATTCCCATGCGTCAAACGGTCATGATGCCACAGTTGGATGCAACGGCTCAGGAGGTTGGTGAATGGCCTCATTTTGATGAAGATCCGCGCAAGACACGTTTGACATGGACCATGAAGAACTTTGAGATGATCTTTCGACATCTTTGGAGGTGATTTGACTCTCCAAGAATGCATTTCATTACTTCAATAGGGGCTTTTGGGCTTAATCCTGTTGAAGGCATAAAATTTTGAAGAACTTTGAGAGGGGCTTTTGAGCTTGATCCTCTTGATGGGCTTAAGGACTTCGAAGATTTGACAGACTATAGGAGGGGCTTTGAGCTTGATCCTCGTGAAGGCTTGGAGACTTAAAGAGTTTGTAGGACCTCGTGAGGGGCTTTGAGCTTGATCCTCTTGAAGGCTTAGAGACTTAAAGATTTGAAAGACCTCATGAAGGGCTTTGAGCTTGATCCTCTTGAGGGATTTGGCACTTGAAGTTGCTTTAAATAGTGTTTTGAATGCTTCATGAGGGGCTTTGGAGCTTGATCCTCTTGAAAAGTTTGGAAACTTGAAGATTTGAAAGACTGTGAGACGATGGACGACTATCTTGGTCCAGCCCGGGCATTCCTTTATAGGGCCATACGAAGACGGCTTTGAACTCTTGGAGGAGCGTCACGTACTTCTCCGCTTCAGTAGGGTGCTGATAACGTTGGGCGGGGTTCTTTCTCATCGCCTAAGTCTACTTCACACGTTTTATCCACAGTGACCTTGATTTCTTCTTCAAGTTGCATCGGTGTTGCGTTGGCGTCTTCTACATTTGGCCCACTGCAATCAATGGTAATATGATTGACGGATTCAACGGTGTTGGTTTGATCATCTTCGTCATGCTTTGTGAAGACGATAGTTCGTTTCTTGAGCCTCAACCATCCATCGGATGAGACGGACCATTCAACTTGACGTTTCGTACGGGAAGGTATCGTGCTTCTCACATCGTTGCCGTAGTTCGGGTCGTCCAATATTCCTTGCTTTACTAGAGACCGCTCTTCGCTTGCTGATGCTTTGTTTTGTGATTGGCGTTTTGTAGAACCTAGCCTTTTGAAGACGGATTTTGCAGAGCCTTCTTTGGCAACAGCCCCGAGTCTATCGAAAACACTTGGCTTCACTTCTTCGTTTGCTCCAAGCCGGCGGAAGACGGATTCTTTGCGTTCGGCCGTCTCCGTTGACCCAAGTCTATCGTAGACACTCCGTTTTGGCTCTCCTTTTGACGGACTACCGATGCGATCAAATGCTGACTTTCGTGCAGGTTGGTCCTTTGGGGCATGATCCTCTTGATTTGCTTCTTCGGTGATGTAATTGGCCGTAGCTCGTTTCATGATGATACGAACCGGTGCCTTCACTGTTTGTTCAGCTTTGTCGAATTCCGCAACATACCCAAGTCCACTCCGGTCACCTTTTCTCCGATTGTTGTCTGGGAGCTTTCCCAACGGCGATGGCTCATTTGGGTTGAAGCCAGACTTAGTGAGCACCTTGAATGCCTTCGGACCGAATTCTTTGTCATTCTTCAGTCGACGTGCCTCACTGCCTTTGAGTTGAATCTTCAACACTTTCTGTGATGTGCCGGGATCAATGGGCGTTAGCGGGAGTGTAAGTCCTTCGAATGCTTCTTCCATGATGGATTTTCCTTTGTCTTCACGGGTTGGTTGACTTCCTTTACGTTCTTCTTCCTTCAACGAAGGTGCCTTAGCTTTGGACGCCTCAAGGTAGTACTTAGCATCCCCATAATAAGACTCGGCCACCGCAAATGGTTTGTCATCGGCGATAACCCTTTTGACGACGCCGTTGTGCACGTACTTGAAGCATTGATGCCATGTTGAAGGGACGACGCCGTTCTCGTGGATCCATGTCCGACCAAGAAGCATGTTGTATGATGTCCTTGCGTCAATGACGTGGAAGTACGCACTTGCAGCCATGTCATCAATTTGCAGCCGGACTCGGATTGCACCAAGGGATTTTTGCCCCCCTTGGTTGAAGCCTTGGATCAACATTTTGCTATTGGATAGTTCTTCCTCCGAGATGCCCAATTCCTTCAGGGTGTGAAGTGGCATGATGTTAACGGCGGAACCTCCATCTATCAGAATCCGGTTTATTCGCTTGTTGTTGACGTACCCGACGACGAACAATGGTCGATTGTGAGCCTTCGAATTTTCCAGCTCCATTGGCATGTCGTCGTCATTGAATGTGATGGAAAGCATGCATTCGTTGAGATGCGAGTGGTCCACAACTTGCTTGGTGTGGTTTTGCTTGGACGTGCTCCCAACTTCGCAGATGGCGTTACAAGTTGTAGACTTCTCGGGAACTTTGATCTCGATCGATCCAACTTGGATGCAAACGGTGTTGGCCGTCTCTGCTTCGTCAGCCAATGTGATTTTGCCTTGTTTGACGAGATCCATGACTTTGTCTTTGAAAACGAAACAGTCTTGGATCGCGTGGCTCACTAGACGGTGGTACTTGCAGTATAGTGGGTCATTGGTCATCCCCGCTTGCTCGGGACGTTTCATCCTTGGTAGCTCGATGAGGTCTTCTTTCATCAAGTCATCGAAGATGCCCGGTAAGTCGGAGTCAAGGAATGGGTATGTCTTGGCCCGTCTATCTTCCAACGACGACTTTTGACGTTGAGCTTGTGGTGGCTTTGGCTTGTCGCTTGTCACCGGCTCCTTCCCACGTACCTTCACGAAACTGGCGTTTGTTGCAATCGCATCCTTTGTGGGTGGCTTCGACTGTGGCTTGCCTCCCTTCTTCCATTCGACTCGGTTGTTTGCGCGAGTTTGTTGAACGGGCGGACCATGGGCTCCACTTGACGCCAAACTTAGCTCCATGTCGTGAGCACGAGTTGCAAGCTCCTCGAATGTCCGGGGACGAATGCCTTGCAGGATGTATCGTAGGCCCCATTGCATGCCTTGGATGCACATCTCGATCGCCGACGTCTCAGACAAGCGATCCTTGCAGTTGAGGCTCAGGCTTCTCCAGCGGTTGATGTAGTCGATCACCGGCTCGCCCTTTGATTGTTGCGTGTTCGTCAATTCCATCATGCTGACGGTTCGCCGAGTGCTGTAAAAACGGTTCAGGAACTCTTGCTCGAGTTGATCCCAACTGTCGATGCTACCGTGTTCCAAGTCAGTATACCATTCGAATGCATTTCCCTTTAGTGAACGAATGAACTGCTTGACGAGGTGATCCCCAAACGTACCCGCTTTGTTGCATGTCTCCACAAAATGGGCGATATGTTGCTTGGGATTCCCTTTGCCGTCGAACTGTTGGAACTTGGGCGGTTGATAGCCTGCCGGCATCCTCAGTGAGTCGATGCGGGCGCTGTATGGCTTGAGATACGTCAAGGAGGATTTTGATCATGCCGAGACCTCTTCCTTCAGCGTTCCCGTGATGAACTCTTTCAGTTGATCAGCCGAGATGAAGCCGTCAGGAGTGACTTGGACGTCAGCGGTTGTTTTTCCTTTTGCCGAAGCGCCTTGCCGGGAAGTCTCTCCATCGTCGCGGATCTCCACGGGTTTGTTCACCGCTTGGCCGCCGTTAGAGCCATCCAGTCTGTTCATCATTTGCTCCATACGTGCATCTTGCAACTCGGATCTCTTCGCAAGCATTTCCACGATCTTTGTCAGGTTGGCCATTTGCTCTTCAAGAGTGCTGGCTTGGGTTGTCATTGCAGCAGCATGAAGCAGGGCGGATGTCTCTTCTTGATCTCCCCGCGGGCTTGACAACGGCGTGGAAGATCCCGATCTATGGTCGTTTCCTTCTTCCAGCAGCGGCATATCCGCATCAACTTCTTTTCCCCGCGCAGCATCGGCGGCCTCCATTGCTTTCTTCATGTTCCTTGTGGTGACATTGGGCATAGCGGCACCGGATGTTGAAGAGTTGCTCTTGGAGGTGTTCCTTGAAGCCATTGGATTTCGTTGACGACGTCTGGAGGAGATGAAAGGCAGAAGAGTCCCACTGGGCGTGCCAAAATCTGTAAGTGCAAAAAATGCGTAGACAGAAACTGCAAAATACTTTTATTAATTTCACAATAAATGTCTACAATTACAGAGAAATTTAAATATCAAAGAACATGTAGAAAATCAAACTATATGGGTTCGACTTCTGGTACTCCTTTGATTCCTCCAACTTTGAAGACGTCGAGATGCTTTTATGCTTCTTCTCCGGCTTCTCGGAATTTCTACAGCGTTTTGTTGCTGTAGGATCTCAAGTGTATGAGTCTTGAGAATGAGTAGACGTGTATGAGTCGTCTCTCTATGTGTCTGAGTGTATGAGTCTCAGAGTATGACTGTTTAGAGGTTGCAGAAGTGTATTTGATTAATTGATTCTTCTTCGCCTCTTTAATATTTCTGCAGCGTTTTGTTGCTGTAGAATCTCAAGTATATGAGTCTTGAGAGTGAGTAGTGTATGGAGACCTCTCCCTAATGTGTGACAGGGTGCCTCTATTTATAGAGGGAAAAACCTTAAGGTTTGCGGATGATGGGCCAATTGATGGGCTAATCCAATCCACATTTCTATCGGGTCAGTGAGCATGTGGGCCTTTCCTCTGGGCTTGTTCACATTGACTGATTTCCATGGACTGTCCTGCTTCAAGTGTCCATTGGATCATAGGCTTGTGGGTCTTTCATTTGGACTTGTCCACACCGATTAATTTTCATGGGCTGGCCTACTTCGAGCATCCATTATTGAGTCATGGGGCTTGTGGGTCTTGATTTGGACTTGTACACATTGGCCCAATCATAGGTCCATTTTGCTTGTTGGTCCAAATAGCCCAATAAATATTAATAATTATTTCAAGCATTTAATTTATTTAAAATGCCTAAAAGTAATTACATTAATATTTAAAATTACATGTGTCGCATTTTTAATGGCGAGTGAATTTTCACGTGTTTACAGTTACATTAAACAAAATTGAAAAAAATAACATCATCATAACGAAAACCACAAAGATATAGAGACAATAAGTAATTTTGCTCAAAAAAAAAACGAAGTAGTAGGATCGGATCGCTTAGGGATCCTACTCCGATCCTACCAAATTTTCGATCCTATGACGATCCTGATTGTTTTTCATTGGTAGGATCCTACGATCAGGATCGCGATTTTGATAACTATGGTAAACACATGAAAATCCATTCATAGAGATGAAACACTGTATTTTTAAATATTAATTTAATTATGTTTTTATATTTTAAATAAATTAAATGCTTGAAATAATTATTAATATTTATATAAATATTGGGTCAATCATGACACCACGTGAATAAGTTAAGATAAAGATCCGTGTGCCAAATGGATCAGTAAGAAGATGCCACATAAGCCCTAAGCATTCCAGCAAATGGACATCTAGGTTGAGTCTGCCAAACAACAATTAACCTATGACATACCATCTTCTTTGTATAAATAAGGGACTCCCTTCAGAAATTAAGGTTAGTGAGTGACAGGAAATAAGTAAGGAGACCAAAATTCTACAGCAACAAAACGCTGCAAAAATCTCAAGATTCCAGAGAAGAAGTATCAAATACACTTCCGAGATTTAATGTTGGAAAATCAAATGAGCAACATAAGTTGAACCCACAAAATCATAATATAGATATTTTTATTATGAATTAATAAATTATTTTGCAGTTGTTTATCTATCGCACCGGTTGGGGGAAAGGATAAGATTTTTAAAATTCAAAAATAAGTCTTCCCCACTTTTATTCGGAACTGGCTCGGATAAGGCTTCCGTGAGGGTAAGAAATGCCTCTTCGTTCAGTTGACGTCACCTTGTAAAGTTTCGGAATTGATCCTTCCGACTCGTGGCGCAAGGACAGTTATCTTGCTCGGCCCTACTTTCTCCGGATTGCGCCTTTATTAGGATAGGTGGCTCGCTCGGGATGACACTTCCTCGGGGAAAAAAAAGCCCATTTAGTCCCATAAGTTTTTTCAATTTCCAAAACCATCCCATAAATATCGAATTAGTCGAATCCTTCCCATAACAACCCTAATCATCTCTGAACCCGTCCATGAACCGGTTTTTTGGCTAATCATCACGTAACCCGTCCCATAACTTCCCTAATGGAGGGATGGATTCGGCGATGTTTAGGATAGTTATGGGTCGGGTTCAGCGATGATTAGCGAAAAAATTGGATTTATGGACGTGTTCGTCTAATTCAAATTTGTGGGACTATTTTGAAAATTTTTTAAAATTATGGGACGATATGAGTTTTTTCCACCTTCCTCGGGGTCCATGGGCTGGTCCTGGGCTATTTTTCTCCGTTCAAGCCCGATAGTTTGGGCCCTTATGTGAATTGAGCCTAGATATGTTTGTGGGTCTTATTAACACCTGAGTGTCAAGTTTACCAAAAAAAAAATGGAATTAAAAAATTTATAAGATTTGTACAGATTAATTAATTAATTAAATATGAAAATAGTAAAATTTTATTAATTAACTAATAAAATACGAATCATTTTATGGTTGATTATATACAAATTTTTTTCATTAAAAAGAAAAAAAATTGAAAACTGAAAGAAAGATGAGAGCACCACAAAATTAGATGCCATTTAAACAGGAGTAAATAAATTTAAAAAATACCTCTTCACTTTGGTAAGTAGTAATAGGAATGTTCATTGAAATGGTATTAGACTTTGGCAAGTAGTAATAAGAATGTTCATTGAAACCTGAAAGCCGTTCCGTACAATAGCCATGCAAATGCAAATGCATTATGCAACTACGCACGCATCGTCTGGGCTCACACTAGCCGTCGATTTCCCACACGCATATCGACGGCTGCCACGCGCGTACCTTGTGCTTCTCACCTTTACTGCACAAGGTACAACTAATCACAGCCTCCCCTACATCCTATAAATACAGTCCCGTCATCCTATGGCGAGGCTATTCCTAGTACGCGTGGGAAGGGAGTCCTACGATTTTCAAAGAGGTCCTGCCATTTTCAACCCCTGATCCTCTCCCCCGTCGTCACCACCACCAATCCCCCCCACTGATTAAATTCTCGCCGAGCAGTTACCGATTTTCAATTCCAATCCGCTTCTGTACTCAATAGTTTCATCTTTTGTTGGACAAAGAGAGTAAATAGGAGGAATTTCGATCAGGTGCTAGTATTCGTTTAATTTGTTGGTGAAGAGTGAAAATGAGTATTTGGGCGCTGAGGCCGTTGGCCCACCTTCTGGTGGCGCTGTGCCTCCACTGGATTACGGAAGAGATGACCCATCCTGTGCTCGTTGACGTCACCACCAATGCGCTTTGTCCCGGGGAGACCACTTGCCCTCAGGCCGTTTACATCACCGGCATTCAGCAAACTGTCAGTTTTTAGTATTTTCGATTTTCAAAGTTTGCGTTTTTGTTTTGGAATTTGGGTGGCATTTCTTCGGAACTTCAATCATCACCGGAATCCCTAGTGATCTTCATTTTTTTATAGCGACAATATTTGGTAACCAGTAAATAATTTGTTGCTTCATTCTTGATTTGAGAGAGAGGGTGCAACCGTGCAAGTGTGAAGAGATATTTGAAGTGTTGATAAAGTTGAGCTTTTATTTTTATGGTGGTTCATTTTGCAGTAGAAGTGAAATTGCCCTTGCATAGTTGCATGCTTTACTCACTTTTTATTTTTTCACCTTAACTAAGCTTGTTTATCATTACTCCGCACTGTTTTTTTTTTATTTTTTTTAAACTTTATTGAAATAAGCTTCGAGCAGAAAGATGTAAGAAGACAGTGCATTTGTTTCAAACGGCTTTCCAATTTCTCTAATTTTCTTTTATGATATACCATTTCCATCCGGTTAAATTGACTGCATGCTCTGTATATTCTAACTTGTGGTTTTGAATGTGTGTTTAAGCATAATTTGATTGATACATGTATTTGTACATAAGATATAATGGACTTTACAGGTCTGCGGTCTACCCTATATGGTGTATTACGTTGCTTCCGATTATCTATTGTACTAATAAATTGAGTAGGTCACATTGTATAAGTAAAGATGCACAAAAGTAAAGGCCCGCCTTTCTAGAGGCTGCAACACCACCATTTTTTTCTGCTGGAAATATGATTATTCAGTCATAATTCCCTGTTGTATATCTTTTGATTTGTACATTGTGTCTTTAACACATTGTTCTCATTATATGATCTTGGATGCATGCTTTAGGGCTTGACAATATGTGTTTGTGTCTATTGAAAACTGTGTGCTCTTTGTGTGAATAATGACAAGTATATATGTTAGGCATACAGAATGTATAAAGTGTGCATGATGTTTGTGTATATTATACAAATACATAATGATTGAACTGTGAAGCAATAATATTAGAGGATGTAAAATAAGGAGAGAATATGAACTGTTTTTCAAACATCAGTCCATATGGACAGTAGAATGATTTTATTCTGGATGCTGCATATATATGAATAAAACATATAACATGAAGCATGGTAATTAAATTGAGTCCTGCAATATTATAGCTGAATGCTAACCTGTGATGGTGTTTGTAGGTTTGTGGAATATTTAAGATGATAATGCTTCCGCTCTTTGGCCAGCTGGCAGACGAGTATGGACGTAAACCATTCCTTCTTATCACCCTACCAACGAGCGTGGTTCCTTTCAGTATGGTTCTTGCAGTTCTGTATATTCTACAATGAAAATCCTTGAACTTAATTCCTTTACACCCCAAGACTCTCATATTATATCATGAAAAAAAGCTAAAAAGAAGCAGACTCAACTTTCTATAAAGTAATAATTTGGTTTTACTGGTTACCCTTTTATCTGTGATGTTTTTCAGGCACCCATGTTTTAGAGTGTATATGTAACACCCCGACCCGCCATGGAGCCGGAGGTGCCTTCGAGCTTCTTTCGGGATTGAAGTCTGGCCCCACAGGTCAACAAAACTCTTTCCAGTGCGTTTTGGCTTCACTCGCGCACACCCTAGGAGACTTCCCAGGAGGTCACCCATCTTTAAGACTACTCCACAACAAGCACGCTTAACTGTGGAGTTCTTATTGGATGGTCACCAGAAAAGAAAGGTGCACCTTGTTGACATGAGTAGAATTTTCAATCCTTTTAAGCTATTCTTTCATATATTCTCTCGGGGTATTACAATCTCCCCCATTTGAGAACGCAACGTCCTCGTTGCGCCTCGATCGCCTAATCAATGTCCCTCAGGATCTTTGCCCCGCTAGACGCCTGACTGGTACTCTCAGCACAGCGCGCAGTCGCAGGTTGGCTCTGATACCATTATGTAACACCCCGACCCGCCATGGAGCCGGAGGTGCCTTCGAGCTTCTTTCGGGATTGAAGTCTGGCCCCACAGGTCAACAAAACTCTTTCCAGTGCGTTTTGGCCTCACTCGCGCACACCCTAGGAGACTTCCCAGGAGGTCACCCATCCTTAAGACTACTCCACAACAAGCACGCTTAACTGTGGAGTTCTTATTGGATGGTCACCAGAAAAGAAAGGTGCACCTTGTTGACATGAGTAGAATTTTCAATCCTTTTAAGCTATTCTTTCATATATTCTCTCGGGGTATTACAGTATACTTATACTTCAAGAATAATAATATTGATGTTATTAATCCAGATCTAATGTACGGCACGCATGTGGAAATTTGGAGCTACATTGGGCATTCATTTATTTCATGAGTACAAGTTGTCTAATGGTATCTTTTTGTTCTTTTCAGCTACACTTTGCATCAGTAAATCCAGAGAATCTGTATATGTATACTATGCCATCAGTACCATTGCTAAAATCTTGAGCCATGGAACCATTTTCTGCATTTCTATTGCTTATGCTGTAAGTTCACTAGGATATTTATCAATCAGAAGCGATAATATAAGAACATATAATGTTTAAGCAAAATTTCAGGCAGATGTTATCGATGATGATAAGAGGGCTACTGCTTTTAGTTGGATCACCGGCCTGAGCTCTGTGTCACACGTCATAGGCAATATCCTAGCACGTTTTCTTCCTCCAGATTATATATTTCAGGTATTCCAATGTCATATTGACTTCATTAATTGTATGTCTCTCATCTATCTTCATTTCACATGATGTTGCTTCTGATTTCAGGGGTCAATAGTTCTTTTGATCCTTGGTCCGGTTTATTTATCAGTTTTTATGAATGAAAAAGTAAAGTCTACTCATAACCCAAGTCAAGATGTTCCTTTCTTGAGGAAGGCTATTAAGATTGTTAAAGATCGGTATTACTTGATGAAGCGTGCTACACATGTAGTTACCAGCAGGTAAAAATTGGATGCATTGATTACTTTATTACACTTTTTGTTTTATGCAAGTTAAACTTCAGAATATATTCTAATACTTCAAAATCTTCTTTGCAGCTCGACTCTTAAGTCCATTTCTTTTGTTTCCTTCTTCTATGAATTGGGGATGTCTGGTATCAGCAGTGTTTTATTGGTAAGCTTGCAAACTGTGGCAACTTGTTTCCTTTCCAGAAAATGTGTGTGTCTGTTTTTTTGTTTTTGTTTTTTTTTTTTCATTTTTTGATTATTTGTCACATTATCATTGCAAAATCAAGTTCAAATGGTAGCTCTGATACACGAGTTTCGACTTCTGAATACTTATTTGTCCTGGAAGTTTTTGGAGACATAAGAATCCTATGATCAGGCAGATCAGCCTTTGTACACTTAGTAATATTCCCTCCGTTTTTTTTTTAAAAATCTTACGTTTTGATTTTTTTTTTTTACTGTTCATTGTAGCACTTTGACTTCTATTTTTGCTATAGTTATAGAAGACAAAATATAACCAAGTGAGATCTTGTTGGATTCGTCTCATCTTGTAGTTTTTAAATATCAAATTTTTAGAATTTTTTACTTGTACCGAATTTGAGTTATTAATTGTTGAAAATGTGCATTGGCATACGCGCAAATGAGAAGCGTAAGAGTTTTTTAAAAAAAACGGAGGAAGTATCTTTTAACTTACCTTTTGCAAACTTGCAGTACTATTTTAAATCTGCTTTTGGCTTCAACAAGAATCAATTCTCAGAGCTCTTGATGTTAGTGGGATTTGGCTCTATTTTTTCTCAGGTACCTCCTGATTATGTTCCCTAAAGCACTTACCAAATCACAATGGTGATCAATAAAAATTTCTCCTTGGCTAACATATGTGAAGGCATTTTATTTTACTTTACTATCATGTTAATTTTATATGCTCATTCAATTGTACGTTTGAAGATGCTGCTGGTTCCTTTAGTCAATCCATTTGTTGGAGCGAAAGGAATTCTCTGTGCAGCAATACTGGGGTCCGTAGCATATGTAAGACTTCTGCTTAATGTGTTTGCGGACAACTTCTCTTTCATGAACAAATTTGTCTCACAAAGTGTTCATAAATGCAGGGATTGCTTTCTGGCTTGGCCTGGGCTCCATGGGTACGTAACTGCACTTTATACCAGCCATCACACATGCATCATGCCATCCTTGTTTTCAGAAATGCACCTGTAAATGGGCATTATGAAGCTTATTTTTTGTGCCAGGAATGACATCTATCTATCCATGTTTTTGACACAGGTACCTTATTTGAGTGCATCTTTTGGAGTCATATATGTCCTCGTGAAACCTTCTGTAAGCAATTGCCTTTTAAGTCAATCTTTCTTGAAAGTGATTCAATCTTTGCTTTCTTCAGAAGTTTGTATTTCTCATCATTTATATAAATGACAGACTTATGCAGTGATATCATTGGGATCAAACTCCGCAGATCAGGTTAGTGTATTCAATATTCGTGAGACTTTGATCCAGCGTTACCCATAGAAGTACTAAAGTGTGATTTTACTCGTAGGCCGTAGCATTGGTCTCCCAAGTCTTTAATTGCTTGACAAGGTATTTTTATTCAATTTGCTTCCGAGTTTTGAAAAATATGCATCTGAATGTAGGGTAAAGCACAGGGCTTTGTAGCTGGCATCCAAGCCATTGCTAGCCTGCTTTCGCCGATTGCAATGAGCCCATTAACCAGTAAGTTCTCACTTACATCTCCTAGCTAAGTCTTAACTTCCAGGAACAAATTAAAATCTGTATAGTTTCCCAGGATCAGATAACTTTAATTTATCATGTTTCAGATTGGTTTCTCTCCGAAAATGCACCTTTAAATTGTAAAGGCTTTAGCATTATACTTGCTTCTGGAAGTTTGGTAAGTTCCATGGGACTCCCCTGTGAATTGTGAATTGTGAATTGTGCACGCGTCTAGTCCTGTGTTGCTCGGACTCTTCTATAAGGGTGGCGTACCCATGTCCCCGGACACGACACTGACACTGGTACTTTTGTGGGACATGGCACAATCAAATGATTCTTTTGGAGCACAATAAAAAATGGTAAGTGTCCGCCACTGACACACACCCGTACCCGAGTCCGAGCAACATAGGTCTAGTCTTACTGCCTGTAATCTGATTCACTTGGTTGCTCTTCCAAGGTTGTATCGCTATGCTTCGCGTGGACATTAAAGATGGAAAAGCCAGCCGAAAAGAATGCAGAAGACCAATTAGATGATGATGTTGAAACCCCACTTCTGTCATAACAAAACACCCCATTCATTATTTGCTGTTGCTACTTGTTTGGAAATGGAAGCCAACGGATCATATGAGGCAATCGTTTGATGAAGGATCAAGGAAGTCTTTGGGTTCTGTCTGGCAATGTAACGTTCACTCTTATTGTAGACATTCATGTATATGCATCATGCATGTCCACTCAATGTTCGTTCTCAATTTTTTTTTTCTTTTTTTTTCTTTTTTTTTCTTTTTTTTTTTTCAGTTACAGCCATAAAGGCGAGCTAAAGAAAAAAGAAAAAATAATAAACACTGCAACTAAAACTCCGATCCCGTAAGCTCATAGCCTGGGATACCTAATACCGTCTGCCTCGCGCTGAAGAATCTCTGGAGCTCATCCGGGGGAAACACCCATGTAGTAAAGAATTGCTCATCCAATGACGCCTTACGAGCCAGAAAATCCGCCGCCTTGTTCCCCTCCCAAAGTACATGCATGATTCTACACACCTCAAACCGAGTCTGCATTCCTCGAATCAACTCAAGCAAGGGCCACAAATGATGAAACATACTCCTCTCTTTTTGCACCAATCCAATCGCCCCCATCGAGTCCGAGCATAAGGTCACCCGGCGAGTGCCACAATCCGCCGCCAAACAAAGCCCTTTCCAAATGCCATACAGCTCAATCTCCAATATCGTCTTCCTCCCTTGATGACCCCCCTCTCCTTTCACCCAACTCCCATCACCTTTCCTACACACAGCCGCATACCCCGAGCATCCAATATCCGGCATCAAGCACCCATCTGTATGGACTACCCAAGCATCTTCTCCCCCATCATTCCATCCCACCGTGCGGCTGTCAGCACCTGCCGACTGAGCACCCACCGCGCCACCTGCCAGGGCAGCCCGCAGCCGACGTGCCCCCACCAAAGCTGTTGTCTGCTCCGATGTTTCCCCTAAAAACCCTCAAATTCATCTCACGCCAACACGTCCACAGAACCGCCAAAATCCATTCTCTTTTAGTTCGATACCAGTACTCTAACCAGTGGGTCACCGCTCCTCTCTCCAACTCAGCCACAAAACAAGTCCCTTCCATATTGCACTCCCTCCACAAGTCCTTCGCCCATTCACATAAGAAAATAGCATGTCGCCATGTTTCCACTTCCATTCCACATATCACGCACAAGGGAGAAGAAGCAACACCTCGATTGTATCTCAGGTAATTAGTGACCACCGAATCATGTCCCATAAGCCAGAGTAACATCCCAAATTTCTCCGGTATCAACATCGTCCACATCCAAGCCCATGCCCCAGCCGTGTCTTCCCCTGCCTCCAACCATTTGTACGCTGAGGAAACAGAATATACCCCCTTCTTGTCAAGCCTCCAGTGTAGCAAGTCTGGTGTTCATGGGTTTAGTGTTGGAGCAGGTGACATCTGAATCTACTCCTTAATATCAATCGGCATCCATGTATATAGTTTGTCCAGGTTCCAGCCTTGCCCTTCAATCACCTCATGAATCTGGAGATGCTCATCATGAAAATCCACGAATGGCATCGTCGGTCCAAGCATCCGACCCTGCCACCATGGAGCGTACCAAAGGGATGACATCCCATCACCAACTCAGATGCCAAATCCCTCCCTCAACTCCTCCGACGTCCTGACAAGCGACTTCCATAATTTTGTGCTTAACCAATGATGAGAAGGGAAGGCTCGCTATGGTAGATCATATGTATCCCTCAACACACTCACCCACAACTTATCAGACGCCATCACCAGGTGCCATAACTGCTTCCCCAACAACGCAGTATTCATGCTTCGCGCCTTCCGCAATCCCAACCCTCCAACTCCTCTTGGCCGAGCCATCTTCATCCAAGACACCACATGCAGTCCCCGCCCATCCCCACCTTTCCAAATCCACCTAGCTATACAAGCATCAATCGCCTTGCATACCCCTTGAGGTAACCAATGGACCTGCATGGCATAGCATGGCACCTCCGCAAGCACAGCGCGAGCTTTAGTCACTCTGCCCGCCTTATTTAAGAATTTCGTCGCCAACAAGCCACGTGTCGCTCAAGTGTAACACCCCGGATTTGATAACCCAGGCCGGGATGTCACCGCCGCAATTCCCTAGTAAGACACGGCTTCCCGAGCTTGCTAAGGAAATGCAAGGCTTGTGGGTATGAAAAGATTTAAAACATTTCAAGATTTAGTCCGGAAATTTATAATACTTAATACGATAGTAGTAATCATCATGCGCGAAAAGTAAATAGAGGAAGTGCAGCGGAAAGCAAAATCACGGCCAACATGGCCAAATCCTCGGGTTTAACAGACCCGGTAAAAAACAGTACGATGCAGAAATTTTAAAATGTTCATAAATAATTCCCCCAAGTGCATGCGTATGCGTCACTCGACACACTCTGTAAAAGAAAAATGACAACGGTTGTCAGTATAAAAATATACTGAGTAAGTTAATCCCTAACTAACAAATAAAAGGGGTTACAAGTGTTTAAACTAAAGATTTCGCTTATCGTACGAGAATTTAAAAATACATGATTTATTAGCAGCGGGAAAATCACGATTAAAGAACTAAATTTTTAAAAGCGTAATCTAAAGCATAATTTAAGATGCATAAAATTTAAATACGTAATTAAAGACAGGATAAATACGATTTAAGCATAATGAAACACTCACACGAGTCTTTTACTTTTCATCCCGTAAACTAAGAAGAGGACACCATACCGGGAGATCACTAACGAGGCAATCTCAACATAGGACCACTAACGAGGCAGTCCAAACAATGGGAGACCACTAACGAGGCAGTCTCAAAGATAGTAGGACCACTAACGAGGCGATCCAAAAAGATAGTAGGACCACTAACGAGGCGATCCACAAATACAGCGCGCGAGATCACTAACGAGGCAATCTCAGATAGTAAGGAGACCACTAACGAGGCAGTCTCAAAGATAATGATAGTATGAAGATCGGCTCAGCCTAGTGAACGGGATTTTTCGAAAGTTCGTATTTCAAAGTTATCAAAGGATCGATATCGCGTTTTCATAGTTCGAGTTTTCTCAAGTTCGAAAAATCCTATTCGAGGCAGTTTACGCCTTTCTTAATTTAAAATTTGTCCTTTCTCCAAAAATTCTGAAACTTGGCCAGTAATTCAAAAACACACACACGAACAACTTTCATGTTTTAAGTTTTTGGAAATAGGGTTCCGAAGTGAGTTAGAGTTTGAGTTTATTGCAAAGAATAATTTACGTCTTAAAAACTGTTTTCGTCACAGGTTCGTGCAACGCCGATTAAAAATTCATTTCAAAACCAATCGATGTGAAATTTTTACAGTAACTACACGACACATTAAGGAACAACTTTCATGTTTTAAGTTTTTGGAAATAATGAATTCTTGGTACTCAAAAATCGAGTGCAACTCACTGCATACTCATGGCCCTTAAAACGAATTCAAAACAGTTCTAAAAACTTGGCCGATTGACATATCAAATGAACACCAAAATTCGTGAAATTTTGTAGGCATAATCTAGACACAATTATCTACAACTTTTGTTTAGAAATGCAAAGTTAAATCATTCGAAAAAATGGGTGAAAAACATGCATCAAGTTGAATGAAGGAATCTGTCACAGATTTGAATCGTTCGGTTTGATACAGAAAGTTCATGGCAAAAATTGGGATAGCAAAACTTAATGTCAATGGCTGAAATTTGGACACAAGATAGATAAAGGTGTTAGGAACAACTTTTATGTTGAAAAGTTTTCGGTTTGAATTCCCGAAGGTCGAGTTTTTGGCGAGTCTTTAAAATTGGACGAAAATAGGGTTTTTGAAAACCGATTTTTGTTACAAGCCTATATCTCGAGATTTAAACAACAAACAACCACGAAAATTTGTGAGTAAGGTTTTAACTTACTTAGAATGATGATAGGGTCGCTGGATTGGGTTTCCGGACGTCCTAGGGTCACGACGAACGGCCAACTTCTCCGATCGCTTTTTGTTCGTTTTCCGACGGGAAATCGTAGTAAGGAAAAAGGGTTAGAATATGAGTTTCTGAGATCTATGGACGAATTGAAACGTTGCACAATGGCTTACCAAGAGTCTAGAGGGCAGGGGCTTGTCCCGGTTGTCCCGTCGTCGCCGGAATACTTGCCGGAAAGTGGTGTCGAAAGAGTTTCGAACTTGGAGAGGGAATTGAGGGTGGAGGCTGAATGTTTACTGAAAACCTAGGGTTTGGGGCGCCCCTAGGGTATTCTTAAGCCTTCCCCAAGGCTGAGATTCGATTGCCATGGTTAGGGGTGTGGTTTTTGGCAAGAAAATCGCCATGGAAGGAAAGTTTACACTTTCAGCACCTCTGGCGCGCTGGTGGCGCGCACCTAAGCTTTTGTCCGCGCGGAGCACGCGTGCCAGGCCTGGCGTCGCGACGCCCTTGGCCACGCGGTGGCCGCGCGGCGGCGCGCGGACAGCGCGGGCCGGCCGGACCGGCCGGTTCGGCTCCGCGTGTTCCGTCGGGTCTTCCCTCGCTTTCCCCTATCGGTTTTCTACGTGTTAGCTCGATTCCCTGGGGCGTCTTCGTTGCGGAATCTTCTCCTTAATCTTGTTACGAGTCCGGCTTATCGCTCGCAACATTTCCGGGTCCTACTTAGCCTAGTCTAAATTGGTTTCAACATCCCCTATCGTCCTTGTGGTCTAATTCGTGATGTATTTTGTGATTTATTTCGTGACTGAACTTAGAAATTAGTTCTAAGCTACCTACGTACCCTGTGAAGGGATCAAGTCATGACGTAGTTCAAAACAATTTGAATTTGTTTTTCCTCGGGTGTTACATCAAGCTTCTGCATTATGTAATCAAAATGATTGCATTTCATTCTCCCGTGTATTATTGGGAATCCCAAGTACTTGCCAAGATCGTCCGTCACTCCTATGTGTAGATGTTGATCAATCCAAGCCGCCACATCCCCATTAAGCCAAGGTGAAATAAATGCCCTCGACTTACTTTCATTCACCCTCATACCCGCCCTAGTAGTGAACCTGTACAACACATCCGCCATGCATTTAATACTATCCTCATGGGCGTGTGAGCATAGTCTTAAATCATCCGCAAAAATCATGTGCGAAATACCAATGCCTCCTACTCTCAAGGTAATCGGCCTCCATACTCCCCTCCCAACCGCTTCATAGACAAGCCTTGACAACTTCTCCATGACAATTACAAATAAATAAGGCGACAACGGGTCCCCTTGTCGCAACCCTCTAACCGCCCTTATTTTTCCAAGCATGCCTCCATTCGAAATAATTGCAAATGATGTGGATTGAACACAAGCCATAATAAGTGCAATGCAGGTACCCGACAGCCTCAATTCCTCCAAGCATTGATGCAAAAAAGCCCACCTCACCGAGTCGTAAGCTTTGGCCAAGTCTATCTTCAATACCACACCTTGGCACCTTGTGCGCCGATTCTCCATAGATGATACAATTTCCTGTAAAAGCGGACCATTGCACTCGTCCCTGTGGCGAAGCCGATTTACCAACACCTTCGTAATAATCTTATAGGTAACATTGCATAACATTAATGGCCTAAACTGTGTCAAACTCCTCAGAACCTCAACTTTAGGAATCAGACACATGAGCGCTGTGACACCTCCTCCGGTATGAACCTTGTCCGACTAACCTGCAATACCAATTTGAATACAACATCTCCAAGCAAGTGCCAATATTGTTTGTAAAAAATTACCGGATATCCATCCGGCCCCGGTGCCGCGAAGTCCCTCATTTGGCGCAAAGCCACATCCACCTCCCCTCTCTGATATGGTCTAGTGAGCTCACTGCCAACTTCCTCCGGCAAACCCTCCAATGGTAAAATATCACTTCCCACAGGGGTGACCGCCGCATGTTCAAACATGCCAGAGAAATATTTCATTACATGTGACTTTAGTTCTCCTTGATCCGTCGACCATCTACCTCTAGTCCATAGATACAATTGTGCTTCCGTCGGACCTTAGTTTGAGCGTGAAAATATTTAGTATTCCGATCCGCTCATTTAACCCACTTATCTCTTGATTTTTGATACCATAGGATCTCTTCTTGAGATAGTGCGAGCTCCAGGTCCACTTTGAGTTCCCCCTCCAATCTTCGCATACATGCCGAATCTACTCTATCTAGTACCCGCTCAACCCCCATGATCCTCCTTTTCAAGGTCCGAATCCGTTGTCCAATATTGCCAAACGTATTAGCATTGAATTCGCCTAACAAGCCCTGTACACGCCTCTAGCATCTGGACAAGATCTCCTCCCCCCCTCCTCAACACCCTTCTTGACAACATTCTCATAATCTGCATGGGTAGCCCACGCCGCCTCCCACCTAAATGGCCTTGCACCAATAACTCCCGCATGCTGCCCACAGCTCAGCTTCAATGGCGAGTGATCCGACCCCAGTCTTGGCAGTAGACTTATTCTACCTTCTGGGAAAAGTAAAGTCCACTCCAAGGTTGCTACTCCCCTGTCTAACCGTTTAGCCAATCTTCGGCCCTCCACCGTCCTCGACCAAGTTTTTTTCGGACCAAATGGTGGGCACAACAAGCAACTCACAATCACCCAGCATCTGCCTGAACCCCTCCGCCCGATTCTCTAAATATATCGCCCCCTCTACCTCCTCCTGATACGCAACTTCATTCCAGTCGCCAATAACAAACCACGGCCCCGACTGACTAGCAGCCACTGTCTCATGTCTTCCCAATTCACCAGCCTCCGTCAATAATTTGGGTCCGCATAAATAGTAGATAAGGTCCATGAGCAATTTCCCCGCCCCAACTCCAGAGTAAGTATACGAGGTTTATTGCCAATCATTCTACAATTGTAAGGCGCCCCTTGAGCTTTCAGAACCCATAATGCACCGGATCTCCCTATCGCCTCCTGTATGTGGACACTATCATATCCTTTTCTCGCAAAATAATACCGAACCTGTTCAAATGATCCTGCGGCTCCATTAAACATAGCAAGTCCGGTTTGTGTTCTTGCAAGAACGTCCCCATCCATCTCTTCGCACTCCGACTCATAAGTCCTCTCACATTCCAAGCAATTAAACTAAAATCAACAAAATCCATAAAAAAACGATGAGCAGTCGTGCGGATCAATGTCTCTCACATGCCACCACCTTCGGCATCCGCCCAACTCCCTTGGTCGCTCAACTCATCTCCTGCCGCTGTTAGTAGCAGTGGGAAATTTTCTCCCTTCAACACAGTTTTAGGCGGAGATTCCGTGCGCACCCTCTTGTGCCTCAAGACACTGCCCTCACGAACCTCTTGTTTAGCTAGCACAGTGGCCCCAGACCCCTTTCCAACAGCTGGACCAGCCTGCTCTTCCCTTCCAGTTCCCTTTTTCTCATTTTGATGCATTTTAAAAGTAGCAGTATTAATTTTTTCTTTTTTAATGTTATGGCTGTGAGAAAAATACTTGAATGGTGATTCAATAACAAAATTAAATATTCGGCTCGATAGATTTTAACTATTTTATACTACATATTAGTAATTATTATTATGTAAAATTAAAATTAAAATTAAATCATACTATGATTCTTCACAATAATGTTATAAGCCATGAGATATAGAATTTTTGTTGGCATGTGGCCTCTCGATACCTGACATCAGTATTAGGCGCCCAATGAGGCTTATGCCTAACATTACCGGAAAAAACACAATGGCCAGACTTTATCACACAATGGTCGTCAGTGATGGTACTTTCCAGATATAGAAAAACATAACAAAATTATACTAGTAACATATTATTTCAAAAGAAATTGACAACCTTGAGAAGGTCTAGAAGCTATATTATGTTCGGCTATAGAAACTTCACCTATGAATTGAATGTGTGATCAACTATAAAATTATTTTTTGTGTCCAGTGCATGTCCCTATATTGTCTGTCACCTGTACCCACGCTTGTATGTGTATTGTTTATTCATGAGACATTTTACTTGGGTATAAATAGGCTTAATTAATCCATTGTGCATGTGCATCCGGAAATCATTACTCAAATAAAATTGTCCATCTCCATCATTATATTTATAGCTTACTATATTTAATGCATCTGTATACATATACTTTACACAATATATATACATACAGAGTATATATAGAGATTCCACATACATATACACAGCGACATTATTATATAGGTTATATGATTAAATATTACATAACACATTATCAGCGTGAATTGCTTACTAGTTGCCTACCGAGGTGCCGCTGGAGAAACGTTTATATCTACAAAAATATTTTTTTTTTTGGTAATGGTGACACTCATGTGTGGGCAAAGGTGTGTGGAGCCCAAACCACACAAATTACAAAGGGGATAAAGGGGAGGGATAGAGGGACGGGTGGGGATCGAACCCCAACCTAGGCTGAGAGACGGGGGACTTGACCACTAGGGTAAGTCCATTTAATTATTTACCATTTCCAATTTTATTATAACTAACCCCTGCAGAATTTTATTTTTATCCTATTGGAATATTTTGAGCCAATTATGCAAAATTTGCACTTGGCCTAAATGAGCTTAGGAAATAGCTATTGAAAATCCACTAAATTGCGGAGAAAAATATATGGACATCTAAATTAAGGTGATTGTATTGCCGTTCTTGGCTAAATAAAAGGAATAAAGTATTGTTGGAAAATTGTGACCATGCTATAAGCCAAATTATTGTTGAAATCGCGGTCGAAAATGAAATCAGATTGAGCCATATTGGCGAACTTAAAAAAACGAATTTCCCAGGATTAAATGAATCGTCTGTGCAATTGTCATTCCGACGTTGCCGATGCCGACGATGCGGAGGAGGGCGCCCGAAAAAAGTCGTCGTTTGGCAATGTCGGAATGGCAATCGCACAGATGATTCACACACAGGACCTCTCTCGCTCGGTGACAAGGAGGACAAGCTCCGAGGCGAGATGTTGGATCTCGATTCTCACCGTCTATCGGGATGAAGAAGGTTTGGGATAGATCCAGGCTGCGGGGCCAAAAATTCTGGGACAAAGAACACTTGTGCATAGTGGTTGATTATAGTATAATACAGATTGATTTGTGAATTGTGAGAACAAATGGAACGAATGGAAGGGCCTTTTGGGTTTATATATAGGAAAGGGTGACTCATCGTATTCCCCGTGTAGCGAAAGCGCGACTTTGATGCTCTGAAAGCACAATTTTAAGATGGGGGTATTCACACGTGAAAGGAATGTGCCAAGAAACGATGATGGGGGTCTACCAGAAATGGACGATGGCCTTATCAGTATTTTCAGATATGCAGGGCGTGGTCAAGGTAGAACTAAAAAACGGCGGTTGTCCCAAGAAGAATTGGCAGCCATCCACAAGTACCTACTATTAAATTGCACAGAGTTTGAGGATTATATTGAGTTAGTATCATAATTCATTAACTTAATAATTTTCGCATGCAAAAAAGGCTCTATCATTTTATATGTATGTGACCGCAATACATTTTACAGGGTGTTCCAAGAACAACTGCACAAAGACAATATTCGAATAACCGAAGCTAAATGTGATAAAGCGATAGAGAATGTATTTCCGAAATGGTTGGATTCATATTTGACTGACAATCCACCCGAAATCCCATGTCTCTTTCATGTCGCACAAGGGCCTCTTCTAATTGCAACCTCATATTCCATGTACTTTGTGAATGGAATGAAATTTCACACCAAGTGTCACGGTAATCATAGATCAACCTATAACAGTAGAGTTTGCATTACTAGCCTTTCAGGAGATTATTACAGAATACTAGAGGAGGTTATTGTCGCAGAGTATCCTGCATTGCCAATCAAACAGGTTACTTACTTTAAATGTAGATGGTTTGATCCTCGTGAGGGGATTGGGTCCCGAACCCATTCGAACTACAAAATAGTTGAAGTGAACAAAATAAAATCATTACCCATTTACGAACCCTTCATCTTTGCGAATCAACCAGAGCAAGTGTGTAATGTCCTATTCCCGTCAATGAGATCCACATCTGGAGGGAGTGATTGGGTGGCTGTATGCAAAGTTTAACCGAGAGGTCTGATTACTGTGAAAATGGGGGAGGAGGCCGAAGCATTCCAGGTTTATGTGGCAGATTAACTCAGACTTGAGACTTCCATGATTACATCAAGTCGAGAACGATTAACAGACGATGTGGTGCAATATGTAGACTTACAGCAGGATGAGGACGACGAGTCTTCATCATCATTGGATATGAGTGTTGGTGATGAGTTGGAGGATGATGATCTGGATGATCCTTCACATGAGATTTCAGATGAAGATTTCAAAGTTTAAAATGTGAATCAATTTATCATACCAATCTCTCGTCACAATTTACTTCTAGCGCTGTAAATATTATCGTAACTATTTACCAGTCAGTTGTATCATAATTTTCCTTCATATTTGCAGATGGATGCTCAGGGGGCTGGCTCGTCTTCTAGCACTCCACGTGGTAGCTCTTCCCAGATGGGCACGCCACGACGACGGCTGAGTCGTGCTGAAATTCTAGCACTAATCCGAGAAAGGCGGGAGCGGTCCCGTCAACAGGGAGCATGTATGTTTTTATTCAATTTTTTATAACATAATATCCTATTCATCTTGATTTGTTTTAAACTTTTGAATGACAGTTGCTGCTTCAGGTTCGAAAGAGCAACCACATGGTGCCCAAGACGCTGACGAGCCTGCTGTACCAGAGACCCCGCCACCACATGTCCCAGGTATGCATATTATGAATTTATAACAATGTTATATAATGTAATGTCATTAAATCTTCTTTGTTAGGGGCTGGAAATAATGCTGTGAATGCGCCAGCGCAACAGGCTGCAGCTAATAGGATATTGATTGGACAGAACAAGAAGGGAGTGTAAGTTAATTATTTAAATGTCTAACCATTTCTTAAATATTTTTTCAAACTAATATTATTACTTGCTGCAGAATTGACTTCCCGAATAAAGTTGTGAAAACAATCGCGGAATGCTATGGTTTGCGGACTGACAATGAGGGGATAAGTTGGGGGAAGGTGTCACAAGCCACGAAAAATTTCTATTCGGGTGAATTTCAAGTTCGTTCGTCTCTTCCAATTAAATTAGCTCATTCAATATATATTTACTGATGGTAAATTGTGCATACATTGCAGAAGTTTGCTCCTTGGGAACCCCAACACAATTTAATTGTGAAGGAGTGGGAGAAAAAGAACATAGCAAGGTATGTCTTTGTCTTCGGAGTTTTTTTGATGGTTTGTGTCTTGATTTTATATCGTGGCTATGAAAATATATTAATATGTTGGTCATTCACGAACTTCTAGATACAAGGATTACATTCTAGATATAAGGAAGCATAAAAGGCCAATGCCGTCGGATGCTGCAGTTGCTGCCAGATGGCAGGCGATTTGAGATTCTGAAGATTTCTGTAATACCCCGTAAAATAGACATTTATTTTTGACGATATGTATTCCGAATAAATAAATAAACATATTCAAATTGTTTTGAACTACGTTATGGCTTGATCCCTTCACTGGGTACGTAGGCAGCTTAGAAGTCTTAATTCTAAGTTCAGTCACAAAATAATAAAACAAACAAAAAGTCCTTAGCACGAGAAAAGCTGAAACACAACTTCGAGGACGAAGTTGATTCTTAAGGAGGGTAGACTGTAATACTCGAGAATTTTGCAATATAAAATAAATAAATAAATAAATAAATAAACGATAAATAAATATAATAAATAAATAAATAATTAAAAGAAGAAATGAGAAAAGGAATTTAATTCAAGAAGGAATTAAATATCCAAGAACCCGTGAAGTCGAAAATAATTTAATTAAATAAATTATTGCACGGGAACCAAATATAGATGGACTTAATATTTCGAACCCGAAATTAATTTGAGATCCCAAATAAATTTGAAATAGGATTTAAAGTTCAAGAGATAGCCAAAAAAAAAATAGAAGGAGAAAGGCCCAAAGAGAAGACAAAGGGCCAAAAGGAAGGAGGAAGAGGAAGGCCCAAAGGGATTGCACGACCCAGCCCAGACCGTGGCCCAGTCTGGGTCCGCGCGGTGTCCGCGTGGGGTTTGCACAAACCCAGCGCCAACCCCACGCCAGCAGCGCAGTCGCGGCGTTCCGCGATTTTCTCGCCCGATTCCGGATTTTTCGACTTTCGGTTGAACATCTTTCGACTCTAGACTCTTAGAGTCAGATCTTGGACGCCCTAGGTCTTAGTTATCTATAAATAAACCCTCTTGGAAGCCCCAAACTCTTTACGAGACCCTACGAAATCTCTCTATACATTCGAAACCCTAAATCCGGAGTCGTCGGAGGCACGAAACCAAGGCTTGGACTGTTGGACGAAAATTTCAAGATCTCCAGCGTTGTGGTAAGCCTCGATCAATCCTTGTTCCATATACAATTCGAAAACGAATCCTAATTAAACCTCTTTTCTATTCTAAACCCCGATCCGGACGCGTTGAGGGGAAACGAAGGATCTCGGAGAGAGAACGAAGAACGTGGAAGCCACGCCTCCGAATCATCGAGCCGAGACATCCGTAAATCTGTAAGTTAACCTTACTATGGTTTTGGGCGAATTAAAATACATCTAATCTCAAGATTTAATCAAGAACATAAATTCTGTCCACACGAAAACCATTACAGCGCAGCGTTTTTGGACGAATTTTTAGGAACCTTAAAACTGTTCAAACGAGAAAACTTAAAACATGAAAATCGTTCCTAAGGCTTAGATCTACCTACTGTAAAATTTTCAGAATTTTTCATGATGATTTTCTATATGAAATTCACTCGAAACCGAACTGCATTAAATCTGGATCTTGGAATTCTTGACTGAACTCTAGTTCGAACTTGTTGGTGATTTTTACCTTAGTTCTAGACCGATTTAGGATTGGCGTTGAACATAAGAATTGTAGATCTATGAGTTTAGAACATCTCTGTAAAAGTTTAGAATTTTTAGTTAAGATTTGAACCTCCGAACCTGAGCTGATCCGATCTGCGTTCGTACCGAAATCGAGAAACTTGAACAAAATTAGTTTCGAACTTGATGACGTTTTTGACATTAGATCTAAACCGATTTGGAACTTTAGCCGAACATGAAAGTTGTAGATATATGTCTTAGGTATCTCTCTGTAAAAGTTCATTAAATTTGGAGTTATTTTGCTATGGTAGATCTTGATAATCTTGAACTGCTGTACATGAAATTCGGACAGATTAATGTTATGACAAAAATTGACATTTTTCACCTACTTCCGTATCTCGGATTGAAAAACGTAAAACATGAAACTTGTTCATCTCTGTGTTTCGGAGTTACCGGTAAATTTTCAGAATGATCCGGCTTAAAATTAAATTTTTAAATATTTTTGGAGCCAAACAGCGACTAGTGAAATTATATGTTGAAACGTGTGAAATTTGTGAAACTTGTTTTGACCTTGCGGGTTCGATTCCCCAAGGGCGTCCGTGTCCCTGTGGGTTCGATTCCCCAGGATGTCTGTGTCAAGCCTTGCGGGTTCAATTCCCCGGGGTGTATGTTTTCCTGCGGGTTCGATTCCCCAGGATGTCTGTGTCAAACCTTGCGGGTTCGATTCCCCAGGGTGTGTTTGAGTTCTTGCGGGTTCGATTCCCCAAGGGCAATTGTCTGTGTCTAACCTTGCGGGTTCGATTCCCCAGGGTGTATGTGAGTTCTTGCGGGTTCGATTCCCCAAGGGCGATTGTCTGTCTTCCTGCGGGTTCGATTCCCCAGGATATGTGTTGATTCCTATGGGTTCGATTCCCTAGGATGTATTTGAGTTCTTGCGGGTTCGATTCCCCAAGGGCGAACTATACTAGATCATATTGAACAAAGGTGGAAGAATGGAATCCTGAAATACTTGAATATTTTTCCTATTTAAATTATGCCTTTAAATTATATCTTGCGATTATTTTATCATGTTGTTGAATTATGATCTTATGGAAATCCTTGTCTTTTGAATTATGCAATTAAATTATTATTAGATGGATAAAATTAAATCATGTCTTGTATGAACATGTTTTCTTTAAATCTAATTAAAGGCTTTGAAACCTCATAATCATGTTTGTGTTAACTTACTCAGCAAATCTTTGCTGACCAAACCATACTTTTTCCCATATTTCTTTCAGAGCTGAAGAATATGCATCATCATATGCATTTATGGGAATGTTGGGGAACACTTTATTCTTAAATTTTGTTTTAGACTAGACCTTGCATGAACGGGTCTGTTTAACCCGTGATTAGGCCATGTTGGCCCTATTTTTATATTCCGCTGCATTATATATGTAAATATTATTTTTCGCTGCAACTTTGATGTATTATTTTTTTAAATTATATATGAATGGGCTGTTTGAATATTTTAAATTCTGAAAAACCATAGCCTTGCATCTCTTTAGTAAGCTCGGAGAAACCGTGTCTTGCTAGGGAGGTGTGGCGGTGACATCCCGACCTGGGTGACCAAAAACCGGGGTGTTACAATTTCAAAAATAAACAAGCCAGAAGTGAATTGAACCGTCGACGGGGTGATGAAAATGCGCCGACCCTCCCCACTCACACAGCTGGTTCAAGGTCACATCTTGCTACACATGTGGCACTGGTATAAAATTTCTATCTTTTATTTCTAACATAAGCTACTCAATTAAATAATTTATTACGTGTTAACAGAAACTAAAATTATTTATTATATAGGAAACTCAACATGACAGGCCGGTCTACTATCCAGAACTACACGAGCACACGCATATGAGGAAGCACGAGAAGGAGCAGTGGATTACACATGGGGATCTGGAGGTCCAGGTACAGTGTTACAAACCACACATTATGGTCAAATATTGATTGTATTTGATTGTATTGCTTATGAATCAGTTTTCACTACCATTAGAAACTTGGTACATGTTTGGTATAGAATATCTAAATTTTTTGTTAACTTCAAAACCAGCAGGAATACAATGCTATTGTGGGGACATTAACCCAAGATCCAGACACTCAGGTAGAATTTGATCCAAACCAGCTCTTCGTCGATATAGCAGGTGGGCGTGATAGGCGCAAGTCGATTTATGGTTTAGGTATGGGTGTATTTATTTTTTTAGATGTTGCTCATACGACATTACATAAATCTTGCAGTACCTCATCATGTTTGACATTTCAATATTTCTTGATGAATAAATAGAGGTTCACTTGCGAAGGCTATTCCGACCACTTACGGGGCTGACACCGCTGACGACTCGAGCATGTACAATGTCAAAAGGGACTAGTTTGAAGCTTTAAAGACAACAATGGAGGAATAGTCCCAGAGGTCGAAGACGATTGAGGAGGAGGTGGAGAGATTGAAAGTGTAACACCCCGGATTTGATAACCTAGGCCGGGATGCCACCGCCTATAACATCCCGAAAAATTAATTCATAATTAATTAAATTAATTGCGATCAATTAAATAGTATTAGTTAACATGGGTTAATTAATTAGAGGATTTGGATACACAAGCCCAAGTGCTTGAAATAATAAGATAAGAAGAGAAGCCCAAGTTAATATTGAGAAAGAAAAAGAGGAGTCTACTATGACAGACCCAACATTCTAAGCCATAACCCATTGGCCCGGCCCGGTTCCACCTTTCCCCACAAAGCTCGGTCAAAATTGGAGTTGGGGCATTCTTTCTCATTTCTAAAAGTCTCACCACCGAGCTCACACCTTGAGAAGAGAATGGATGATAGGAGATTGGAAGCTCTTGATTCTACCTCAAATTAATTGGGAAAATTCTTGCTTTCCAATGGGGTAAGTCTAATCTCTTCAATTATCTTGTGTAGGTGTGAGTTAAGGTTAGATTTTGATGATAATTGGAAGGTGACGGTAATGGTGGGTTTTGGGAGGTTTTTGATCTTTGTTGATTTAAGCTTCAATTCTTGTTTATTTACTCAAATCTATACTTTAGACATAGTTTGGAGCTTGTTGGTGTAAATTCTTTTAAGTTGGGTGAAAAGGATGAGGGCCGACTGTAAGGGTTCAAAGTTTTGGGGGTTTTGTGTTCTTTAAATGTATTTCACTTATTCTTGCTTAATGGATGAGTTTTGATGTATGCATGCTTGTTTGGAAGTTGAATTGGTGGAAAATTTTGGATTTGGAAACAGGTGGGCGCTGACAGGTTTGAGGACAAATTGGGGAAAATTGTGTTTATGAAATCTATATAATTCTTGGGGTTGGTTGTCTATATGGTATGACTATGTGAAAGTTATGGAATTTTTGGAATTGTGGTGATGAAGCCACGGCAGTACATGACTTTGGGGATAGGATTCCTTTTAAACTTTGAGTTGAGCTTTCAAAATTATGTAGGAATATGTTTAATTATTATATAATCATGTTTAGTTAATAAAATAAACAAATTCTTGTTGAGTGGTGAAGATAGGGGTGGCGGCAGTGACTTGTTTTTTTTGGATTTTAGATATTTTTGTGCTCAACTTATTAAATTATGGAATTGTGTTGTAACTTGCTTGTCATGCTCTTTTGGAAGTTGGGTTATGAACTCTTTTATTGAATCGAAGAGGTAATGTTGGGAATTGGTTCCAAGACATTGTTACAAGTTTCAATTTATTCTCATCTTATTATGAATTCTCTAAAATTTATTTGATGGAGTGGAATATATTTTATAAAATGGAACTTGAATAGTCCAGGAGAATTGAGATTCAAAATTTAGAGTCTTATGAGAAGGTGTGGTTGTGACAAGTGTTTTAAGGGTAGGCCTTTAAACAAATGTTGTATTGTTAACCTTGTTAGTTCCTCAAAATTGTAGGTGGTACTTGGAAGAGAGAGACAACGATATCGTGTTTGGATGACTTTGAAGAATTTGAAGCTTCGAATGAAGGCAAGGGAGTAGAATAGTGTAAAGAATTCAGAGATTGGCCGGGATTTGGCCGGAGCGACCAAATTCCGCTCGTTCCCCGTGTTTTGGTGGTTTATTTATGTCTTTATTCATTTATGGTGGACTTTAAGTTAATATGTGAAATAGCATATTATGGTATTAAATGTGTAGACTCGCACGAATATGTATTCGTGATATTATAGGGATATATGGGACACATATATCTCTATGTTGTTATTCACCATTATCTGAGGCTTGGTAACCCTCGTGTTATACAGATGAAGGTAGAACTAGTTGTTCCTGACAGGTGTGGATTGCCAGTATGTGAGGCGTGGCAAACCTCAGTCATGTGTATGTTGTCCTTGAACTCATTCCCGTGTTTCTCTCTTTGTGTTTGATTTTGGATTTATTCCCTTATCTGGATTTGACCCGTAGGGATATTCAGCTGATATCCCGGGTCTGTGTGTTGTGCGAGTTGCACGTTTTGGCAATTGGGCGTGTACCCTGTGCCTGTACTGTTTTGGCAATTGGGCGTGTACCCTATGCCTGTACCCGCTGGACGCCGCTCTGGTCAGTGTAGACTATCCGGCTCCCTCACCAGTGTTATTGGCCCTGCGTAGGCTGTTCGTCCGCGGCGGGGGCGACGTTGACGGGCAGTTCATTGTGATGGGAGAGGGTGGTGTCCTCTCGCCAATGATGACCGTCGACCATGGTTATTAGGAAACGCGTTAGACATGATTATTTGTTGCATTTAGGATAGATAGACACAGAGGTCATGTCATTCATTCATCATGTCGTAACACTTATTTGATTGCAGTGGTTGAAGCACCGGTATGGGACGGTGTGATGGTTTGCATTTTTTTACTTATGTATTTATTAATTTTGTTAATGTTTGACAGTATTATGTTGGTTGATGAATCCCCGTTCCCCCCATTATTCTTTCCCTTGCTCAGTACCCGTACTGACTCTCTGTTATTTTTCTTTTATAGATACTCCTGAAATGGCGCAGTGCATTGGGCATATTGAAGGGTTGGGGATGAGCGAATATATTTTATTTCTGAAATGGTTTTTGCTTACTTAGTTAATTGATATATTATGTTCTATTTATAGTTAATTATTCTGCCTTGAGTTTTAATATATTTAGAAAGGCCGGTGAGCCGTAGTTAGTTAGAGACTTCGATCTGTTACTGTGTTAATATGTTAACTGATAATTATGAGATTGATAGCAGGGCCGGATGCTCGGATATGTTGTTTAAGTGGTTGCGTTTTACTACGTTGTAGTGTGGTGGGTTTTCTGATTCTACAGGTACCCGGCTTCGTGTTACAGACCCTAAGTTGACTGGCCAACAGCTTAGGTGATGTAGCACGGCAGTGACGTCACGAAAATTTTTGGTTTAAAATTTTTGGGGCGTTACAAGGTGGTATCAGAGCGGGTCTGCTCTAGTATGAGTTAAAATTTTGAAAATGGCATGTGGTGAGATGTGCGGGGGTTGCATATAGCATAGATTTGCATTGTTATATGTTGGATAATTGAATTTATTGCACTTATTTTTATATTTTTTTTTAATTCGTAAACTGCGCCCTTGTGGGCTCGAGACAGTTTTTAAGAGATAACTGTGGTTGGACTGCAAGGATATCTCAGGAGATCTATGTTTCTTCCCGGATGGCAACTTGTATAGGAGTTGCCAATGATCATTGTTATTGCTACTGTGTTAGTTATTTTACTAACTTGTCATATCATGACAATATTTTGTGCATTTATTTAAGCAACTTATAGGTACCAAAAATCGCGACTACTTGAATAGAGCATATAGCCATGAAGCACACGAGCAGCCATGGGGTCACGATTCCCAAACATTGAATGGTGATCCATTGTCTGATAATCAAAGCTGCATCAGACTAATGTCCAGGCATTTCCAAATACAAAGATATCACGAGGCACTCTGAATAATTTGAATGTATACATTTTATCCTACTATTCTTATGTTTCTATTTTCTTATTATGAGAAAATAAAATACTTCTGCTGCTTTTCTTATAATCCGTTGAAGCTTTTGTGCACATTTTGGTATCAGTTTATTTTCCTCCGACTGTGTCATCTCTTATTTGGATACGTACTGTTACTTCAATTCGAGCATTATGAGAATAATGTTCCTGACATCTCTTAAAAGAAGCCAAGACATCTCTTAAAAGAAGCCATGTTGACAGGGGATGCCAGATTGCAATATTTCAGCCGCAACTCTTCCATTTTATTTTATTGGTTAGCATAGAATATCGTCTTTCTTTTGCTCTCCTTAAAACTTTTGAATGTGCTCTGGGGAACATTCTAGCGTCAGTTTCCTTCTTTGAGTTTAATTCCTTCTCTCCGAATCAGGACAATTGATATTCACCTTATACACCCTAATGTTTCTAGTTCTACTTATTCGTACTTGTCATTATAATCAGAAATCTTTATTAGTTTCATCGGATGTTCCTTCATTGAATCTGAAGCCCTTGTTTTTCATCGACTTGTTCCAGCTAGTTCTATTGTAAAATCACGCTATATGTGTCATCCTTTTCGGTATTGATACTTTATTTCAGAAGTCCTTCGAGTTATTATTTGCCCCTCTACTAGCGATTCCGTCCTGTTGCCACTACAATTCTCTTACCTTCACTGAGGCTCATACTAACGACACGGATTAAGTAGTTGTGAATTATTCTGCTCTTACTTAACTAGCCGTACTTATTCTATTAAAAAAAAGAGTCAAATTCAAGCGGTTAAAGAGAAGGGAGTGAAAAGGGTTTCTACGAAACTACTAATTACTACTGTCTATTTCCTAATGACATGCTTGAAAGCACTCAATGATGCTTTTATGCACGAGGATTCCGTAAACTGCCCATTGTCAACTTATTAGCGAAGCATCTTTCTTATACAATGCATTCTGCTGTAGAGCAAAATGTTATTTTATCTACCTTCACAAGGTTTCGTGGGCAAAATTTTTTGATGAATTCACAGTTTCCCTCCATTAGCATTCGAGGAGCTGGTTTTCGTTGCAATCACAAAATTCTGATAGACTAGAAAATTCTACTTCGCTTACTATCGTGAGATAGAAATTGCATGTTCTCCTTTACATGCTGCAATTAGTTCCCGTCAAATCATGGATATCCGTTAAATGATTGCAATAGTGTTGCGCGTAGTATACTCAACTCTGAAGCCTTGAATAATATTGTCGAGTGAGGAGCAGAAAGTGGACGGTAAATAATCAAAACCGAATTAAGGCAGAATGCGGTCCAACGTAATTTTTAAAGACTGACTAGAGGTCATAGCAGTTACGAACAGTGGATATTACACCTTAATATGAGGACGAATCTAAGAACGTTATTGAACCAATGGACGAGAATTGTATATTAATATACAAATCGAATTGATGTGCACTAAAGTCAGAATTGGCATGCAGAAAAATCGAGGAATTCATTACAGTTCCAATATTCCAACGGAGCAACTACGAGATTGAGAAAGCTACTCTACAGTATAAGGTATCGAACTAGGAAATTGAAGTCAACAACGGGATTCAATCTTGGAGAGTATTGGGTAACTGGTAACAAAACTTAAGAGAAGACGTAGAATGAGCTCGAGATACGGACTACAAATGGATCGCAACCTTATTGAAAGACTACTTACCGGATAAGATCTGTTAAGCAAAGCATGAGATGTGGATTAAAAGGGAACATGTTGAGACCGTATACCAATGACGGATGAGAGGTGATGAATCTCGATGAGGTTGCAAGGTCAGTCCCTGTACAACTAAGATCACCCATGATTGTCGTGATTCTCTTATAACTACTGTTAACACACAAAAGATTATCTTGGTGTCGTTTGAGAATCATTAGGGTAGGAAGCATGGACACTGACAAAGAAAGGGGATGATTCTTAAAAATAGTAAAGTTGAGTACATAATTCCTCAAGTAGACAAGCGGAATTGACGAAATTCATCAGAGACATGATAAAATGAAATCGCCCATCAGGGTATGATCTTCTTACCGTCACCAGCGGCACACGAGAAATATGTTTACGTTATGCCAGAATCAACAAGAATGAAAATGTAGAGTCATGTAGGGAAAGAGTAGCTCATCGGAATAAGCACGATCGAACCCCTCGCGCGTCAAGTGAAAGCGGGAGTTAGTGAAAAAATTTCAGAGACAAGTTGAAAGAAACTCCAGACATGTAAAAGGTTATGCTGACATATAATCCTAAGATGTGAAATGGTGGTAAGAAATTGGGTGTGCAAGCTAGGTTTCAAGTCATAAATTCGGTTGGGAAGTATAGAAATTCTAGAATTGGGCCTATTGAATCAGTATGTCCGATGCAGGGATAGGTTCCACGTAATTCAAAGGAACTATAGTGCATCCGAATGAGGGGACTCCACTTTACATACCGAGATGAATGTAACAGAGATGCAAGTAACGAAAGAGTACAATGACAACGGATGATGGTGACCTCCTTAATTCATATCCTCGTGTCATTTGAGGACGAATGATCCTAAGGGGGAGGGATTATAACATCCCGAATAATTAATTTATAATTAATTAAATTAATTGCGATCAATTAAATACAATTAGTTAACATGGGTTAATTAATTAGAGGATTTGGATACACAAGCCCAAGTGCTTGAAATAATAAGATAAGAAGAGAAGCCCAAGTTAATATTGAGAAAGAAAAAGAGGAGTCTACTATGACAGACCCAACATTCTAAGCCATAACCCATTGGCCCGGCCCGGTTCCACCTTTCCCCACAAAGCTCGGTCAAAATTGGAGTTGGGGCATTCTTTCTCATTTCTAAAAGTCTGACCACCGAGCTCACACCTTGAGAAGAGAATGGATTATAGGAGATTGGAAGCTCTTGATTCTACCTCAAATTAATTGGGAAAATTCTTGCTTTGCAATGGGGATCTCTTCAATTATCTTGTGTAGGTGTGAGTTAAGGTTAGATTTTGATGATAATTGGAAGGTGACGGTAATGGTGGGTTTTGGGGGGTTTTTGATCTTCGTTGATTTAAGCTTCAATTCTTGTTTATTTAGACTCCAATCTATACTTTAGACATAGTTTGGAGCTTGTTGGTGTAAATTCTTTTAAGTTGGGTGAAAAGGATGAGGGCCGACTGTAAGGGTTCAAAGTTTTGGGGGTTTTGTGTTCTTTAAATGTATTTCACTTATTCTTGCTTAATGGATGAGTTTTGATGTATGCATGCTTGTTTGGAAGTTGAATTGGTGGAAAATTTTGGATTTGGAAACAGGTGGGCGCTGACAGGTTTGAGGACAAATTGGGGAAAATTGTGTTTATGAAATCTATATAATTCTTGGGGTTGGTTGTCTATATGGTATGACTATGTGAAAGTTATGGAATTTTTGGAATTGTGGTGATGAAGCCTCGGCAGTACATGACTTTGGGGATGGGATTCCTTTTAAACTTTGAGTTGAGCTTTCAAAATTATGTAGGAATATGTTTAATTATTATATAATCATGTTTAGTTAATAAAATAAACAAATTCTTGTTGAGTGGTGAAGATAGGGGTGGCGGCAGTGACTTGTTTTTTTTTGGGTTTTAGATATTTTTGTGCTCAAATTATTGAATTATGGAATTGTGTTGTAACTTGCTTGTCTTGCTCTTTTGGAAGTTGGGTTATGAACTCTTTTATTGAATCGAAGAGGTAATGTTGGGAATTGGTTCCAAGTGTAACACCCCAGATTTAATAACCCAGGCCGGGATGTCACCGCCACACCTCCCTAGCAATACGCGGTTTCTCTGAGCTTGTTAGAGAGATGCAAGGCTATTGTTTTCCAGAATTTAAAACATTTCAAATAGCCCATTTATAAATATATAACAAAAATCATTACATAGTATTATCTAAGTTGCAGCGGAAAGTAATATTAAATATAGATATAGCAGCGGAAATATAAATAGGGCCAACACGGCCAAAACACGGGTTATACAGGCCCGTTATGCAAGTCATGTATAAAAACGAGAGTAAACGTTCCCAAAATCCCAATGCATGCTATGCTCATGTGTAAGCCTCATACTCTGAAAAGAAAAAAGAAAGCAACGGTTTTGTCAGCATAAACATGCTGAGTAAGTTAACCCCTAGCATACAGTAATGGGGTTTCAAAGCCTTTAGTTATTTAAGAAAGAATTGACTTACGTTTAGCACGATTGCATGCCCTATATAAAATAGCTCGACTAAACAATGGAGTTTAATTGTATAAATCCAAGGTATGAATTCCAAATGATCACAGATATAACTTGCAAGGCGATTGACTAAATTGACAAAAACCAAAACACAATTTAACAAGGATTTAATTAGATCTCGTATAAATTTCTCGTTTCGTTTCTTTTATAGATCACCATTCGCTAGGGCTCTTATGTCCACTAGCCTCATGGTCAATATTTCACTAGGGCCCTTACGTCCGCTAGTCATACGCTTGGGCCCTTATGTCCACAAGCCACATAATCAATATCGTGCTAGGGCTCTTACGTCCGCTAGACATACGCTTGGGCCCTTATGTCCACAAGCCACATAGTCAATATTGATAGTATCTAACTTGGTCACAAATCACCAATGTTTCAAAAGAATTTAGAAAAAAAATGTTTTTATTTGTTTAGACATATCTCGCAAATCATGTGTTTCTCAAAAGACGAGTTTTTCAACATTCCAACCAAGCCATTGCCACAGTATACGCCATCTCAGTTTAAAATTTCATTTCAAAGGCAATCGACTTCAAATTTCTACAGTAGATCAAAAACACGCTAACGAACAACTTTTGTGTTTTAAGTTTTCCGAAATTATGTGAGGAAATGGGTGAAATTTTACAATCTTTACAAAGGCCAAAATCTGTCATGATTGTCTACACAGCGCACTGATTTTCAAAGAAGTCTTTAACATAGCAAACGACCTCCAAAATTTATGAAATTTTACAGACACTTAAAAGACACCAAAATAAACAAGTTTTATTAGAGGCAAATTATGCAAATTCATCACGGATTAAGTCAGATTAATCCACTAAGTTCGGTTTAAAAATCTGTCAACTTTTCCTTCTCGGACACAGTGTATTCAAAATGGATTTTAACTATCCAAACTTTAATGAAAATGCACGAAAATTCACAGTCATATTCTCAAGACATTTATCTTTAACTTTTATGTTTTCACCAAAGATTAGTTTTGACCACAAGTGATAGGAAAATGCACATCAAGTTCGACCAAACAATCTGTCATGGTTTTCGAAAGAGTCATGCCTCACAAAAAATGTTCGACGCAGTTTGGGGTATCAAATCTTAATAAAAATGAATAAAATTTTACAGAGGTATTCATGACTCATAGATCTACAAATTTCATGTTTAACACAAGTCCTAATTCGGCCTAGATCCGAGGTCAAAATGGCTAACAAGTTCGAGATTCAAATCTGCCAAAGTTCTAAGTTCGAAAAACGGGCAGCAGTGTTCGGATTCGGTTTTTGGGCATCAAACCATAACAAACAATTACAAAAATTTTACACAAGGTAGATATATGTCTTAGGAACACTTCTTATGTTTTGAGTTTTCTCTTTTGAAGACTTTTAAGGGTTCGAAAAATTCATCCAAAAACATTGCACGCGTGTGAGACTTCTATTGACAGATTTTATTAAATTCTTGTGTTGAATCTTATGTTTGATCGATTTTTAGCCACCAAAAACCGTATGTAAGAATTAAATTACTTAATATGAGTTCTAAACAGCCCTTGGTTCGTTCGGAATCTACGGATGGCTACGAACGGATCTCCTCAACGCGAAGCTTCCGACTTTGGCCACGAATTCGACTCGAAAGAAGAAATCTAGTGTTAGATCGAATTTTCGGGTTTGAAAACTTAAACGAAAGCCTAGGAACGACTTACCACAATCTGGAATCCCAAAGATCTTGTTCTCCACGCTTCCTCCATCGATTTTCGTCGCCGGAAAGTGATCGGAAAGTTCGAAGTTGGTGATTTCGAGTTTGGAAGAAGTTTGAAGAGTTTGAGAGGAATGGGGGCTGCCTTTGTGAGTGGATTAGGGTTTACAAGTCTGATTATAGGGTATGGGATCCATCAAAATCGTCCCATATCCCCTTCCCTCCTTGGTGATTGTGTTTCCATAGTCGGGGGTCGAAAATATGGTAAGAAATCGCCGAAATCGTGCAAGTGTGCAGCTGCCTCTGTAGTGGCGCGGTGGTGGCGCGATCTTAGGGAAAACCCCGTGCGGCGACCGCGCGGCTCTGGCCTGGGCGGGGTCGTGCGATCCGTCGGGCCCTTTCTCCTCTCTTTCGGACTTCTGTCCTTCTACGTTTTCGGGCTCGACTTTTCGGGTCGTTCTCGGGTTACGATTCCTTTCTTAAATTTATTTCGACTCAATTGAATTTCACATTCGAAATCTTGAATCCGTCGAGTTTGAATTCGTCGTCTTTCGACTCCCGTGTAATAATTTATCTAATTAAATTATTTCCGACTTCACGGGTTCTTGGATATTTAATTCCTTCTTGAATTAAATTTCATTTCTCATTTCATCTTTTGGAATTAAATTCCATTTCTCATTTTATCTTTAAATTATTTAATTTATTTAATTTATTTATATATTGTATTTATTTATTTATTTATGTTACAAAATTCTCGGGTGTTACACCAAGACATTGTTATAAGTTTCAATTTATTATCATCTTATTATGAATTCTCTAAAATTTATTTGATGGAGTGGAATATATTTTATGAAATGGAACTTGAATAGTCCAGGAGAATTGAGATTCGAAATTTAGAGTCTTATGGGAAGGTGTGGTTGTGACAAGTGTTTTAAGGGTAGGCCTTTAAACAAATGTTGTATTGTTAACCTTCTTAGTTCCTTAAAATTGTAGGTGGTACTTGGAAGAGAGAGACAACGATATCGTGTTTGGATGACTTTGAAGAATTTGAAGCTTCGAATTAAGGCAAGGGAGTAGAATAGTGTAAAGAATTTAGGGATTGGCCGGGATTTGGCCGGAGCGACCAAATTGCGCTCGTTCCCCGTGTTTTGGTGGTTTATTTATGTCTTTATTCATTTATGGTGGACTTTAAGTTAATATGTGAAATAGCATATTATGGTATTAAATGTGTAGACTCGTACGAATATGTATTCGTGATATTATAGGGATATATGGGACACATATATCTCTAAGTTGTTATTCACCATTATGTGAGGCTTGGTAACGCTCGTGTTATACAGATGAAGGTAGAACTAGTTGTTCCTGACAGGTGTGGATTGCCAGTATGTGAGGCGTGGGAAACCTCAGTCATGTGTATTGTAATACCCCGAGAGAGGGTATGGAAGAATAGCTTAAAAGGATTGAAAAATCTACTCATGTCAACAAGGTGCACCTTTCTTTTCTGGTGACCATCCCATAAGAACTCCACAGTTAAGCGTGCTTGTTGTGGAGTAGTATTAAGGATGGGTGACCTCCTGGGAAGTCTCCCAGGGTGTGCGCGAGTGAGGCCAAAGCGCACTAGAAAGAGTTCTGTTGACCTGTGGGGCCAGACTTCAATGCCAAAAGAAGCTCGAAGGCACCTCCGGCTCCATAGCGGCCGGGGTGTTACAGAATGGTATCAGGGCCAACCTGCGACCGCGCGCTGTGCTGGGAGTACCAATCAGGCGTCTAGCGGGGCAAAGATCCTGAGGGACTTTGATTAGGCGATCGAGGCGCAACGATGACGTTGCGTACGTTGCGTTCTCAAGTGGGGGAGATTGTAATACCCCGAGAGAGGTTATGGAAGAATAGCTTAAAAGGATTGAAAAATCTACTCATGTCAACAAGGTGCACCTTTCTTTTCTGGTGACCATCCCATAACAACTCCACAGTTAAGCGCGCTTGTTGTGGAGTAGTCTTAAGGATGGGTGACCTCTTGGGAAGTCTCCCAGGGTGTGCGCAAGTGAGGCCAAAGCGCACTGGAAAGAGTTCTGTTGACCTGTGGGGCCAGACTTCAATGCCGAAAGAAGCTCGAAGGCACCTCCGACTCCATAGCGGGCCAGGGTGTTACATGTATGTTGTCCTGGAACTCATTCCCGTGTTTCTCTCTTTGTGTTTGATTTTGGATTTATTCCCTTATCTGGATTTGACCCGTAGGGATATTCAGCTGATATCCCAGGTCTGTGTGTTGTGCGAGTTGCACGTTTTGGCAATTGGGTGTGTACCCTGTGCCTGTACTGTTTTGGCAATTGGGCGTGTACCATATGCCTGTACCCGCTGGACGCCGCTCTGGTCAGTGTAGACTATGCGGCTCCCTCACCATTGTTATTGGCCCTGCGTAGGCTGTTCGTCCGCGGCGGGGGCGACGTTGACGGGTAGTTCATTGTGATGGGAGAGGGTGGTGTCCTCTCGCCAATGATGACCGTCGACCATAGATAGACACATAGGTCATGTCATTCATTCATCATGTCGTAACACTTATTTGATGCAGTGGTTGAAGCACCGGTATGGGACGGTGTGATGGTTTGCATTTCTTTACTTATGTATTTATTAATTTTGTTAATGTTTGACAGTATTATGTTGGTTGATGAATCCCCGTTCCCCCCATTATTCTTTCCCTTGCTAAGTACCCGTACTGACTCCCTGTTATTTTTCTTTTATAGATACTCCTGAATGGCGCAGTGCATTGGGAATATTGAAGGGTTGGGGATGAGCGAATATATTTTATTTCAGAAATGGTTTTGCTTACTTAGTTAATTGATCTATTATGTTCTATTTATAGTTAATTATTCTGCCTTGAGTTTTAATATATTTAGAAAGGCCGGTGAGCCGTAGTTAGTTAGAGACTTCGATCCTGGCTTCGTGTTACAGACCCTAAGTTGACTGGCCAACAGCTTAGGTGATGTAGCACGGCAGTGGCGTCACGAAAATTTTTGGTTTAAAATTTTTGGGGCGTTACACCGCCACACATCCCTAGCAAGACACGGATTCTCCGAGCTTGCTAAAGAGATGCAAGGCTATGGGTATTGCAAAGAGTTTTAAAATAAGTCCGGAAATTACTTAAAAATAATAATGAAGTCTCATCCACACATAATAGTAATAATGATATGTTGCAGCGGAAATATTAAAATGGGCAGACATGGCCAAAACTCGGGTTATACAGACCCGATATGCAAGTATCATAAAAACGACAATTCAATGTTTAAAATGGTGTCCCCCAAATGCACATGCTTATGCATTTTCTCCATACTCTGAAAAGAAAAGAGAAACAACAATTTTATCAGTATTATAAAATACTGAGTAAGTCGATCCTAACATAGCAATAAAGGGGTTTAATTTAATAATTAAAATTTTACTCCTAATTATGCATACAAACAATCCATTTACCAATTTAAAAATAAGAATTTAATTTGTATACTTGAACATGCATTTAAATTCATATATAATAATTTATGCATGGTATAAAATTCAAGATATAATTTAAATGCATAATTAAAGACAAAAATAAATAAATACATAAAAGAAAAGGATTAAGTCTTTTAATTTCTCCCATTACGTCACCATCTCAACAATATTTAGTGTAGCCGGTAGTCCGGCGGCCGCAGCCGTATCTGCCATACCCAGTAACACTCCGGAGCCTCGGGAAACCCATACGGATACTCCCGAGAGTTTAGGCCATATATCTCATCGCCGCTTTGGCGTAGTTTTTTTCATTCAAGTATCTTGCGTCCATTATAGGCACGCCGAAAAGGCTAGAGTGGCACCCTGCAGAGCACTCACCCCCTACCTAAGTATCCGATATCGTTTCAACTTAGTGTAACGGGATTTTTGATAAAATATAGTCTTATCATATATCAAGGTTTCGATCGTTTGTTTCGAAATTTCAAAATCTCACAAATTTAAGGCAGCTCGTTGTCACAGTTTACGCCTTTTTAATTTAAAAATTCATTTCAAATCCGAAAAATCTGAAATTTTTACAGTATATTAAAAACACACTAACGAACAACTTTTATGTTTTAACGATTTCAAAATAAGGTGAGGAAAAATGCCAAAAATCGAGTTTACTACACAACCAATGTACTGTCAGGATTCAGTTTTGACACAGTTCATAAATTCGACTTTTTGACATATCAAATGGACTCCAAAAATTCTGAAATTTTGTGGACACATGCTAGACATGATTATCTACAACTTTTCTTTCCATTGCCAATATTATTTCGGACTAGAAATCATAGAAACAGGCTCATCAAGTTCGGACACATATGCTGTCAGCTTTTCAAAAACGTTTGAAATTACAGTTTATGTTCAACACGATTTGAGGTAGTAAATGTTGATGAAAATCTCTGAAATTTTTACACAACATAGCTTAAGGTGTTAGGATCAAAATTTTAGTTTTGCGTTTTTCGGTTTGAACTCTTGAGATAGGGGTTTTAAACGGATTTCAGAAAACGCGCGAGTTGGGGTTTTTAGGTTCGATTTTTACGTTTCGTTACAAAGTCACTAATTCGGACGCCCCTAAACCACCCGTATTGATATGAAAGGTATCAACTTACTGTAATGAAGTTCTTGGTCATCCTAGGGTCGCTCGAATCATGTAAAATCACCACGAACGGATCTACGCACACGTTATCCTTCTCCTTCGGCCACGAACGTGTTTGCAAGTCAAAGATCCGTAAGTTAGAGTGAGGTTTGAGATTAAAAACGAGAAAGAATCCTAATCTAACCCTTACCAATGATTCAAGATCAGTGTCCCTTGATCTATACGCTTCCACGGTCAGTTTTGGTTGCCGGAAAATCGCCGGAAGGTCGTTGGAAAGTCGTCGGAAAGGTGTTTTGGCTTTGGGAGAGTTTTGGGGTGAAGGGAGGCTCTTGATGACTGATTATGGGGTGGAAATTCATCCCCCATCGTCCTAATACCCTTACCTCCGACTGGGATTGACTTTTCTTAGTCGGGGGTCGAATTTTTGGCAACAAATCGCCATGCTTCCACTCGGGGTGGCGCGGCAGTCCGGACCGGGTCGTGCGATTCGTCTGGTCTTTTCGTACTCTCTTTCCGACTTCTATCCTTCCACATTTTCCGGCTCGATTTTTCGTGTCATTCTCGGATTACGATTCCTATCCTAAATTTGTTTCGACTTAAATTGATTTCATGTTTGAAATCTTAATTCTGTCGGTTTTGGATTCGTCGGCTTCTAAATCGTCGTGTTTTGACTTCCGTGTATTTCTAATTTTACGGGTTCTCGGAAATAAAACCTCTTCGCTCGTCGGATTAAATTCTATTTTATATCCTAAAAATTACGGGTATTACAGTCTACTCTCCTTAAGAATCAACTTCGTCCTCGAAGTTGCTCTTTATCATCTCGCGAGTTCGGGAATTGTTTGATTGAGTGATTGTATTATTGTGTGTTTTTGTTTGTTATTATTTGACTGAACCCAGAATTGAAATTTCCAAGTTGTCTATGTACCCCGTGAAGGGATCAAGTCATTACGTAGTTCAAAATAATTTGAATTTTTTATTTGGGATACAAAAATATTCGGAAATATTCGGGCCGTTACATCCTCTCCCTCTTAGGATTACAGTTATGTCCCCATAACTGTGGTTGCATCGTCTTGGAATAGGGTCGGGTAACGCTCATGTCTGCCTCTAATTCCCATGTTGCCGTTTTGGCTTTGTGGTTCGACCAAAGAACCTTGACCATTCTCACGGTCTTATTTCTTGTTACTCTCTCCTTCACGTCGAGTATTCGTACCGGAATTTCCTCGTAGCTCAAGTCATCATCCAATTCAATCTCTTCGGGTTGGAGTACATGGGTCGGATCGTGCACATACTTCTTCAATTGTGAGACATGGAACACATCGTGGACACGAGCCAATTGTGGCGGCAATGCTAGCCGATAGGCTAGATTTTCCACTCTTGCTAGGATCTCGTACGGTCCTATGTATCGTGGACTCAATTTCCCTCGCTTGCCAAAGTGCATCACACCCTTCATAGGTGATACCTTAAGCATAACCTTATCGCCGATTTGAAATTCCAAGTCTTGCCGTCTCACGTCTGCATAACTCTTTTGCCGGTCTTGAGCGGCTCTCATCTTTCCTTGGATTACCTTGATTTGTTGAGCCATGTCCTCAACAAGTTGTGGTCCAACTACCACTGTCCTATCGCTCTCTTCCCAGCTCAACGGACTTCGGCACTTGCGTCCATACAGTGCCTTGAAAGGTGCTATGCCGATGCTAGCATGGTAGCTATTGTTGTAGGAAAATTCAATTAAGGGTAAATGATTTTCCCAACTTCCTCTAAACTCTAGTACACATGCCTTTAGCATGTCCTCCAACGTTTGGATCGTTCTTTCTGTCTATCCATCCGTCATGGGGTGGAACGCGGTACTCATCTTTATTTTCGTACCGAGGGCTTCTTGTAGTTTTGTCCAATAATGAGAGACAAATCTACTGTCTCTATCCGAGATGATGTCATGTGGTACTCCATGCCGGCGTACCACATTGTCGACATACGCCTTTGCCAATTGGTCCATTGACCAAGTGTCCTTCATTGGTATGAATATGACAGCTTTCGTCAACCTATCCACGATCACCCGGATTTTATTTATCCCTTTCGGTGACCGCAGTAACCCCGAGACGAAATCCATTGAAATGCTATCCCATTTCCAACTCGGGATTTCCAATGGTTGCATTAGCCCTAGGGGTTTTTGGCGTACTGCCTTGATCTTCTGGCAGGTGAGGCATCTTGCCACAAACTCGGCTACCTCTCTTTTCATGTTCGACCACCAATAGTTCTTCTTTAAGTCCTTGTACAGCTTGTCGCCCCCGGGATGAACCGAGTAGGGGGTATTATGGCCTTCCTCCATCACTTTTTGCTTCAGGTCAATGCATTTTCGTGGTATACACCACCTTCCCTTGAAGCGGATGCTTCCGTCCTCATGGATTTTAAAATCCATTGCCTTTCCTTCGGCAATGCTCTTCCTAATTTCTTCCAACTTCTCATCACCCGGTTGGGCGAGTCGTATTTCATCGAATATGGTAGGTCCCACTACCATCGCGTTGACGACTTCGTTTACTGTGCCAGAATGCACCAACTCTAGACTCAATTTCGCCAAGTCTCTGTACAACTCGGCCGGTATCACAAGTAAATTCGCCACGTGTTGAGTCTTTCGACTTAAGGCATCGGCTACTACGTTGGCTTTTCCTTCGTGATAAGAAATCTCCAGGTCCTAAAACTTGATCAGTTCCAACCATCTTCTTTGCCTCAAATTCAGCTCTTTTTGCGTGAATATGTACTTGAGGCTCTTATGGTCGGTGAACATCTGACACTTTCGCCCATAGAGATAATGTCTCCATATTTTTAAGGAGAACACGACTGCGGCCAGTTCTAAGTCGTGTATCGGGTAGTTCTCCTCGTGTGATTTTAGTTGACGCGATGTGTATGCTATAACCCTTTGATCTTGCATCAGCACGCATCCCAATCCCTCTTTCGAGGCGTCGTTGTACACCTCGAAGTCTCCATCCTCCGATGGTAACGCCAAAACTGGCGCTGTGTTAAGTCGCTTCTTCAGATCTTGGAATGCGGACTCACATTCACTGGTCCAGTCGTATTTCACCCCTTTCTTCAACAGTTGGATCAACGGGCGTGCGATTTTCGAGAAGTCCTTTACAAATCGCCTGTAGTATCCTACCAGTCCAAGGAAACTTCTTATCTCTGTTGGATTCTTCGGCGGTACCCACTCGGTGTCTGCCGAGATCTTCGCCGGATCTACTGCCACTCCGTTGGCGGATACTATATGCCCAAGAAATGCTAATTCTTTCAACCAAAAGTCGCATTTGGACATTTACCATACGGTTGATTTACTCGTAGGATCCCTAACACTTTGTGTAAGTGTTCGGAATGTTCTTCGCTTTTCAAGTAGATCAGGATGTCATCTATGAACACCACCACGCATTGATCTAATAGTTCTCGAAATACGTTGTTCATGAGATTCATGAACATCGCTGGGGCGTTCGTTAGCCCGAATGATAGCACTGTGAACTCATAGTGTCCGTAACGAGTTCTGAACGCCGTCTTCGGAATGTCCTTTTCGGCGATCCTCAACTGGTGATATCCAGATCGCAGGTCGATCTTTGAGAACACTGAAGCTCCCTTCAGTTGGTCAAATAAATCTTCGATCCTGGACAACGGGTACTTGTTCTTGACGGTGACTTGATTTAGCCCTCTATAATCAATGCATAGTCGTAGGCTTCCGTCTTTCTTCTTAACGAATAAGATCGGTGCTCCCCATGGGGACGTGCTCGGCCTTATGTGTCCCTTCTCCAACAACTCATCGAGTTGTTCCATTAGCTCCTTCATTTCCAGTGGCGCCATGCGGTAAGGAGCTTTTGAGACAGGTTCCGTTCCCGGAATGAGGTCTATGGTGAATTCAAGATCTCTCTCAGGTGGCATGCCGGAAACGTCTTCCGGAAACACATCCGGGTATTCTCTCACCACCGGAATGTTATCTACCTTGACTCCTTCAGCCTCAAGGTTATGAATGTAGCATGCATATAATGCGTAACCCTTACGCATTAAGCTACATAATTTAAGGGCGTTAACTATCTTGTTAGACTTCTTAGGGGGCTGGGAGTAAAAGATGACTCTCCTTCCCTTACTCTTTGACAGTGTGATCTTTTGCTTTTGGCATTCGATCACGGCCTTATATTGGGTTAACCAATCCATCCCTAGTATGACGTCAAAATCCCTTAAATTGAATTCTACCAAGTTCACGAAAAACTCCACTCATTCACCCGGTGGCCATTGCGACCACACCGGTAGCATGCGCCCTGTTGGGGGCATCCCCTAGCCAAGTGAGGCTTGCCACATCTCGGGCATGGTGGCACTGGGTTACCCTGGAAAAAGGTTGTCCCATCATTTCCCCTATTGTTGTTCGGAGGGGGTCTGTTCAGGCCTTCCCGAAAGTTGTTTCCTCCAGAGTTGTTACCGGGTCGGTTATCCCTATTCCTCTTATCTTGTCCCTGAGATCCTCGCCAGGGTTCTCCACTCACTTTCCTCTTCAGTTGTTGCACCCTTGCGACAGCTACCGCACGATCATACACCGCTTGCAAGTCCGGGTAATGGACGCCAGTGATCACTTCCCGTATGGTCAAGTTCAGCCCCATATCAAATTTCTGTGCCTTTTCCACGTCTGTCGGCACGAGTCTTGGTGCGAAACGCACCAACTCCTTGAAACGGGCATAGTATTCCTGGACTGTTTGTCCTCCTTGTTTCAAAGACAGGAACTCTTCATACATGGTTGCCTTTGTGCTCATGGGATAAAAGCGATCCCTGGGCAGTCCCATAAACTCCTCCCACGAGTAGGGTTCTTCGTCCTCAGTTAACTTCTCCTGGGTGGCACGCCACCAGTCGTCCGCCTCTCCTCCGAGGTAGTATGATGCCACATGCACTTTTTTGCCAATCGGGCACTTCACAGCATTTAGTAACTTATCGAATGTTCGGATCCATTCCTCGAGTTTAGCCGGGTCCTCCTCGTCGGCGTAGTGCGGCGGGTGATATGAGTTCACCATGGCTAAGTAATTAATGCGGGCCTCGGGTGGAGGTACCGCAGCTGCTTGGCCCTGGTTTAACTGCGCGTTCCCTAGCGCAATAAGAACCTCTTCTAAAGTGCGTAGGCGATCGCCCATGTTGCTTGGTATAAGGTTTGCTGGTTCCTCCTGAGCGTGCACCCCCTCGTTTGGTATCAGCATATCTGGTTGCCTAGGAGTTTCGTTGGTATTGGGAGTAATGGGTTGGGCACTTGGTCTTTCTCTCGATGCCATGCTGTTGCAAGAACAAGAGATTTTAGATTTTCTTGTGAAAGTATTATGTAATGCTTGTAAAGTGATTTACTAAATAAAGGATAGTATTAACAGGTATCAATCCACTAGAACCTGTTAGTAGAGATTGTTTGGAGTTTAGTGTACTATTTGTTGTCGTTGGGGGTTGTTTACTACTTGTCGTTTTGTTTTCATTTTTTTTCCCCGAGACTCAGGGTCTAGGGTTTCAGGGTTTAGGGTTGGAGGTACCCTTGTTTGATTGTTATTCCTTTAATGTATATATATATGTTACTATTTATTAATAATTTTTTCTTTGTTTGATTGAGTCTCAATAAGATATTTTAGAAAAATAATTTAATAAAATGCATGGAATACTTTAAATATATAAAATAAATGCTTGAAATTTTATTACACAATAGAAAACAGAAATAGTGGTGCTGATAATAGTTCGAAAGGGAAATATAAATATAAATAATAGTGCATCAGCATGAATCTCTAAGTCTAGAGTGAATAGGTAGGTGCATCCTCGATGGGATCGTCCTCGTCGCTGGATACTTGATCGGGGTGGGTGTCCCAACGGGCTCAGGGCTCTGAGGAAATACGTCATCAGCTAGGTTGGTCAGTTCCATCCCCAGGAACCCTACTTGCATCTCTAATTCTTTATTCTTGTTTTGAAGTGCAACCACTTGGGTTTGTACTTCGGCGACTTGGGCCTTGAGTTGGGTTATATCATGATGGTCAACTTCCCTAAGGTGCCCCAGATGGGCCACGTACCCTCTAGCTGTCCTACTCGACCCTTTAAGTGATTGATATGCTGTTGGGACTCGAGGTACGCGTTAGTCAGTTTCATCATCAGATTGATCATGTTCGCGTTGGGTTCGGCCATCTAATGTCAACAAGGAAGATTAGAGTTAGACATATTTCAACAAGGTTAGGATATGCAGGAATTTAAATATATATGAAATATGCATGTGCAATCCCCCCAATATAAATTTAATTTAATGTGGTTTTAAATTAAAATTAGTTCATGGATCATAGTAATTAAAAAGTTGGGCCTCTATATTGGGCCGAAAATAATAATTTGGACTAATGTAACAAAAATATGGGTATTGGGCCAAAATATTTGGGCTTAACATAATAAATAAATATTGGGCAAAAAAATACTTAATCTTTGGGCTTAAAATATTGCACTAAGTAAATAAAAATTTTGGGCTAAAATTTTTTTGGGCTCAAAATAATACTAGTAATTTTTTAAAATAATAAATTTAAAATAATAATAGGTTTAAAAATAATGGTTTTAAAAACAATAATAGTAGCTTTAAAATATTCCGGGCTCTGATACCAACTTGTAACACTCCGGATTTCATAACCCAGGTTGGGATGCCACCGCCACACCTCCCTAGCAAGACACGGATTCTCCGAGCTTGCGAAAGAGATGCAAGGCTATGGGTATTGCAAAGACTTTTAAAACAAGTCCGGAAATTACTTAAAAATAATAATGTAGTCTCATCCACACATAATAATAATAATGATATGTCGCAGCGGAAATATTAAAATGGGCCGACATGGCCAAAACTCGGGTTATACAGGCCCGATATGCAAGTATCATAAAAACGACAATTCAATGTTTAAAATGGTGTCCCCAAATGCACATGCTTATGCATTTTCTCCATACTCTTAAAAGAAAAGAGAAACAACAATTTTATCAGTATTATAAAATACTGAGTAAGTCGATCCTAACATAGCAATAAAGGGGTTTAATTTAATATTAAAATTTTACTCCTAATCATGCATACAAACAATCCATTTACCAATTTAAAAATAAGAATTTAATTTGTATACTTGAACATGCATTTAAATTCATAAATAATAATTTATGCATGGTATAAGATTCAAGACATAATTTAAATGCATAATTAAAGACAAAAATAAATAAATACATAAAAGAAAAGGATTAAGTCTTTTAATTTCTCCCGTTACGTCACCATCTCAACAATATTTAGTGTAGCCGGTAGTCCGGCGGCCGCAGCCGTTTCGTAAGTTTTCGTATAGCCGGTCGTCCAGCGGCCGCAGCCGTATTTGCCATACCCAGTAACACTCCGGAGCCTCGGGAAACCGATACGAATACTCCCGAGAGTGTAGACCATATATCTCATCGCCGTTTTGGCGTAGTTTTTTTCATTCAAGTATCTTGCGTCCATTATAGGCACGCCGAAAAGGCTAGAGGGGCACCCTGCAGAGCACTCACCCTCTACCTATGTAACGACCCAAAAATTTAAAACCATTTTCGCGACGTTACTGCCGTACCATTTCACCCAAACTGTTGGCCAATCAGCTTAAGATTCGTTATACGAAGCAAGGTGACCATAGTCACACAACAAGCAAGCAGTAAATATAACACCGGAAGGAAAATACCACCTAATTAACAACACCATATCCAAAGGTTGGCTTACAAAAAGAGTCAAAGTGTTTCGACATGATAGATAAGTCTAGTTTAAACATAGTGTCCCAACACAAGTAAAGGATAAGCATGGCATTGTCTCAACACTTGGCTCACCGGCCAACATGAAATCAGGAAGATAGGAATACAAGCCCAAGTATAATCTAGCAACAATATAAGCAATACTAAATCACAAAGCATAGTCATAGAGCAACATAGATTCACTCGTCCCCATGATCCCCCACATGCCCTGCGCCGTCCCTTGGAGTATCTATAAGAAAAACAAATAGCAAGGTGTCAGTACATAAGTACTGCGCAAGGAATAGAAATAGCAGAGCATTGGGAAGGGTATAAAACAGTAGGTAAATATAATAGTAGTGATAATAAAGATAGTAACAACAAGAGTAGAGTAATAAACATCACACCGTCCCATACCGGTGCTTCAACCATGCCATACACTGCATACACAAATGTTAGATGTATGAATGATGTGATATGCAATAACCTGATATGTCTATCTAACCTAAATGCATCACATAGATATGTCTAGCGCGCTTCCTAAGAACCATGGCCAACCATGTACCGCCGGTGAGAGTCCACTGGCTCTCCCTAGGTAGCATGATTGTTCAGATCGCCCCCGCCGCGGACGATTAAGCCTACACCCCGGCTAGGTACCAAAATAAAGTGGAGAGAGCTGGATGATCACCCGATTAGAGCAGCCTCAAGCGGGTCATGACCGGAGATAACATCTCACATGGTCGAAGGCCAGAGAACTCATCCCACATGGCCAGTACCGGAGATAATTCCCACATGGTACTATAGATGAACACATATCCGGGCTTGCCAAACCACACTCATAACTACACAAGAATTACAAAAGGAAACCACATAATTTTGCATTCTTAATTATTCTAAGACAACATAAGGTTTATGTGAAACACCCCTTTACGCCTAAGTTATCCTAGCACAAGTTTTAAACATCATTTATCAATGTCCAACATTCATATGAAGATTAAAGAGAAGTGAAAATGCGAAAGAAATAGAACGAATGAATAAAAGAGGCAAAATAGGGAAGGCAGCGCTCTCGGGCGCGTTAGGCATGGGCACGCGCAAGAAAATAACTGAAGCAGGCAAACAAAGGAAAATCAACGCGTTAGGCGTGGGCACGCGCAAGGCACAGAATGCCTCTGCACATTCACACAGTGCGGAAATGGCGATTTTTCAGCCATTTCCATGCCAATCCCTTCCCCAAATAAGCTATACTACTCCTTGCCTTAGTATATGACGTCTTTAAACTTCAATTCCATAAGTTTCCAGCTCCCAAACATCCAATCGCAAGCTACATTTGACAAATCGAACCCCAAAACTCAAAATCAATCATCATCCTCTTCATAATCTTCCCCAACTCCAACATGCATTTCAAAACCAATTTAAAACAAGGATTGTGCTAAGAATAGTTACAAAGCAAGTTCACCAACTCAATAGGAAGATAATGCCAAGCTTCCCCAACTCAAAACTACAAAATCATTACCAAAACCCCAAATTCGTCACTTGGAAGAACACCCACCAAAAAATCCATCTTTAAACCCTCAAAAACAAGAAATAATGCAAGGAAATCACTTACCATAAGTTATATAGCCAATCCCCCAAGTCAATTTGAGTAGAAATTGGCTAAATCTCCACAAAATCACCCTTTTCCTCCACTTACTCCATAGTGACGGGAATCCCAAAATTTTTGAAGTGTTCAAAGTGAAAAATGGGGGTCAATGGCTGATTTGAGGGTTCTCAATGGGTCATGGGCTTGGGCTCCATCCTCTTGGGCTAACCTCATCATCCTCTCTTTTATGTTGGGCCAACTTATTCCTTCAAGTGGGTTGGGCACCTACTATTTATTGTTTAAATGCTTGCAAGAAATCTACAATAGGCCCAAGCATAAATTATTTGTGTTAATTAATCATAATTAAATTAATTAATCATGAATTAATTATCTGGGGTGTTACAACCTAAGTATCCAATATCGTTTCAACTTAGTGTAATGGGATTTTTGAAAAAATATAGTCTTATCATATATCAAGGTTTCGATCGTTTGTTTCGAAATTTCAAAATCTCACAAATTTAAGGCCGCTTGTTGTCACAGTTTACGCCTTTTTAATTTTAAAATTCTTTTCAAGTCCGAAAAATCTGAAATTTTTATAGTATATCAAAAACACCCTAACGAACAACTTTCGTGTTTTAACGATTTCGAAATAATGTGAGGAAACATGTCAAAAATCGAGTTTACTACACAACCAATGTACTGTCAGGATTCAGTTTTGACACATTTCAGAAATTCGACTTTTTGACATATCAAATGGACTCCAAAAATTCTGAAATTTTGTGGACACATGCTAGACATGATTATCTACAACTTTTCTTACATTAAAAAGATTAGTTCGGACTAGAAATCATAGAAACAGGCCCGTCAAGTTCGGACACATATGCTGTCAGCTTTTCGAAAATGTTTGAAATTAAAGTTTATGTTCGATGCGATTTGAGGTAGTAAATGTTTATGAAAATATCTGAAATTTTTACACAACATAGCTTAAGGTGTTAGGATCAAAATTCTAGTTTTGCATTTTTCGGTTTGAACTCTCGAAATAAGGGTTTTAAACGGATTTCAGAAAACACGCAAGTTGGGGTTTTTAGGTTCGATTTTTACATTTCGTTACAAAGTCACTAATTCGGACGCCCCTAAACCACCCGTATTGATATGAAAGGTATCAAATTACTGTAATGATGTTCTTGGTCATCCTAGGGTCGCTCGAATCGTCCAAAATCACCACGAACGGATCTACGCACACGTTCTCCTTCTCCTTCGGCCACGAACGTATTTGCAAGTCAAAGATCCATAAGTTAGAGTGAGGTTTGAGATTAAAATCGAGAAAGAATCCTAATCTAACCCTTACCAATGATTCAAGATCAGTGTCCCTTCATCTATACGCTTCCACGGTCAGTTTTGTTTGCCGGAAAATCGCCGGAAGGTCGTCGGAAAGGTGTTTTGGCTTTGGGAGAGTTTTGGGGTGAAGGGAGGCTCTTGATGACAGATTATGGGGTGGAAATTCATCCTCCATCGTCCTAATACCCTTACCTCCAACTGGGATTGACTTTCCTTAGTCGGGGGTCGGATTTTTGGCAACAAATCGCCATGATCGCGTGATCTGCCGCGATCTGTGCTTCCACGCGGGGTTGGCGCGGTAGCGCGCGGACAGCGCGCATCACCGGTCTGGACTGCGGTGTAATACCCGAGAATTTTGTAGCATAAATAAATAAATAAATACAATATATAAATAAAATAAATAATTTAAAGATAAAATGAGAAATGGAATTTAATTCCAAAAGAAGGAATTAAATATCCAAGAACCCGTGAAGTCGAAAATAATTAAATAAATTATTGCACGGGAACCAAATATAGATGGACTTAATATTTCGAACCCGAAATTAATTTGAGATCACAAATAAATTTAAAATAGGATTAAAGTCCAAGAGATAGCCCAAGGAGTAAGCCCAAGAAAATAAAAGAAGAAAAGGCCCAAAGAGAAGACAAAGGCCCAAAAGAAAGGAGGAAGAGGAAAGGCCCAAAGGATAGCACGGCCCGGACTAGGACAAAGCCCATTTCGGATCCGCGTGGTGTCCGCACGGGGTTTCCACTAACCCCCCGCCCACCCCGCGCCAGATCAGACAGCAGCGATGTTCCGCGATTCACTCGCCCGAATCCGGATTTTCCGACTTCGGTTGCTTTCCTTTCGGCTCAAGACACTTAGGGACAGACCTTGGACGTCCCCTAGGTCTTTTCCATCTATAAATAACCATCTTAATCAATCCCGAATACTTTTCAAAACCCTACGAATCTCTCTACACATTGAATCTTAATTCCGGAGTCGTCGGAGGCACGAAACCAAGGAGAGGACAGTCGTGGATGAAAATCGGAAGTCTTCTATCGTCGTGGTAAGATCCGATCTAATCTTTTTCCATTCTTGATTCGAAAACGAATCCTAACTCGATCTCTTTCTCTTCTATACCCCGATTCGGATCTAGAACGAAGAACCCGACGAACCGAGGAGATAAACGGTGGACTGGAAGCCACGCCTCCGAATCGACGAGCCGAGACGACATAGATCTGTAAGTTAATGCTTACATGGTTTGGGAGAATTAAAATACGTTTGATCTAAAGAACTAAACAAGAACTTAAAATCTGTCACAACAAGAATCTCTACTGCGCAGCATTTTTGCACGATTTTTCCGAACCCTTAAAATTATTCAAACGAAAAAAATTAAAACACAAAAAACATTTCTAAGACATAGATCTATCTTCTGTAAAAATTTCATAATTTTTCATCATGTTTTGATATCCGAAAACGACCGCAAACGAACCTGCCTTCGACTTAGATCTTGAAACGGCGATAGATTCTTAGCCCGAACTTAAGGTTGATTTTTACCTTAGATCTAGACCGATTTAGGATTGGTGTTGAACATAAGAATTGTAGATCTATACGTTTAGAACACCTCCATAAATGATTGGAATTTTTCGTTGAGATTTGATATCGGAAATCGACTCCAAACCGAACTGTTCTAAATTTAGATCTTGAAATCTTGACAGATTCTTGGTCCGAACTTTTAGGCGTTTTTGACAATAGATATATGATGAGTTAGATCTTTTATTGAACATGAAACTTGTAGATATATGTCTTAAGCATCCCTCTGTATAATTTCATCAAATTTGGAGTTAGTTTGCTATGGTAGATCTTGAAATTTTGAAACTGTTGTGTAGGAAATTCGGACAGATTATCATCCTGATAGAAATTTATGTTTTTAACTTACTTCCGTACCTCGGATCGGAAAACTTAAAACATAAAATTTGTTCATCTCTGTATTTTCAAATCACTGGTCAAATTTCAGAATTTTTAGACTTAGAACCGATTTTTAATTAATTTTGGAGTAAACAGTGGTTTTGACCAAGTCAAATCTTGAAAATCTTGTTGAAAATGATTTTAAATGATATCGGAGCGAATAGCGTGCTGAAATAGTATATTTTGAGAAACTTACTAAATTTGTGAAATTGGTCTTTCTAAGTAAAGAGAAGATTAAAACATTGTGGGTTATGACTAAGCTGGATACTGTCAATGTTCTCTACGATTTGGGACATAAGAGCCCAAGTGTATGTCTAGTGGACGTAAGAGCCCTAGCGAAACACTGATTGTATGGCTAGCGAATGCATGAACCTATTAAAAGATTGACCATAATACTCGTGGACATAAGAGCCCGAGCGTAAGGCTGGCGGACATAAGAGCCCTAGCGATGGTGATCTGTGAAAGAAACGAAGCGAGACATTTGTTTAAATTAAATTCCGGTTAAATTGTGCTTTTAAATTTATGTCAATTTATTTAATTACTTGCAAGCTATATTTATGATCTTATGAAATCCCTGTCTCTTAAATTAAGCGGTTAAATTGTTATTAGATGAATACATTAAATCATGTCTTGTATGCACATGTTTTCTTTAAATTTAATTAAAGGCTTTGAAGCCCCATAATCATGTATGTGTTAACTTACTCAGCAAGTTTTTGCTGACCAAACCATGTTTTTCCCTTTTTCAACAGAGTATGAAGAATATGCATCATCATATGCATATATGGGGATTTTGGGAAATACATTATTTTTAAATGTTGCGTTACACTAGAAATTGCATGAACGGGCCCGTTTAACCCGTATTTTGGCCATGTTGGCCCTATATTTAAATTCTGCTGCATTATATATGTAAATATTATTTTCTGCTGCAACTGTAATGAAATTATTTTCGAGCTATATTACAATGGGATGTTTGAATGTTTTAAATTCTGAAAAACCATAGCCTTGCATCTCTTTAACAAGCTCGGAGAAACCGTGTCTTGCTAGGGAGGTGTGGCGGTGACATCCCGACCTGGGTTACCAAAAACCGAGGTGTTATAGAGTGGTATCAGAGCCCGGAATATTTTTAAACTATTGTTATTATTTTTAAACAATTATTATTTTTAGATTATTATTATAGAAGAGCCCAAATTATTATTTTTGAAATTTCCTAGCCCCAAATATTTTTGAGCCCAAGTGTTAATTATTTTTGACCCAATATAGAGGTCCAAGAATTTTGACTATTATTTTAAAGCATTGATTCCATGGAAGGAATTTTTATTTTTAAAACCCATGGAAACTTGAAAAAAAAAAATATATATATATATATAGTGCATTTATTTTTGGGTGGATCATCATCTGCATGTGCATACCACATTTTTCTATACCTTAGAGAACCTAGAAGCGATATGTTCTAACGTAGACCTTTTGCTTGCACTAGATGACTTAGATGCTTGACATCAAATTAGGAACGCTAACTAGAGACTGATCTTGCCTTAGTTCTAGATCGCGTTCATCTAAGCGCACGCCTAAGCATAACAAATCTCGGCCTTAGCCATTCCTATCCTTGTACGAATTAGAAAATTTCCTTATGTGGAACAATAAAAATCAAGTTTTTATTGAAACACTCTGTTCCAAAAATCTTGTTTGGATTTCCAAATAACAAGTCCAAAAATTCGAAATTCGAAATTTGAAACTCATGGTGCTCTAAACATGGCCTTATGGGCGCGCATTTAACACTTGATCTCATATACGATTTAGCAAATTTCTTGTTCAAGCGATCTGTCTAAACTCTGATAAACTAATCTATATACGTTATAACAGAAAATGGCACCTAGGAGAAACCCGAGGAAGGTAAGTCCAAACGGCACTGACGCTAACCTCCCCAACGTGGCCAATAATATTGAGACCCCTCAAAACCTAGGAGAATAAGTACCTCCTGCACCCAACAATATGGAAGAACATTTAAGGACTGTGGAGGAAGTCCTTGTAGCATTAGGAAATGCCGAGGTGCATAGGGCACAAACTGTACCTCCGCTAGTAGCCCGAGTCAACTACTTGGCATTAGTGAACCCCTACAACCCACCCCATTATGACGGCCAAGAGGATCCGGCGAAGTTGGAAGGTTGGATCCGTACCTTTGATAAGCTCTTGAACGCTATCAAATGCCCTGATGAGGAGAAGATACACGTAGCGACCTACTACTTAGGAGGCGAAGCCGATGAATGGTGGCAAAACCTGCAGAGGAATTCAGAGGAAGATGAAGAAGCCTACACCTGGGAAGAACTTAAGGAAGGTTTGAGGGAAAGATTCTACCCACTGAGCATCAAGACTGCGAAGTACGTGGAATTCATCAACTTAAAGCAAGGGGCACAAACGGTGCAAGAATACTACACCAAATTCAAGGAGCTAGTACGATTTGCTACGAGGCTAGTACCAACTGACTTTGACAAGGCTCAGAAATTCGAGATGGGTCTGAACCTTAGTACCCGGAAGATACTTGCAGTAGGACAATTCACGAACCTACAGACGATATATGACCGTGCTGTAGCAATTGCTCGAATCCAGCAATTGAAGCGTAAAGAACTTGGTGAGTCGAGCAAGGACTCGCAAGGACTTGAGAAGAAGGATCGGAAAGACAACAATAACAACTCTAGGAAAGGCAATGGATCTCGAAGGAAAGAAAATAAAGGTCTCAACAATGGAGGAGATGACAATCGTGGTGTGTTTATACCACGCTGCCCACGATGCAACCATACACATCTGGTACGCCAATGCCCGAAGCCTGGAACCTGCAATAGGTGCGGCAAGCTTGGTCACAAGGCTAGGGGATGTCGAACACCAGAGGAGGCGATCGAAAAGAGGATAGATTTGGTGAACCTTCAGCAAGGAGAGAGGGACGAGGAACAAGACCAAAACCCGAACCCTCTTGAGAATAACGTATAGGCAGTTATGGGGATATAGCTGAAGTCCTAAGGGGGAGAGGATGTGATACCCCATAATAATTTCTCTTTGGAGTTCGACTTGATAAGATGTATCCTAAATCATAAATAAACAAATTCAAATTGTTTTGAACTACGTTATGGCTTGATCCCTTCACAGGATACGTAGGCAGCTTAGAAGTTTTAATTCTAAGTTCAGTCACAAAATAATAAAACAAACAAAAAGGATTCATCCTTAACACGAGAAAAGCCGAAACACAACTTCGAGGACGAAGTTGATTCTTAAAGAGAGTAGACTGTAATACCCGAGAATTTTGTAACATAAATAAATAAATAACTACAATCTATAAATAAAATAAATAATTTAAAGATAAAATGAGAATGGAATTTAATTCCATAAGAAGGAATTAAATATCCAAGAACCCGTGAAGTTGAAAATAATTAAATAAATTATTGCACGGGAACCAAATATAGATGGACTTAATATTTTGAACCCGAAATTAATTTGAGATCCCAAATAAATTTTAAATAGGATTTAAAGTCCAAGAGATAACCCAAGGAGTAAGCCCAAGAAAATAGAAGAAGAAAAGACCCAAAAGAAAGGAGGAAGAGGAAAGGCCCAAAGGATAGCACGGCCCGGCCCAGGACAAAGCCCATTCCGGGTCCGCGCGGGGTTTCCACTAACCCCACGCCAACCCCGCGCCAGATCAGACAGCAGCGACGTTCCGCGATTCACTCGCCCGAATCCGGATTTTCCGACTTCGGTTGCTTTCCTTTCGGCTCAAGACACTTAGGGACAGACATTGGACGTCCCCTAGGTCTTGTCCATCTATAAATAACCATCTTAATCAATCCCGAATACTTTTCAAAACCCTACGAATCTCTCTACACATCGAATCTTAATTCCGGAGTCGTCGGAGGCACGAAACCAAGAAGAGTTGTCGTGGATGAAAATCGGAAGTCTTCTATCGTCGTGGTAAGATCCGATCTAATCTTTTTCCATTCTTGATTCGAAAACGAATCCTAACTCGATCTCTTTCTCTTCTACACCCCAATTCGGATCTAGAACGAAGAACCCGACGAACCGAGGAGAAAAACGGTGGACTGGAAGCCACGCCTCCGAATCGACGAGCCGAGACGACCATAGATCTGTAAGTTAATGCTTACATGGTTTGGGAGAATTAAAATGCGTTTAATCTAAAGAACTAAACAAGAACTTAAAATCTATCATAACAAGAATCTCTACGGCGCAATGTTTTTGCACGATTTTTCCGAACCCTTAAAATTGTTCAAACGAGAAAACTTAAAACACAAAAAACGTTTCTAAGACATAGATCTATCTTCTCTGAAAATTTCATAATTTTTCATCGTGTTTTGATATCCAAAAACGACCGCAAACGAACCTGCCTTCGACTTAGATCTTGAAACGGCGATAGATTCTTAGTCCGAACTTGAGGATGATTTTTACCTTAGATCTAGACCGATTTAGGATTGGTGTTGAACATAAGAATTGTAGATCTATATGTTTAGAACACCTCCGTAAAGTTTTGGAATTGTTCGATGAGATTTGATATCGGAAATCAACTCCAAACCGAACTGTTCTAAATTTAGATCTTGAAATCTTGACAGATTCTTGGTCCGAAGTTGTAGGCGTTTTTGACAATAGATATAGGATGAATTAGATCTTTTGTTGAACATAAAACTTGTAGATATATGTCTTAAGCATCCCCCTGTAAAATTTCATCAAATTTGGAGTTAGTTTGCTATGGTAGATCTTGAAATTTTGAAACTGCTGTGTAGGAAATTCGGACAGATTATCAGCCTGATAGAAATCTACGTTTTTGACTTACTTTCGTACCTCGGATCGAAAAACTTAAAACATCAAACTTGTTCATCTCTGTGTTTTCAAGTCACTGGTCACATTTCAGAATTTTTAGACTTAGAACCGATTTTTAATTAATTTTGGAGTAAACAGTGGTTTTGACCAAGTTAAATCTTGAAAATCTTGTTGAAAAGGATTTTAAATGATATCGGAGCGAATAGCGTCCTAAAATAGTATATTTTGAGAAACTTACTAAATTTGTGAAATTGGTCTTTCTAAGTAAAGAGAAGATTAAAACATTGTGGGTTATGACTAAGCTGGATACTGTCAATGTTCTCTACGGTTTGGGACATAAGAGCCCAAGTGTATGTCTAGTGGACGTAAGAGCCCTAGCGAAACACTGATTGTATGGCTAGCGAATGCATGAACCTATTAAAAGATTGACCATAATACTCGTGGACATAAGAGCCCGAGCGTAAGGCTGGCGGACATAAGAGCCCTAGCGATGGTGATCTGTGAAAGAAACGAAGCGAGACATTTGTTTAAATTAAATTCCGGTTAAATTGTGCTTTTAAATTTATGTCAATTTATTTAATTACTTGCAAGGTATATTTATGATCTTATGAAATCCATGTCTCTTAAATTAAGCGGTTAAATTGTTATTAGATGAATACATTAAATCATGTCTTGTATGCACATGTTTTCTTTAAATGTAATTAAAGGCTTTGAAACCCCATAATCATGTATGTGTTAACTTACTCAGCATGTTTTTGCTGACCAAACCATGTTTTTCCCTTTTTCTACAGAGTATGAAGAATATGCATCATCATATGCATATATGGGGATTTTGGGAAATACATTATTTTTAAATGTTGCGTTAGACTAGAAATTGCATGAACGGGTCTGTTTAACCTGTATTTTGGTCATGTTGGCCCTATACTTAAATTCCGCTGCATTATATATGTAAATATTATTTTCCGCTGCAACTGTAATGATATTATTTTCGAGCTATATTACAATGGGATGTTTCAATGTTTTAAATTCTGAAAAACCATAGCCTTGCATCTATTTAGCAAGCTCGGAGAAACCGTGTCTTGCTAGGGAGGTGTGGCGGTGACATCCCGACCTGGGTTACCAAAAACCGGGGTGTTACATGCGGTCCGGACCGGGTCGTGCGAGTCGTCGGGTCTTTTCCTCCTCTATTTCGGACTTCTATCCTTCCACATTTTCGGGCTCGATTTTCTGGGTCATTCTCGGATTACGATTCCGATCCTAAATTTGTTTCGACTTAAATTAATTTCATGTTTGAAATCTTAAGTCCGTCGGTTTTGGATTCGTCGGCTTCTAAATCGTCGTCTTTTGACTTCCGTGCATTTCCGATTTTACGGGTTCTCGGAAACAAAACCTATTCGTTCGTCGGATTAAATTCTATTTTATATCCTATAAATTACGGGTATTACAGAAAGGACACAGACTGCGCTCCCCTGACGATGGTGATGATGATTTCGGGGGTGACTTCGGAATGGCAGGTGATATCACTTCTCATTGAGGGCATTAAGACTTTTGGGCTTGGTTGGATGTTGGGTCTTGATTGATTATGATTTGTAGTTGTATGTTGAGTTGTGTGTTTTTTGGATTGTCTTTTGGAGTTTGTGCTACAATTTCTTTGACTTAGTTTTCATGCAAAAAGCTTTCGATTTGTGGTTTTATGTTGGTTTTTTTATTATGAAGACAAGTAGCTTAGTACATAATTATGTAAATATCATCGAATCTAGCCTTTGTGCGTGTTTTCAGATTTCTTGTTCTATGTGTTGTTTTTAGGATGTTTCCAAATGTTATAGTATTGTAGATTTGGTGAATGCATTAGGTTTGGCTGTTTACAGGTCGGATGCCCCTAAAATAGCTTGGCATGTTGGCCACATTTGTTGTTACCGACCGCATATGCCACCGTGAAGGTGGTCGGAAAAGCCACCGTGAATTTTTTTTACCTAGCCTTACCGACCGCATATGCCGTCAACCATGCGGTCGGTAGTCTCTACCGACCGCGTTTGCGCTCGGTAGATGGGTGGAAGTGTGGCCGAAGGTTGTTATTTCGGTCGACAGTGAGTTGTCGAAAAACTCACTCCTGACCCCAAAATGCAGTCGGGAGTGCGGTCGAGAAACCCACAGGCGACCCGTACCTTGGGGCTACTGACTGCAGAGTTCGGTCGGGAAAATAGAATTTTCTAGTAGTGTTTTTCCAGACTTGGGTGTGCACTAATCCAAAACCAAAGCCTATGGACTTAGTAAAATTGGACTGGTTAAATATTTAGACCAATTTCTATAATAGTTAATTTTAATGGCCCAAATTAATTTACTTAATTTGCGGACTTAATTGAGCTTTTAACGATTTAGAGTCTTTTAATTATAAGCTAATCTAAGGAGTTAGTTAGCTTAAATTATCCAACAATCCATTTTATTAGCCATTTGCTCAAGTCTTGGAGTGCTCGGGTTAAGAATGATTCTTTATGGGTATTGAGTGTTTGATTAATTATATTGACCAAATTCCATAATTTGGTTTAACTATTGGCTTTTCAAGTAATTTGGTTTAAATGGAAAGATAGAGTTTGCATTTTAAATTTGGACATCTTTGTGGTACGTAGTAATTCATATAATCAAGTTGTATAACATATGAAGATTTCAACAGTACTTATGTAAGGCTTTGCAATATAAAACACAACATTTGCATATCTAACTGTTACCATGTTACAGTTTTCTTTGTTTCGAAAATCCGTAATCTTGTCATGGTTTTGTTGCCCTAGGTGACACACTAAATGCTATCTAATTTATTAATAATGTACTATCATTAAGGAAATAAAATTATTAAGAATATGCATCATTCTAAACACGAAGTATAGCCCTCAACACTTAATCACCCACAACTCGAAATGTGTGCTATCTCATAACATCATCCTTTTTAGCATTCAATCCAGACGAGGGGCATCGTCCGTTTCCAACGAGGACTAGTATATATATATGTATATTTTAATGTATGGGACGGATTAAACACTTTCCCAATGGAGGGATGTATTCGGCGATGATTAAGGTAGTTATGGGACGGGTTCAGCGATGATTATGATAGTTATGGGATGGATTTGTCTAATTCGATATTTTTGGGACTGTTTTTTTTTTCTTTAATTATGGGATGGTATGTACTTTTTTCCTATTGTTTGCAAAACACAAACATCCATAGCATTTGAAAAGAGAGTAATCAGGGGACTTTTGGTAAAGCTTTTCAAAAGGTGAGGTCCATTATAAATTTGCTTTTAGCAATCTGTTGTGAATATAGGCTGCATAGTAGATAACCTCACCCCAAAAATGGTTAGGTAAATTGGCATCAAACATGAGAGCCCTGGCTATTTGTATGAGATGTTTGTGTTTGATTTCAGCCCGACCATTTTGCTAGGTTGTATATGGACAAGAAAGCTGGTGAATGATTCCATGTTTTGAGAACAACTTTTGGCAAGCAGAATTTTTAAATTCAGTGCCATTATCAGACCTAAAGTCTTTATAGTATAAGAAAACTGGTTTTGTATCATGATAGTGAATTTTTCAAGAGCAGTTGGCACAGAAGATTTATGATGTAACAAGATAATCTCTGGAGAAATCGTCCAGTATTGTCAAAAAATAATTACAACCAGAAAAAGTACTAATAGGGTGGGGACCCCAAACATCAAGATGAACTAAGTCAAAACATTTTGCAGAAGAAGCATAAATATACTGAAAATGGTAGTTTTTGTTGTTTAGCCATTTGGCATACATCACAAGGCTTAAGTAAAGCGTGACATTCAAAAGGAAGATGCTTCAGTATAGCATCGAAAGGGTGTCCCGGACGTCTATGCCATAGAGCATCATTTGTGATCGAAGTAGAGAAAGCATATGAGGCTGGAAGAAAATGTGTTTTACTTTTCACGTAGAAGAGATTATTGTGCCTGAAGCCAATGGCCAAAACAGTTCTAGAACCCTGGTCCTTGATTAAACAAGAATTGGATAGAAAAGTGATGTTAATAAGTTGATGATTCATAAGTGCACTCATTGAGATAACATTAAATTTAAAAGTTGGGACAAAGAAGACATCAGCGAGCAATAAATTTTGATTCAAAGGAACAAATGCACTTAAATTAGTGGATATTGTTTAGCCATTTGGTAACAAAAGGTTAATTTGATTATAATAGACATGGCATGAAGCACCACTCTGCACCAACCATAAACCCTTTTCCATAATCACAGGCTGTTAGAAGTTGTATTACCTGAGAACTCCATCATAGCATTAGCAACTTCAATTGGAGTTTCAACACTCTTTCCAGCAAGCAATTTTTTTAACTTCAGCGACCACTCATGTAGTAATATATGTGGAGCCACGGGATGACCCTTCTTTCTTATCCTCTCTGGTAACTGATGCCACAGGATTAAAACCATCATAGCCACTTACCCACTTTTTCTCGTGTAGATCTTTGTACCAGTCAGGGACACCATGTAACTGAAAGCAAGTGTACAAATTAAATTCTTCTTGTCAAGTTGAGATTTTTTTCTTTTTCATTTTCTTTATTACCAAATTGAGGTTTCTTGACATCAAAATCCATGAGAGCATGAGTAGTAGAGAACATGTTACCTCTTTGCTGTTGGATTTGAAGAGCATAAGCTTTACTCATAGGAGGAAGAGGGTCCATCAGGAGTATTTGGTTCTTACTGTGATCATAGGAGTCATTTAATCCATTTAAGAATTGAATTGTCTGCTCCCTATGAACCTTTTCCAGGGCTTTACTCCTAGAATAAACACAGTTACATGTGTAGGGAGGATCAAGGCTACGAAGTTGATTCCACAAATTTTGAAGGTCAGAGTAATAAGAGGACAGGGCATCATCCCTTGTTGTAGGGTGGTAATGGATTTCTTGAGTTTTGAAAGCAAAACTCTATTACATTGACAGTATTTCTCTTTTAAAATGTCCCACAATTCTTGAGTTGTTTCAGCAAACACTATCCATGTGTGCACTATGGCATAAACTTTCAACCAAACGTGATGGTCAGTACTATTATTAATGCGTTTCTAAAAGTACCTTCAATGAACCCTAGTTTATCCTTAGCTAAGAGAGCGGTACGAATCTCTCTAGACTAGTTTAAATAATTATCAGAAGAGAAAGGAATGCTTGAGAGGCAGATTCCAGGGTGATCTGACCCCCCTAATGCTAAGGCTTCAGTTAAAGCGCTAAGTGGATTCACAAAACTAGTAGCAACTAGGGATGTAAAAGAGCCGAGCCGAGCCGAGCTATATAGCACGGCTCGGCTCGGTTAAGTATAAATTAGGCTCGGCTCGAGCTTAAAGCTCGGCGAGTTTCAAGAAATTCAGCTCGCCTCGTGCTCGATATAATAAAATGGAATTCGAGCTCGGCTCGAGGCTCGAATAGAGCTCAAATTTAAGATATGTCATAACTCAACCAAGGTCAAGTAGATCTGGTCCCAGGCATGAGAACCGGCGACCAACAGATCTGCCCAACATCCAAAACGCCACTGCAACCACCTCGAGTCACAGCCACTGCCGCACCCTACCGGCGCACCTTCATTCCGTCATAGCCCACCATCGAGGCTCAAACCTTTAACCAGAAATCCACATTCCGGTGACCTAGCCATCGAGGCTCTAAAACGGAGGAGTGCTCACAAACCTCACCACAGTCGGCCCCTTAGTCACTCGCACACACACAGGTAGAAGAAGTAGTAATGGTGTTGCAGACACAAGAAAAAAGGGAAAGAAGGATTCTGTTCAATGGGGCGCCGCTGAAGACAACTAGAAATGAGGGTTAGGTTTCAATAAAGAATGTTGAGTGGAGTATTTATATAATGGGTTATGCATCATGGGCTAGGAAAAGTAATTGGGCCGGACAGTCAAATAGGCATAACACTATGTATAATTAATACTTTTATATACATATATATATATATATATATATTTGAGCCTATTATCGAGCTTTCGAGTCGAGTATTAGTTAGCCCAGCTTGGGCTCATTAATATTCCGAGCCGATCTCGAATTCGAGTCGAACCTGAATATTTTACGAGTCTATCAGTCTCATTTGCACCCCTAGTAGCAACGTTGTTGGTATTAACATTACCAACTTGAGTAAGATCGGAATCATTCTTATCCTTATCATCACCATATTTAGATCGAGAAGTATTAATAAGCTCAAATTGAAAATCACCCGCTTGAGCAATGAAATAAAATAGCATAAACCAATAATAGATTACCTCACAGGCCAAGAAACGAACCCTCTGATACCATGATAAGATTCTGAATCAGCTTAATGTACTAGAATGAGGACATAAGTAAAAATCAGTTATGGTAAAGTAGAAATGTTCATTAGCAAGTGAATTCTCTTATACGCCATCAAGGGTTCCAATATATACAATTGGGTGAAAGAATAGAATGAAAGAACAATAAAAACATGTACAACAACATAACGAATAAAAACAACATAAAGTCCAAAATATTTCATGTAATATGAGCCCATAAATATTTATGTATTGGGCCAATACCCAATCAATTAATGCACAACTAATGAGTTCATCATCTCCCATAGCTCCACTGGTTGAGTTGCAGAGATTCCTTTTAGTTCATGATACTTCCAACAATTTTTTATGTTCATGTTTAGTTCTTTTAGGCCTTTTAATCGTGTTAAAATGTTGTGGTTATGTAATGTGTCAATCTGCAGAATCAAAGTGTTTCAGTGCAGGAAACTTTTTATTGGGTTCAAGCAAGCAAGCCAATCTTTTCATTGGTCACTAGTAGGCTAACTTGTATTCCATTAGCCTCGTTCAGGTATTTGATATATATTTTCTTTACTTATTGAATAAGAAGAGCTCTTAATTTATGTGCAAAATTCCTTTGGATGAGAAACATATTAAATATTCCATCCCTTTCGAATCCTTTTTTCAGAACCTTGCTTGCAAAGTTCCTTTTAATGTTTTTGCCGCTTAATTTTGTTCCACTTTTCTTGCATCGAATTGCCAATGGTTTGCATTTTGATGTGGTTTCTAATTTTTCTAAATTAATAATTTATTCTCATCGTACTTGATGTTTTTTTTTTGGTAATTTCCTTTTGGAGTATATCTTGAATCTCGATTTTGAATGATAAGAGTAGTTGTTTTAGATTTTGATGTTTTAAAATTTTGATTTTGAATGATAGAAATAATTATTTTACCTGATACAGAACCCACAGAAATGCCGCCACTCTCAAACTTATGAATAATTTTTTTACTCTAAGTGGTATACTTTCCTGTTTTGTTACAATTACGGTGAGTGATTTCTAGTGGTAACATAATTCACGTTTGCTCATACTTTTAACTTTGTCACCAATTGCTTTCAGTTTGATGTACGGAACTCATCAAGTTTCAAGATTTGACAAAAGGCATGAATGCATCGTTCCACCTACAAATCAAAGCAGAGCGATTAATTTTTGCATTTTCATCTGTAATGCAAAACCCTAACTAATAAAACCCACAACACAAGAACCAAAAAAAAAAAAATTAAAAAAAATTGATACAGAAAACCAAGGCACTTACGATTTGGAGAAATCGCCAGAGATTGGATCGAGTTCTTTTCCGTCCTCACCTAATTTTTCTCCATTTTTTACTATGTGGAGGTAGGTGGAGCTAAGCGAAGGCAGAGGTGGGTCCTCACCTGATTTTTCTCCATTTTTTACTATGTGGAGGTAGGTGGAGCTAAGCGAAGGCAGAGGTGGGTGGAGGTGATTATTCCCAACGAATGACTTCTTGGGAACAACAGACTGATTATCTCCAATGACTTTGATATTCTAGCAACTTATAGTTGTGCGGGTAGAGGAATTTTGGTAAGAGGATCAGAGAGAATTCAATATTTGAAGTTTGAACAAAAATAGATAGATTCTTTAACTCATTGGTATTTTGCATTTGGGCTTTGTTTAATTCATCAGCCGAGCTGGGTATAGTTACAGTGAAATCACCAAACCTATAGCACATCAAAACACAATATGTCAACCGTTCATTCAAATCCAATTTTTCAAAATTAAAAAGGGTAAAGTTGTTCAAAAAAGGTATAACGGTCAAGTCGCTGAAAATACACTTAGATTAATACCATGGCATGTCGTTGAAATATTATATAGCACATCGCTGAAATACACACAACCACCGTTGAAATATGTTAAACCAAAGAATTGGGGTTCCAACTTTTATGAAATCGCTGAAATGAACATTATCAAGTCGTTGAAAAATATTATTGCATGTTACTGAAATATATTGTAACACGTCGCTGAAATATATTGTAATACGTTGCTGAAATACACAGAAGTTGTCGCTGAAAACATTATGCCTATCACTGAAAAATATATTATAAAACATCACTATTAATCAACAAATTGTTGAAATGTAGATAAGTTATCGCTGAAATGTACTAAAGTATATTTTAACCTTTTTAACCTTCAAGTCAATCTCAACCGTCGATTTACAAAGTGAATCAACGGTGATGAGAGCCCCCAATACATCAAGACAAATGGTTTGCTCGCAACCTAACCGAAACCCAGTCGAGCCACTACTGCTCATAAGACATCACTACTCGAGTTACTTTGGAGTAAAGGACAATAACTTTTTTTTTCTATGATACTTCATCCGTACTATTTAACCTGTCTTGTTTGATTTCTACACACAATTCAATATACATTTTCAATCATTGATATCTCAAAATACGTACAACAAAAAATTATGAAAAATATATATATATATATTCTATAACTAAATGATTTTACAATTCTAAAAAGACCCATCTCGACAATTTTTTTCAAATATATACTTGCAATAACATTGAGTCAAAGTTAAATAATGAACATTGCCAAAAAGTCAAAGAAGACAAGTAAGGTGGGACGGAGAGAGTAGTAGGTATGATATGATATACAATATATGTATAGAGATTACACATGCATATACTTAGGGGTGTACACGTTTGAATTGGTGCGGTTTGGCACCAAACCCGAACCAAACCACGAAAAAAATGGTTTGAAAAAAATATTGTAACACCCCGGTTTTGGTAACCCAGGCCGGGATGTCACAGCCACACCTCCCTAGCAAGACACGGTTTCTCCGAGCTCACTAAAGAGATGCAAGGCTATGGTTTTTCAGAATTTAAAACATTCAAACAGCCCATTCATATATAATTTAAAAATAATACATCAAAGTTGCAGCGGAAATAAAGTTTATGCAGCCGAATTTAAAATATAGGGCCAACATGGCCAAAACACGGGTTAAACAGGCTCGTTCATGCAAGTCATGTAATTAAATAATTAAATGCCCAAAATGATCCCCCAATGTAAGATCATGCTCCGTACTCTGTAATAGAAAAAAAAAATTGAACAACGGTTTTTATCAGTATTATAAAATACTGAGTAAGTCAATCCTCACATAGCAATAAAGGGGTTAAATTTTAATAATTTAGATTAAACTTTTTGTCATGCATACAAAACACTTTATTTACCAATTTAAAAATAAGAATTTAGTTGCATGCTTTAAAGACACATTTAATTTCATAATTAAAAATTTAAGCATGGGCAATTATTTAAGACATGATTTAAAAACATGAATAGTGTCATGAGTAAATAAATAAAAATTTGAGCTTTTTAATATTTTCCCCGTTACGCCACCATCTCAACAATATATCATTTAGTCGGTGATCCGGCGGCCGCAGCCAATTTCATAAGTATCATTTAGCCGGTGATCCGGCGGCCTCAGCCAATTTCATAAGTATAATGTATCATTTAGCCGGTAGCCCGGCGGCCGCAGCCTATCCGCCATACCCAGTACCACTCCGTCGAGCCTCGAGTAACCCATACGGATACACCTGAGAGGGTAGGCCCATTGGCCGAAGCCAAATCCGCCAAATCCAGTACCACTCCGTCGAGCCTCGAGTAACCCATACGGATACACCCGAGAGGATAGGCCCAAAATAAGATGCCGTTTTGGCAACCTTTCGCGCGGGGTCACCATCGTCCATAAAGGCACGAAGTGAATAGTTAGGAGGGCACCCTGCAGAGCACTCACCCCCTAATTTTATGTAACCAATGTAACCGATATCGTTTCAATTTTAGTGTAACGGGATTTTAAAAAATATAGCTTTATCATATAACAAGATTTCGATCGTTTGTTTAGAAATTTCAAGATCTCACAAGTTTAAAACCGATCGATGTCACAGTTTACGCCTTTTCAGTTTAAAAATCCATTTCTTAGGTGATTGATCTGAAATTTTCACAGTATCTCAAAAACATCTCAACGAACAACTTTCATGTTTCGAGTTTTCCGGAAAAAAGATGGGAAGCATGTCAAAAATCAAGTTTTCTACACAAACAGTATGCTGCCAGGATTCAGGTTTGACACCGTTCAAAGATTCGACCTTTTAACATATCAAATGGACTCCAAAAATTCTGAAATTTTATATGCACATACTAGACATGATTATATAAAATTTTTGTTTAGATCACAAAGTTTAGTTCGGACTAGAAATGATAGAAATATGCTCATCAAGTTCGGTTAAGGAAACTGTCAACTTTTGAAAATTCTTTAAAAACACAGAATATGTCCGACACAATTTGGGGTATCAAAACTCGATGAAAATCTCTGAAATTTTTACACATTATAGCTTAAGATCTTAGGATTAAAATCTTAGTTTTGAGTTTTTCGGTTTGAACACTCGAAGTAAGAGTTTTGGTCAGATTTCAGAAAACACGTAGATTGGGGTCTTTAGGTTCGATTTCAACGTTTCGTTTTAGATCCAATGTTTCGGATGCCCTTAAACCACCCATATTGATATGGAAGGTATTGACTTACAGTAAGTGAGTTCTTGAACGTCCTAGGGTCGATCGATTCGTCCAAAATCGCCACGAACGGATCTACGCAACACGTTCTTCTTCTCCTTTGGCCACGAACGTGTTTGCAAGTAAAGATCCGTAAGTTAGAATGTTGATTATGATCTTAAAACAATAGGGAAACTTGATTTAAATCTTACCAACAATCCAAAGCCTCCAAATCCTTGATCTACACTCCCTTGGTCGGATTTGGTTGCCGGAAAGTCGTCGGAAAAGCAAGGACTAGAGTTTTTGGTTTTGGGAGAGCTTGGGAAGAATGTGAGAGGCAATGGGGGGTTTCTTGGGGTAACTTAGGATTGTATATACTGATTTTAGCGTGTTAGGAGCATATAAATCAAGATTGAATCAAGATTTCAACATTGGGGCCCGAAAATATGGCAAAAAAGTCGCCAAAACGTGTCATTGCCGACTGCTACAGTAGCGTGCTACAGTAACTTTTTATATTATATATATATTAAGATTCTTATCTTCAAAAAAAATAAATAAATAAATAAAAATTATAATGTGGGAATTATTTGTGATCGTTGGGACAATTCGATAAACTCGTTTCGAGTTGCTATCTTTCGATAAATAATTAATTCCGCTCTCTCGGAATTATTTCGGTTCTAATAATTAAATCCAATTCTTTATTTTTGGATTCAATTTTTTTTTGATGGCGATTTCTCGGGTATTACACCAATAATGTCTCTTACCTCATTCTCATTAAGAAAGGGTCCTCCATTAATGGGAATGCATATTTTAATTATTATTATTATGTTAAGTTTTCAAAAGTCTTAATGTAATTGCCTATTAGAAAAAAACTTATCCACTAACTACATCCTAAAAATCCAAAACCGTTAGCTACCCGTGACAATCCCATTATCCAATCTTGACAATGGTAGCAGTAATAATAATTATAATATTATAATAAATAATAATAATAACAATATATACCAAAATAAGCTAGGACTACACTACTTATTGTCCTTTCATGCATATAATTAAAAGTGATCTTGTAAGTAGTCCATGCATAGCTCCAAAGGGAATATATTCTTATTTGAAAATGCCATGATTAATCTTAATATGATAACACAATCATCTATTTAAAATAACTTATAGGTAGAATAATAATTATCTATCTATCTACTATTATAAGAGGGAGCCTCAGGGCCCGTTTGGATTGGCTTTTAAAAAAAGCAGAAGCCAAAAGCAGAAGCAGAAGTGAAAGCCAAAAGCAGAAGCAGCTAACTTTTGTGTTTGGATGGAATGTTTAAAAAGCAGCTTTTTTTCAATAGTGTGTTTGGATGTATAAAAGTGAAAAGTGCTTTTGAAATGTGTAAATTACCAAAAAGGATATGCTATTTATATATGATAGTATATATTTATAGTGTAATATAAATAAATTAATAGGGGCATTTATGACTCTGCACACATTACTAGGTGCTTTTGGCTTTTGCTTTTCGGAGAAGCACCACCTGGGCTGCTTCTCCCAGAAGCACTTTTGCAGCTTTTCGAGGTGCTTTTGCTTTTTCTAAAAAGCCAAAACAAACACCATTTTTCCTTCAAAAGTGCTTTTGGCAGAAGCAAAAGCCAAAAGCACTTGGAAAAAAGCCAATCCAAACAGGCTCTCAATCACTCCAATTTTGATTTTAACCGTAGGATTAGAATTCTAATTGATTTTTTGTCCGTTCGATCATAATGTCCTGTGGGTCGGGTCGGTTTCACCCGCGTTCTACATCTTCTTTCCTCCTCTGGATATTTGTCTCCGAGCCCCGCAATTCTTTTCGCAATTCGTTCGATTTCGCAAATTCGCGTTTGCTCATCCCTTTGCAAATCAGAAGCGCCGCCGCTTCGTCGCTGCCTGTGCGAATCGATCGCACCCACTGGGCCAATCTGCGCCGTTGCCCACCGTCCCTTGTTCTGCTTAGGTTTGTTTCTGTTAAACCCTCATTTTTTCCCTTCTTTCCATGCCTTTTGCAATTGATTGATTCAATTAATTAGGTTTCGACGTTTTCTTTTCTTTCTCCTGTAATCTGTGTGCCAAACGGCAGCAATAGGCTGTGGAAAGGAGGCGTTGGCCTGTGCAGGCAGAATGCCGATAGAGGCGACGGAACAGCTGTATGTAACCGAACTGTCGGTGTGTGGTTCTCGAAACATTCTTTTGTGCTTCTAGATTTTGTCATGGACTCATGGTTATATTGTGATTGTTAGCTCTTTTCTAGGTTGGTAGGGCTGTTCGTATCATTATTGTGGCTGGAAACACAATGACGCAGAGCTTCTGGGATCCTGCAATGGAATTAGCTCCAGATGACAATGAGACCCGAAGGTTGCAACATTCCCATTCTCGTCAATCTTGGTTTATTGCCTCTCCCCTTGCTTTCTATTGCCCTAATTTCTCTTACCATTGATTTCCTTCGTTCTACGCGGACTGCAAAATTGTTGTGTTTCGAAATTAGGGTCGGGTTATTTCTGATGAGGGTGGCGTTCTGATGGAGCGGAGATCTGGGGTCGCGTTGAATTTGGCTTCTATTTCTGCTACGAAATTAGGGTCCGGTTATTTCTGGTTTCGAAGGCACGAAATCGCCGACATCACACCTCTGTTGCACTCCCATCTGGAAAGCTACGAATCTTGATGCTGTAGTAGTAGCTGCTGGGACTTGCGTTTGATTGCAAAGTTGCATTCTTGGGGTTTGGGTTAGGGTTTGTGTTGCTTATGGTGCGATTCTACTTGTTTTAAAAAATTTAGTAGGGTTTCGTTTTTCAAATTGATGCGTTTGTGGTTCTTTAATGGCGTCTATGATTGCTTGCTATATTTCTTTTGAATATTTATGGATGGTATAGAAATGGTGTTTGGGTTGGAATGAAGAATGTAGACATTGTATAAAGCTTATAAACTGATTAAGGGTTCGTTTGAAGATTTTAGAATGAGAAAATAAAATAACAGAATTGATGAATCAGAA